>OU015743.1:78134492-78180716 GCA_907169655.1 Acomys percivali | reverse complement strand
GATGTGAAATAATCAGTTCTCCAAATCCTTGGGCTTAAGTGGCTACTGGACCTAGATGTGTTTCAGTTCCTGCCCCACCCCCACCCTTAATATCACAGGCAATAAACATCAGCTTATGGATTTCCCCCCAAACATCACACAAACCAGAGCAATACAGGTAAAAAGTATTAAGCCTGACCTAGCAGTGGACACCAGTTTCCCTTGAATAAGCCATGTACATTTATCTCCTGGAGGTAGAGATTGTTTTCTCAGCCCCTTTCAGCAGGTAGGTGTGGCCAGTGGAGACATATAAGCTGTCTGTAGCTGTAGTGTAACATCAGCCAAGTGTCTCATAGCCCTGGGTGTTGGAGAGGCAATGCCTGGACTGGCAGGTGAGTACAGACTGCACTTGTGGGTAGGGAAAACTGGCCCAGAGCAGCTGTGGCAGCCAAGTAGATGCAATGGTGCTGCTCCTATTCCACCTTAGCTTTGGATCTGAGCAAACAGCTTAAGCCAGTCCCACTGTGGTCATCTATCAGGAGTGGGCAAACACACAGTGCTTCCTTTGAAGTGTCTCAAGGAAGGAGACACTAAAATAAACTGTTAGTAAGGTATGACACAGCATGAAGAGCTTCTGTCTATTGCTATCACGTGAGGCTTGCTAGGAATGAATGACAATGGATTTTCAGAGTGTTTCAGCAAGGTCATCTCCCTAAGCCCACTGTTTTGTCATGGCCTATGCCAGGACCTTGCTTGGTTTTCCTACTAAGTCTCTATGAACAGTTTTTCATTTGTACTGATGACATAAATCTAAACTATGAATATTTTATAATTCTTTATAACCCCTTTGAGAGGCGTATAAGTGTACCTCACAGAACAAGGAATTGCTATATCAGTTCACAGAGGGTTCAGGAGGCAGGCACAGCTGGAGGTTTAGGAGCTTTACAGTTGGGTAAGGCACAGAAGGTTTCCACCAAGGTGACTCAGAAAACTCTACAACAGTCTGTATGTGTTCATGTTAAAAGTAAACAAAGGGAGGCAGGCGGACCACTGTGAGTTCGAGGCCAGCCTGGTCTACAAAGTGAGTCCAGGACAGCTAAGATAACACAGAGAAACCCTGTCTTGAAAAACCAAAAAAGAAAAAAAAAGTATACAAAGATAAACAAAGGTTAAAAGCTGATGCTCTTGGAAGCCATATAATCGTTGTGATTTCCATTGCTTTGGCTTTCTAGGATCTTTATTTGAGAGTTGTTGGCCAAGGAGGCCTTCAAAGCCCCCCAAACAATAGCGGATATTACAATCGCTGTTCTTCGCATGCCAGAACTACATAATGAGTCCCTATTTTTGAAGATACTATATGCTGTGGTTGAAACACTTAAATAAATCAATTTAAGACTGAGCTGAAAGTATCTACGCACTGTGGGCTAGCTTTTGTATTGCCAGAAAATGTGATGAAGACTACGGGGGTGAATTACTGTCAAAAGTCCTATTTAGTTGTGGATCCTGTGTGCTTCATGATAGAAGTTCCAGGAAAGATGAGCCAGCTAGTAAAATAACAGCATGAGCAGCTATGGGTACAAATAACATTTAGATTGAACTTAAGGCCCATTCCACAGGGATATTCACATTTGGTACTGTGAGCTCAGATAAAATCTTATGGCTGGGACAATCATAGGACCCAGTAGGGAAGCAATTATTCCTGTTTTGAAAAATGAATAGCTGTACAAGATAAGGTACTTTCCAAACATTGTGTTTAAGCACATCAATAAACTACTGTTAACTTCTTTTAGGATGTATTTTGTCTGCCCTCCCACATTTTCTCACTTTAAAATTTAAAAAAAAATTTATTTAAATAATTTATTCAGATTACACCTCAGTTGTCATCCCCCCACTTGTATCTTCCCATTTCCCCCTCCCTCCCTCTTTCATCCTATTCCCCTCCCCTAGGCCTGTGACAGAAGGGGACCTCCTCCCCCATCATATGATCACAGCCTATCAAGTCTCATCTGGATAGCCTGTTTCCCCTTCTTCTCAGTGCCACCAGGCCTCCCCAACAGAGTGAGCACCAGAGTTCAAGTCAGAGTCAGTCCTCGTCCTCCACACAACTGTGGAGAATGTGCTGTCCATTGGCTAGATCTGAATAGGGGGTCTCGGTTTGCTGCATGCATTGTCCTTGTTTGGTATAGTAGTTTGTGCAGGCGCCCACCCCCTCCCCCCACCCTGGGTCCAGATCTAGCAGCCTTGATAGTCTTCTTGTAGGGTTCCAGGACCCTCTGGATCCTTCTATTTCCCCATTATCTCATACCTCTCTCACCTGGAGTCCCAGTAGCAAGTCCCATCATCTGTCCCAGTGCCCTGCTGAGTGAAGACTCTCAGAGGACATCCATGTTGGGCCAGTATCCAATTATAAGTGAGTATATACCATATGTATCTTTCTGGGTCTGGGTTAACTCACTCAGGATGATCACTTCCAATTCCATCCATTTGCCTGCAAATTTCAAGATTTCCTTGTTTTAAATAGCTGAGTAGTATTCCCTAGTGTAAATGTACCACAGTTTCTTTATCCATTCTTCAACTGAGGGAAGTCTAGGTTGCTTTTATATTCTGGCTATCATGAATAAGGCTCCTATGAACATTGAGGATCTGGAGAAATGGGAACACTCCTTCATTGCTGGTGGGAGTGAAAACTTGTACAATCTCTTTGGAAAACAATCTGACACTTTGCTAGAAAACTGGGAATAGGGCTATCTCAAGACCCAGATATTTCACTCCTTGGAATATACCTGAAAGATACTACACCACACATCGAGGGCGATTTTTTAAATAGTAGAAAGTCTGTCTCTGAGGCTCACCACTACCCATGCTTCTGAGATAGAGGTGTTGATGAGAGAGCACAAGAGTTCTGTACCTCAGGAAACTTGGAGGAACATAGCTAGAAATCTGTGTTACCCCAAGCAAAGTTCAGGAACCATTGCAGAATAAGGGGGTGGAAAGAATATAAGAGTTGGAGGAAGGAGTGGTGTATCGGAGAATGAGATCCTATGAGTGGAGCAGCTACAGTCTCTACCATATTGTCTGCCTGTTTGTAAACCCGTCACGATGCAGCTTGTTGCATGCCAGAATAATGCATTCCATTATAGAAGGTGTGCCACTGAGCTCTCACCTGAGATTACATCCATTTCTTGTATGGCCTAGCAGCCTCTGGTGGTGCTAGACTGTGGAGGACTGGGAAAATCAACTGAAGAAGGGCCCCATTTTTGCAACTATGGAGAGGCCATCATCTATATCTCATGAAGGTTTACAAGCTCATCTGCTTTGGTTTACCTAAATGTAGCCCATCAGTCATGCTCTAGGCAAATAAGCTCATTGTTTTCTCCCGGGTAAAATTTGGAGATGCTGTACTGTGGTTGGTTGCTACGAATCTAGTGAGAAGTTGGTAGCTATTACTCAAGACTTCTTGGAGAAGAAATTCTCTCTACATTTCATGATATCTGAGAAGTGTTATCCAGCAGTGGATGGAAACAGATGCAGAGAACCATAGTCAAACAATAGGCTGAGCTCTGGGAGTTCTGGGGAAGAGTGGGAGAACGGATAGAGGGAGCTGGAGGGCTCAAGGACACCACAAGAAGACCTACAGAGTAAACTAACCTGGGCCCATGGGGGCTCACAGAGACTGAACCACCAAGCAAAGAGCATGCATGGGCTGGACCTAGGCCCCTGCACATATGTGGCAGATGTGCAGCGTGGTCAACATGTGGATCCCCTAACAATGGGAGTAGAGGCTGTTTCTGACTCTGTTGCTTGCCTCTGGATCTCTTCCCTCTAGCTTGGCTGCCTTGTTAGGCTCCAGTGGGAGAGCATGTGCTTAGTCCTACTGTGACTTGAGTGGTAATGGTGGGTTGATACGCTTTAGGGACTTCCTCTTCTCTAAGAAAAAGGAGAAGAAGGGATGGGGAGAAGGAATGAGAGTGGGACTGGGGAGGAGAGGAGGGAGGAGGCTGGAATCAGGCTGTAAAGAGATTAAATAAAGAAATGAAAAAAAATGAGTGGATTAAAAGAGTAAAATAAAAGAAGAGTATCTTCACCATCAAGTTAAAAGATATATAAGTTTGTTGGGACTAAGTTGGACACCGTTATTACTCGTAAAGAAGAGAATTCAGCTCTGCTGTGATGTGCATAAGACAGGAACATTCTAATGATATGGCCTAAGTGCAGATCTTCATCTCCTCCTCATCTCTTCTAAATACAACCCCCTAGTCTCACCTTTAACTCTGTAGGAGACTACCTGATGCATTCTGCTCCTCCCCTCTGCTCCCATCTCCAGTGAATCATGTAGATCTTTTCCTCAACATCCCTCCCCGCATATTCTGTTATCACAGCCTCTAAATCCATTAGGCATTCTCTGAAAATACAACACCAGTCCTGCCAAAGAGGCAAGCTGGCCAGCAAAGTAGGTAGCTTGGGTTCAGATCTCCACACTCCCTCTTTTCCATACCCAAGCACCCAGTCTCATGCTCAGCTCTGTAGCAGATTAGTTGTGGGCACTTCTCTGTCCTCATTTTCAGGGAATTGAGCATATCCCAGTGGAACACCCTGTTTCCTCTCCACCAGTACAACTACTTAGTTTCCTTCTCCTAGGCCACCCCACTCCTAAGTGTAATCCCCCAATACATAGAAACACATTTTACTAGGAATTGTCAGTGACACTAACTAGCAGGAACTCAGAAGTATTTTTTAACCAGACACACATGGCCATCACCACCTTCTAACCACCAGAAAGAAAACAGAAACCAATGAGCAAAACATACACTCTCAATAAAGATAAGACCAGATATCAGTACCTTGAGTTAGAATCTTCCCAATCCCAGATGCCTAGATATGAGTATGAAAATTTAACCAATGACAGTTAGAAAAATATGTCTCCACTGTAGCCCAGCAACTCTACCATAGCAGGCCTTGTGTATTGTAACATAGATGAGTCACAAGAAAAGGATCTTGAAATAACCTTTTATCTATATAATATAGGTCCTTAAAGAGGAAATGAATGAGCCAGGTATGGTGGCACATGCCTTTAATCGCAGCACTTGGGAGGCAGAGGCAGGCAGATCACTGTGAGTTCAAAGCCAGCTTGGTCTACAAAGCTACTCCAGGACATCCAAGGCTACACAGAGAAACCCTGTCTTGAAAAATAAGAACAAAAACAACAAAACAGAGGAAATGAATAAAACTATTTAAGACCTAAAAGTGGTAATAGAAGCAATATGGAAAGTCCAAACTGAAGGAATATGGAAAGAAAAGAACTTAGGGACTCCAACACAATCTTGAGAGGCAAGCCTCACCAACAGAATTCAAGAGATGGAAGAAATAATCTTAGACATTGAAGACAAGTTAGAAGAAACAGAGACCTTGGTCAAAGAAAGTGTTAAATCTAAAAAGCCTAGGCACTAAATATCCAAGAAATATGGAATATCAGGAAAGAAAGACCAAATCTAAGAATAATGGAATTAGAGAAAGGGGAAGAAACCCAGGTCAAATATATAGAAAATATTTTCAACAAAATCATAAAAGAAAATTTCCCTAACCTAAAGAAGGAAGTGTAAGAAAGATACAAAGAACCAAATAGGATAGACCTGAAGGGAAATTCCTATGGCACACAACAATCAAAGCACTAAATGTACAAAACAAGGAAAGAATGTTTAAATAGAAAAAGACCAAGAATCATATAAAGGCAGGCTCATTGGAATAACACCTGAGTCATCAGTGGAGACTGTAAAAGCTATGGGGACATGAACAGATATTCTACAGACCACAGACACTGGCTCAGTTTACTATTTCCAGCAAAACTTCCAATCACAATAGATGAAGAATACAAGACATTTCATTTTAAAACCAAGTTTAAGCAATATCTAGTACCCTACAGAAGGTACTAGAAGGAAAACTCTAACCTAAAGAAGTTAACTACATCCAAGAGATCAGAGGATATAAACAATCCCAGACCAGAAGATCAAATGAAGGAAACATGCGCGCGAGCACACACACACACACACACACACACACACACACACACACACACACACACACACACACACACACACACAGCCCGCCACCACCACCACCACCAACATGACCAGCACTACAACAGAATAACAAGGATAAAAAACACTACGCATTGACATCTCTCAACTTTAATGGTCTTAATTTCCCAATAAAAATGGACCTAGTAAGAATCTGAATATGAAAATGGATCCATCCTTCTGCTGCATCCAAAATAAATATGTGCACAGCAAGGATAAACATTAACTCAGGGTGAAAGGATGGAAAAAGATTTTCCAAGGAAATGGATCTAAAAAACAAGATAGAGAAGCCATTTTTAATATTTGACAAAATAGATCTTACATCAAAACAAACCAGAAGAGATAGAGAAGGACACCACATACTCATCGAAGGGAAAATCCACCAAAAGCAGATTGTGATTCTTAGATCTTTTCACATGTGTGTCTGTAGGTGGCAGATATGAGAGAGGTTAATTCTATGCTCAGTGTTCTGACCTATGAATATCTGAATGATTAGTAGGCTAACATTCCCTGAAAAAAAAAAAGCAACCCTGAGACAACCACTAATCTGGCACCACACAGGCCTGGATAGGCTCCCAGGATTGGGAGCAATCCAGAGACTAAAAGAATCCCATTTGGGACTGTAGGCCCCAGGCCAGACTGAGCCCAATACAGACCACCCTCATATGAGGCTACTCAGGTGGGCTGAGTGAGAAGTGAGCCTAAGAAAACCACCAGACCACTGCAATGAGGCCTAGACAAGGATCTAGTCTTGGTCCGTGGCCTTGCAGCATCATGGGTCTGTTACCACAAAGGCCAGGCAGGTGTTGCTGGTCTAGGCTGCCACCTGGGGGACATGTTGATGTCTGAGGGCTGTGCAGAACTGGCCCCACCCCTTACCTGGGCATCATGGAAGAGCTGGCTCTGGAGGCATGAAAGCAGGAGTGCTGACTCCTGTTCCTAGCTGCTATACTTAGAAGAACAGTGAACTAACCCCTCTCTCCTGCCCACCCCCACCCCGCCCCATTGCAGAAGTTGCTGGAAAGCCATCTCTGGATGATACAAGCACAGGGGAAGACCTGGACCTAACACTGGTTTCCTGCTGTGGCAGAGTGGAAAAGGGGGAGATACTCTCCTCCCCAATTCCCCCTCCCCATCCCCCTCCCCACCTGTGGTGGAAGAGACCTGGCTCTAGGGTCATGAGAGCAGGAGAGCTGTCTTGCCCCTCACCAGTTGTAGCACTAGGGAGAGCAGGCCCTGCACCTCGCCTGGGCAGCACAGCAGACCTGACCCTGTTGGTGGGTGTAAGGGCAAGTCAGCCCTGAGGCATGAGCATGGGAGAGCTATCCCCAACATTTGTTTGGCATGCAGTGACAAGGGCAAGGAAGAGATGTCCCCTCTTGCTCCTTGCCACCTAAGGCAAGCAGGAAAGCTGACCCTATCCTTCTCCTTCTATAGCACTCAGGAGAGCAGGCCCTGCACCTTTCCTGGACTGCACAGTAGATATGGCTCTGGATGTGGTGATGCAGGTGAGCCAGCCAAGAATGTGTGAGTGCGGGGAAGTCTGCACCTGCTTCTTGTCTACTTCACATGGCACAGTTGAGGGATAGATGGCCTCCCATCCTCCTTTGTCCCTCACCACCTATGGCAGGTGGGAGAGCTGGCCCAGGGTTTCAAGAGTGGGAGAACTGTCCATGTTCCTCACTGGCAGCAACACTCAGGAAAGATGGCTCTGCCCCTTGCCTGGGCATCAGGGTAGAGCAGGCCCTTATTGTGCATTGCTGGTGAGATGGACTGAAGATTTGAGAGTGTGAGAGGTGGCAGGCTGACCAGCTTGGAAACCTTTCAGGCCCAGATGCAGGGTTTGAATTGGCCCACCCCAACATCTACCCCATTGATGAGCTGCTGGAGGCATGAAGGGACTGGCCTTACAGAACCAAACACTAGAGGATCTCCATGATATAGGGCAATAGCAGGATGTCCAAAGTAGTCCCATTGATGTTTCAGTATTGGTAGAGTAGCAGAAGCCAGAGGCCTTGTGCCAAACCAACAAGTCATTGCAATGAACATTTCTAAGCAAAGAAGTGTGGACAAAAGGGTGTTCTGTGAAACACACTGTGACACACTACGTGAGATTATTTTCCTCTGCTGGGGGCAGGTTGCAAGGGTGCATGGAGGTACGAGAGGAGGAGGGTGGGGTGCATGATGTGAAATTCACAAAGAACCAACAAAAGTTTTAAAATACCCAACATTCCTTTATAATAAAGGCTCAGAGAATTTAGAGATATCAGGGACCTACCAAAACATTTAAATAAAGACAGTTTACAGCAATTCCACAGCCAATATCAACTTCAGTGGAGGGGCACTCAAAGCAATTTCACTAAGATCTGGAACAAGATAAAGTTGTCTACTCTCTCCATACCGATTAAAGTCTTAGCTAGAGCTGTAAGACATAGAAGGAGATCATGTGGACGCAAGTGGGAAGGAAGAAGTTAATATATCTTTATTTGTAGATGACGTGATAGCAAACATAAGTGACCCTAAGAATTCCACCAGGAAATGTTTACAGCTCATAAATACTCTCAGCAAAGTAGCTGGATTAAAAACAACAACAACAACAACAACAACAACAACAACAACAACAACAACAACAAACCTTACAGAAATCAATAGCCCTCTCATAAATAAATAAAAATGGCCCAATCAAGAACTCAGGGAATCAACACTTTTCACAATAGCCTCAAATAATATGAGATATCTTATGGTAACGTTAACTAAGCAAGTGAAAGAACTGAGTGATAAAATATTGAAGACATTGAAGAGAGAATTTGAAGATATCAGAAGATAGAGAGATCTCCTATGCTCATGGATATGTAAGATTAATACAGTAAAAATGCCCATCCTACCCTGATCTAGCCCATGGACAGGACAGTCTCCACACTTGAGTGGAGAGAGGGATTTGACTTTCTCATGTACTCTGGTGCCTCACATTTGACTATGTCCCCTGGCGGGGGAGACTTAGTGGCACTCAGAGGAAGGACAGCAGGTCACCGAGAAGAGACTTGATACCCTATGAGCATATACAGAGGGAGGTAATCCCTCTGAGGAACAGTCATAGGGGAGAGGAATAAGGAAAAAATGAGAGGGAGGGGAGAATGGGAGGATACAAGGGATGGGATAACCATTGAGATGTAACAAGAATAAATTAATAATAAAAAAAAAGAAAGAAAAATGCCCATCCTACCAAAAGCCATCAGTGCTATTCCCATTAAAATCCCAATAAAATTCTTCACAGATTCTGAAAGGATCATCTTCAGCTACATATGAAAACACAAAAATCCCAGGGCAGCTAAAACAAATCTGAATAATTAAAAAAAACTGCTTGAGGTATCAGCATGCCTGATTTCAAGTTGTACTAGAGAGCTATCATAATAAAAACTGTATGGTATTGGCACAAGAAGTGACACACCAATAAATGGAATCAAATTGAAACTCCAGACATAAATCCACATATAGACAGACACTTGAATTCTGATAAAGAACCCAGAAGTACACACTGGAAAAAAGACACCATCTTCAACAAATGGTGCTAGTAAAACTTAATGACTGCATGTAGAAGAATCCAAATAGATACATGTTTATCATCCTGCAAAAACTCACCTCCACAAGTATCAAGGACCTCAACATAAGGCAAGATACAGTGAATACAGCGGAAGAGAAAGTGGGGAATAGAAAGGATAAATCAGCAAGTTTTAGAATAGAAAAAGATTTCTACTATATATACATTGGATAGAGGGCTAAGACCTCAAATATATGAAGAACTAAAAACACTGGACACCAAGAAATTAAGTGAATTAAAAATGGGTAGAGATCTAAACAAATAATTCTCAAAGAGGAAACTCAAATGCCCAAGAAACACTTAAAGATCCAAAGCCATCAGGGAAATATAAATCCGAACACTTTTTTATTTTATCTTAACACCTATCAGAATTGCCAAGGTCACCAAAACAAGTGACAGCTTCTGCTGGTGAGGGGAGCAGTCATCCTTTGCTGCTGGAAGTGCAAACTTGTACAGCCACTATGGAAATCATAGTGGAGTTTCTCCAGGAAGATATGACTCAATCTACCTCAAGACCCAGATATATCACGCTTGGGCATATACCCGAAGTATGTCTTATCTAGCACAGAGACATTTACTTAACCATGTTCATTGATGCTCTATTTTTAATAGCCAGAAACTGAAAACAACCTAGATTTTCTTCAACATAAGGATGGATAAAGAAAATGTGGTACATTAGCACAACAGAGTATTACTCAGAAGTTGACAAAAAATAAAATGGATGAAGCTAGAAAATATCATCCTGGGTGAGGTAACCCAGACCCAGAAAGAAAATTTGATATCTATTCTCTGTTAAGTCAATGATACCCATGCTACAATCCCTGCAACTACAGAGGTTAGGTATGGAGTAAGGGACTAGAGGACAAACTGATAGATAGATAGATAGATAGATGATAGATAGATAGATAGATAGATAAATATGTGTGGATTAGCGAGCCTGAGACAAGAGGGCCAAGTGTGGAGGAGGAGACAGGGGTGTGTGAGAGAGGACATATGGGAGGGGGAGGGCAATTAAGGCCAACTTGAGAATAGTATGGAAAAATAATATAGTAGAAGGATCCTAAAATATACACGTATATGAAGAGGTTCTATGTGTATTAATATTTTCCTGCACATATGTTTGTGTGCCATGTGCATGCCTGGTGCCTGCCGTGAAGTGGTTCTAAAAAAATTAAATCATCAAAGACTATCCTGGACATCTAATGTCACCAAGTGATGCTTCCAGTACTAGGATTGCATTGCATCTAATTAAGATGTTGGCCAAAGAGGTCACAATGGAGCCCCCAAACAACCCAGACTTTGACAAGAATATAAGTTGCTCTCCACAAGTTGACTACAAGGCACCATTGTTGACGAATACCTACACAATTCATTGAACATGGAGAAATCAAGCTGGTGCCTACATAGGGCCTTCACCTCTATGTGCTAGGATCTTTGGAACTAGGATGTACTCTGCATGCCACCAAAGGAGACACATAAACACCAACTCAACTACAGACCCTTTGATCTACAATGTTGTCCTACCTGCAAGATATGCTTGTGTAATGGTGGCACAAAGCTTGTGAGAGTAACCAACCAATATCTGACTTGTCATAGGACCCACTCCACAAGATGGAACCCCCAAACTGACACTTTTTGGGTTACTAAGAACTTGGGAACATGGTCCATGGTCCTGGGATGATAACAAATACTATTGTTCTAAAACAACAAAAAAGTAGCAATAAAGTGACTCTTGCTGACAGTCTGGTATACTCATAATCAGTGTCTTGGTCAGACATCAGCGTAGAAGCTTCCTCTGTTGTAGCAGATGTGGAGACTTTCAGTGACCCACAGCCAGACACTATGTAGATAGTGACACCTTGGAACATTCAGCCCCAAACAGGATGTCTCTATCAAATCCCTCCTCTCAGGGCTCAGGGAATCCTGTTGAAGAGGAGATAGAAAGAGTGTAAGAGGCAGGTGGGATTGAGGACAACAAGAAAACAAGGCCCTGTAAATCAACAAGGCTGAAGTGCACACGAACGCACAGAGACTGAGGCAGCATGCTCAGGGTGCTTGGGTCTGGACCAGCTGGGCTTCTAGAGCGGAAAGTTGGAAGGGACACATGCCCTTCTTCCTAACCTAGAAGCTATCTCCACTTGATAACCATTTGCAAATTAAATTTTTGTTTTCTTCAATGGAGTCTCATTGGGGGAAATATCCCTTTTTTCTATCATCATCATCATCATCATCATCATCATCATCATCATCATTATTATTATTATTATTACCCCACAGGTCATTTGTGTACATATTATGGCTTGTAAGTGCCAGTGTTTTACTTAAGTCAGGAATACCTGATTATGAAAACCAGGCCAGAATATAGGGGTCTCAGCAAAACTGAGGCTGAGATGAGTTTACTGAAAGCAATCACACTTTTTTTATACCTTTATCAGAAACAGAATATGATGGTGGTTGCCAGGATGAATGCAATTGTAGTTGTTAGTATTCAATGATATTTGCAAATTATATAGGGTACATAAGATTAATGTCTAAGACCAATTGCCCTGTCAAGCCTCCATAAGTTTCACTGACTTTTAGGGAACACAGAGATACAGAAGGGCCTGAAGGCTTCATTGCCTGGATGAGGGCCCTAGTTTTTCAGGAACTGAAAGGCACACAGTGCCCCAGGAGCCACAATTCCAACCTAAGAAACCTATGATGCATACTTCTCAAGGCAGCTAGACTATACTAACTCTGACCCCGACAATGGCTCCAGTTTGGTGTTTTTATATGACTAATGAGTGTGTGAACAAGTGGGTCTCTGCATCAGTACCTGTTTCATGTGCCTTTTCTTATTTTCTTCTGTTTGTCTTTTCCTATTCCAATGCATTAGTTTTTGTCTTATCTTATATTACATTTTCTTTTATTTTGCTATTATCCCCCTTATAAACCTGTTTGTAAGAGGAAACCATAATCACAATATATTATGCGAGAAAAAATATTTTCAACTAAAGGGAAAAGAGAGATGGTGACAGTCACTAAGGCAACTCCCCCACCTCATCTCCTCATTGTTTTTCTCTTCTTTCCATTCCTCTAACCATAGCTTTTTCTTCTTTCTGTTCTTCCCTTCCTCCTTCTTCTCTCTTCCTCTCCCATCTCCTTCCTCTTCCTTTAATTCCCCCTTTCCCTGCTGTCCACCTTCCTCCTCCTTCTTCCTTCTCCTCCTTGGAGGTAACTTTTTTTTTAAACCACAATAAGGTGTAGTGATTAGCATTCACTAAACCACACTGATAAATGGGGGATAATATGAATTTGAATGAAGAATAAATGGTTTCACTTGCAGCAATTTCTTATAAAGTTTAGCACTTTTTTACCAAAGTTAATGTAAAAAGACACTGTTCCTTTTGATCTAGAAATAAAACCCATCGAGATTTTAATTTTATTTTTGTGCGTAATTAAAGACATTTCAAAATATCATCTCACTACTCACCACAGTGATGACATTTATCAATTGAAGTAGACTTTATTAAATTGTGTTCCTTATTAATCCACTGTTGGATCTTGTTTAATGTAGTTAAGAAGTACTACTGAAATTAATTTCAGTTTACTGTGTGCATTTCAGAAGGGGAAGCACACCATGAAGAAAGGCCTTAAAATTGAGATTTGTTTTGAGACATGAATATTAAGAAGACTCTCATTACACTGACGACATTGATGAGGGAGACATCAGAATGCAGACACTTCTGGGAATTAACTGGCCTGCCTGGGACAGGAAGAAGTCCATTTTTGAACTTTTTCGGTATACATGAAGTGAGTAGAGATGGAGCCACAAGAAGGAGTGAATGGCACCTTTCAAATTTGTTTTTGTTTCCATGTTCTGGCTATTATGAATAAGGCTGCTATGAACATGGTTGAGCATATGTCCCTGTTGTGTGCTGGAGCGTCTTCTGGGTGGAAGGAGTGGAATAGCTGGGTCTTGAGGAAGCCCTATTCCCAGTTTTCTGAGATAGCACCAGATAGATTTCCAAAGTGGCTGTACTAGTTTGCATTCCCACCAGCAATGAAGGAGTGTTCCTCTCTCCCCACATCCTCTCCAG
Source organism: Acomys percivali (assembly GCA_907169655.1). Classification (NCBI taxonomy): domain Eukaryota; kingdom Metazoa; phylum Chordata; class Mammalia; order Rodentia; family Muridae; genus Acomys; species Acomys percivali. The sequence goes on along the minus strand of OU015743.1, from coordinate 78,166,986 downwards.
CATGTGGTGTCGCTTGAGTTTTTGATCTTAGCCATTCTGATGGGTGTAAGATGGAATCTCAGAGTTGTTTTGATTTGCATTTCTCTGATGACTAAAGATGTTGAGCATTTCTTTAAGTGTTTCTCAGCCATTTGATATTCCTCTGTTGAGAATTCTCTGTTTAGTTCCAAGCCCCATTTCTCAATTGGGTTATTTGTTTTGGTGGTGTTTAATTTCTTGAGTTCTTTATAAAGTTTGGATATTAGACATTTGTCAGATGTAGGGTTGGTGAAGATAATTTCCCAGTCTGCAGGCTGTTGCTTTGTTCTGTTGACAGTGTCTCCTGCCTTACAGAAGCTTCTCAGCCTCATGAGGTCCCATTTGTTAATTGTTGACCTTAAGGCCTGGGCTGTTGGTGTTCTGTTCAGAAAGTTGTCTCCTATGCCAATGTGTTCCAGGCTCCTCCCCACTTTTTCTTCTAAGTGACTTAGTGTCTCTGGTTTTATGTTGAGGTCTTTAATCCACTTGGACTTGAGTTTTGTGCATGGTGACAAGTATGGGTCTAAATGCATTTTTCTACATGTAGAAATCCAGTTAGACCAGCACCATTTGTTGAAGATGCTATCCTTTTTCCATTGAATAGATTTGGCTTCCTTGTCAAAAATCAGGTGTGTGGGTTCATATCTGGGTCTTCAATTTGATTCCACTGATCAACCAGCCTGTTGCTGTGCCAGTACCATGCTGTTTTAATTACTATTGCTCTATAGTACAGCTTTAAATCCTTTACATGATCTCTGGTACCCCATATTTGGCCATGTCCCCTTGTTGGGGAGGCCCAATGGCACTCGGAGGAAGGATAGCAGACTACCAAGGAGAGACATGATACCCTAGCATCATATTCCAGGGGAGGAGGTCCCCATCAGTCATAGTCATAGGGAAGGGGAATGGGGTGAAAGTGGGAGGGAGGGAGGAATGGGAGGATGCATGAGATGGGATAGCAAATGAGATGTAATATGAATTGTTTTATTTTTCAATAAAAAATGTGTTTAAAAATTTTAAAAATTTGTTTTTTCTTTGACAATTTCACACATGCATATTACAAATTTTAGTTATTTTCATCCCCTCTTAATTCTTTCTTCTGATAAGTACGCATGGAAAGTGAAGTCCATCTGAGAAATGTGGATGCCTCAGGTTGTATGCTGAGTTCACACAGGTCTAGAACTGAGAAGACAGGCTTGAGTCATATAATTGACAAATTGAATGGCATTGAGATGCTGTTTTTAGCTCACTCTTTTAGGGCTTGGTGAGAAAAAGCATTTTAGGAAATAGGAAGGTATTTATATAATTTGCTTTTCAACCCATGGCACTTTTAAACTAAAATGAGGCAATTTTTATTAATCCAGGATGAAAGGTATAAATCAGGGCTCCCTTTTTCCCAGATTTAAGGAAAAAGAACTAGAGATTTTGGTTTTATTAAATATGTGGGCTGTGTGTGTGTGCCTTGATGAAGTGTGGAGGAGAAGCTGAGCATTCCTTTCTGGAGGTGCTGCTGAGGAGACAGATGCATGTGCACACTTTGTTCAGGTGCCAGCTGCAGGGCTGGGTGCAGCGTGCACTGCGACAGCCTGTACTCCGGTTCTACTTGTGCTTCTCTCCTTAACCTTCTAAAATAGTTGACCACATTTTACAGCTTTATATCCCAAAGTCAATGAAGAAAGAGGAATGCTAAGGAACAGACTAAAATTGACTATCTTAAAATTCACTGCTTTTACATACATTTTTGTTTGCAATCTTCTTTACATATGCTTGGGGCTTGCCATTATATGTACAGTGACTAAGTTTGATTTTTTTTTTCTTTTTAAAAAGGAACTCCAGTGATATTTGGAAACTCTGTCAAAATTAGCACTAGAATTTAGAATTTCACAAATATCTACTCTTTAGGAGATAAATCTAGAGTTGAAAAAATATGTTCAATAAAAAGCAGTTCTGAATTACTATACTTCACTATAAGCTGAGGACACAAATTCAAGGTGATGACATGTACTATTGAGTAGTGATGGTTTCTTAGTATTCCTTAAGAAGTAACACTGATAACTGATTCTTTTTCATTAAATTTGGAATTTAAAACTTAGGAATGAACTCATGTATTCCAGGCTTACCACTGAGCTGCAGTCCTAGCCCTTAGAAATAAGAACTTTAATTCCTGTATTTAAAAGTATCTAGCTGGGCCATGGTGGTGCACGCCTTTAATCCCAGCACTTGGGAGGCAGAGGCAGGCGGATCGCTGTGAGTTCGAGGCCAGCCTGGTCTACAAAGGGAGTCCAGGACAGCCAGGACTACAGAAGAACCAAAACACCTCCCTAAAAAGTATCTCAGTGTGAGTTTTGACCTTCCATGTGGTCTTTGAACATCAAATTGCTGTGTACACATATTCAAATAGTACATTGCAACTATCACCACTAACATACAGTAATGTATGCATATGAGAAAAGTAAATGACTATAGACCACATTGTGGAAAGTCATTTTATTTCTCAATATTTATGAGAGATTGGTACGTAAATACATTTGATTAATTTGTCAAAAAGGTTACTTTAACAGAGAAAATAATAATATGATAATATCAAAACTAATGGATCAAGTAGGTTATTAAAGCATTAGAACCACAAATTTTAATAGAGTAGAATAAATCACAAAAATAATAATGTATTACAAAACTGTCTTCACAAGGTTTAGTTGCAACAACATTTACATAATATAATTTATGTAATCATAATGAAGTGCATACTTTATGGTGTAGTAATAAAACTAAGGAAGCAATCACTCCATTTTATGAAAAATAGATGAACTCTTTTTAGATGAACTTTAATTTTTATCTCAAATGCCATAATTTGTCTCATAACTCTTTTTCAAGTCACTCTTCTATCTCTTTGTCTGCTGCAATGTCAGCTTATTGTCACTAATAGATTTGTATAACTGTATTTCATTGCCAAGTGTCATCATTTTAAAAAACCCTAAGACCACTTTATACTTAAAAAGTCTCCTGATGTTTATTATAAAATATTTGTTTTATATTACTAAAACTTGGCACAAGTTAGTTTCCCTATAGCATTTATAAACAACAGAAAAACTTGTAGGATGTTTTCTGTCACTCAGTGCTTTGGACTTCATCATGGCTTTCATACCACCATCATCGCTATCACTATTCTAAATTATACTCCACTGAGTAGATTGTATGGTTGCTTTCTGTTTGTGATTTTTATATCTTTATATACTGGTGGACACACCCTTTCATGTAGACCTTTGATGACATTGTTATCTAGAGTCTTGTGAAAAGAGATTTATTCCTGTAGCATTAGAAAAGAGATGAAATTCTCTACATTGTTACAATTGAGAGGGAAAATTAGTGTCTGACTTCTTTTTAGTGAAATGTTAGTATAAAAAGCAGTCTTGAGAAATCTTAAGACATGATTTTTGATAGTTTACATGTTATAAAGGTATAGAAGGTACACTAAGAAAGCAATGAACGCACAGTAGGTAAATAAGCAGACATTTTAAATTCTATCTACAATGCATAAACCATGAACAACTGATGACCAGTCAATCTAAGGGTCCACTAGGATCAGTTAACACCTTCCACAATGATGTGATTTTGGAGGTGGATGAGTAGAGATCTTTTCTATAGAAGACTGTAATTAATATATGTATCTTGGCATCACACTCAGATGTTTGGGTTTCTAGAAAATGTTTCTTATTCTTTGCCATGTGCCTGCTGTCCAGTGAAGCCAACTGGATAATTTCTTCAGTGTTCTATCATAACGGACATCCTCAGTTTGTTTATGGCTGCCTAAGGCTCTATAATGATTGCCACTTTGGTACCCTTTCCAGCTCTCCTTGAGGTTTAATTGAGCAGATCAGGAGCAGTCTCCCAAAGGCCATATTGGAGGCTTGGTTCTCAAATGAGAGGGAACTTTCTAAAGCCTTGAAGAGATGGAGCCAACAGGAAAGAAATTAGGTCATTGCCATATGTGTCCTTCAAGATGATATCAGGGCCTGACTCTGTTCTTGTATGTATGTATGTATGTATGTATGTATGTATGTATGTATGTATGTGTGTATGTATCATCTATCTCCCTCTCTATCATCTATCTATCTATCCATCTATCTATCTACCTACCTATCATATCTATCTATAATATCATATCATATCTATCTATCTATCTATCTATTTATCTATCTATCTGTCTATCTATCTATCTATCCATCTATCTATCTGTCTATCCTATCTATCTATCATTTTGCATGCTGGCTACCAAGAAGTAAAAAGATTTTCTCCATCCTGCCATTTTTCTGCCTTATAATGAGCTCTGAGTTCAATGGTCATTGCAATTGGACTGTAACTATGAGACAAAAATGTCCCCTTCCACTAAATTGATTTCATCTTGATATTTTATTTAACATAAATGTCTTTCTATTTTAACTTCACATGCTAAGAAGAGTAGTCATATGGTTCCAATATATGAGGAAGTCATTCTGTGCATCACAACCAATGTCTGTTAAAGCCTCCCTATAGAAACAGAAGAACATGGTAAATCACAAGACATTCCAGAGAAGCACTGTGGTCTCCCTCTAAGAGTGAAAGGGTGACTTTATTTGAAATGGGATCGCTGGGCATGGTGGTGCACACCTTCAGTCTCACCACTCAGGGAGGCAGAGACAGGTGGATCGCTATGAATTTGAGGCCAGCCTAGTTTACGAAAAGAGTCCCGGACACCAAAAGTTATACAGAGAAACCCTGTCTGGAAAACCAAACCAAACCAATCAAAGAAATAGGATCACTATCACACATTGTCTCCTGTAGCTATTGGGAGGTTTTTGGTATTAATAATCTTCCTAGAAGCAAAGATTCGTGGACTCTGCTCAAGAGTGTTGCTCATTGTTTACACACCCTTAGTTAGCACCTCTATGTCCTATTGTTTATGTACAGAAAGTTAGGAGTGTGTTTGTTCTCAGGCAGTATAGTCCAGGCAAAGGGCTAAGGTTTGCATTCATTATCACTCACAGTTGCTGCATTCACAGTTTGATTTGCAAGAACAGATTTAAGTGGAAAATATTATCGAGTACCTTTGGCTGATCAAGATAAGGAAAAATACAGATTGAGAGTCAGTCAGTGTAACTCTCAGGCTCTCTACCTTTAGGAGATGAAAATGTAAGCAATAATAGAATCAGCAAATACTTTTTTGAGAACTTACATTGTGTTAACACTACACAACCTGTGTTATGTGCAACAAGTTTTTTTTTACTGTCCCCATTAATGCAAATCCTGTAATGAAGGTTTTATTGTTGTTATTGCTGTGGCAAAATATTAGGAAACTGTTTAAACAAAGGGTGGCTTATTTTGGTAAGATGAGTAATTCTTGTACTGTATTCTTCTTTCTCCCCTTTCATTTCAATCATATTTCTAACATATTGGATGGTAGTTTTCACAGTGAGGGACAATCTCCCTTAATCCTTTCTAGAAATGTCCTCATGAACATTTCCGAGATGAACTACAAATCTCAGACTGGTGAATCTCAATCTAGTCAAGTTGACAACCAAGATTAGCAATCAGAATACTTACCCACACACCGTTCGTGAAATGAGATGGGGCTCAAAGCTAGAAGGAAAACAGTAATAGGATTGGATCAGCATTCTGTTTGATGGTATTTTTGTTTGTTTTTATTGTTGTTATTTATTTTATTTTCGAGACTGCATATTTAAGATGTTCTGGAACTCATGGTTCTCCTGTTTTTGTTCCTAATTCTTGAACTTACAAGGATGTGACACCATACTGGGCCAATGGAGCTGGAATTCTGCTGCATGCTAGTCCATCAGAGCACTCTTAACCACACCATTCTAGAGAATATTAAACAAGAAATAAGATTTTGGCAATATTATTGACTTTAGATATTATAATTCTACATAAATCACTTTGTGACATTCATCAAAGGATTTCTTAGATGCCAGACTATTTGAGGAGGGTATATTAAAAGCATTTCTTGAAAACTAGATGATTTGAAATAAAAATGCTTAGACTTTAGTTCCTCATATACACAAGCTATTTCAGTATATGACTATATACATGTGTGTTTTAAATATGATATTCCCATATTAAAATAAAAGTTCTGCCATTTTCATGGTAATTCTTTTAAAACTTAACATAATAAGGAGGAACATAGACAACCAGGTAGACCAGGAGGTCACTATAAGTAGAAGCATTATGCTGCACAGAATGTTTTTCACTGAGGGTATTGATAGCCAAGAGACAGCAGAGGACTCTGCCTGCAGTATTCACAGGGAATGGAGTGTGGTCAGGCCAGAGTGATGATTCTCAATGCATTCTTATACACAAAATATGCTGAGTGTAACAGTTCTGTCATGATATATGCTGGTGCCAGTTTGGAACAGCATGTATTGCTTAATAAAAATGAAGATCGGAACTTTTGGCATTCACAGCAGTGTTTTTATTGCATTCATAAAATTACAGGTACTATTAACTTGCAGAAGAAAAATTTAGTAGATTTTGTGTGTTGTCATTTGAGAATTGGACCCATTTCTCAATATTGCAGGAGTCATGATAGCAGCTGCATTAAAAAGCACTCCAGCCATCATAAGCATCCAATTAGACCACAGGGAAGCAGGTACTTGCTGTCCATGACTACAGCTTAGATGAAAGAGGCTAAATCTTGCAATAACAGCTGTCTAGAGAAAAAAGGAGAGTGGCTTCTATGTGGAGGGGGACTGAAAGAGCTCAGAGCACAAGGCTTTTTCCAGAGGAGATGCCTTAGCAGAAAGAATGCATGTTACCTGGCCATCTTCCCTACTGAAAAAGTGGATGGAGCTTTTAATATGGTATGGTGATGTGGAATAATAGCTATGGCTTTTATTACAGTAACTCTTTTAAAACTTTGCATGATAAAGGGACCATAGACAACTAGGAAGGCTAGGAGTTCACCATAAAATAGAAAGCCTTGACCTCACGAGCACAGTGCTGCATAGATTTTTCTCTACCGAGGGTGCTGATTTTGTTCATATTTTATTGAGTATTTTATAGCTATTTTAATAAGGGAACGGTCTACACTTCTCTTTTTGGCAGGATCTTTGTGTTGTTTGAGTATCTGGGTGGCTGTTGACTCATAAAATGAATCTGGCAATAGTCCTCCTGTTTCTATTTAATGGAATAATTTGAGGAGTATTCACATTAGCTGTTCTTTGAAAGTGTATTAGAATTCTGTGCTAAAACGGCTTGCCCCTACTTTGAGATTTTTATTTTATTTCCTTAGGGGTTATGGTTCTATTTAAATTGTTTATTTGATCCAGCTTTAACTTTGGTAAGTGGTATCTATCAAAAAAGTTATTAATTTCTTGTAGATTTTTCAATTTTGTGGAGCACAAGGTTTTTGAATTATGTCCTTATGATTCTTTTAATTTTTTTCATTGTCTGTTGTTATACCTTCCTTTTTGTTTCTGATTTTGTTCATTTGGATATTCTTTTTTTTTTTTTAAAGAAGTGAGCAGTTTTTTAAATTATAATTTATTCAGATTACATCCTGATTGCTATCCACTCACGTGTTTCTTCCCGTTCCCACCTTTCCTCCCTCTTTAGCCCTCCCTTAGACCTCTGACAGAAGAGGACCCCCTCCCCTACCATGTGACCACACAGCTTATCAGGTCTTATTTTGATAGCCTGCTTCCCCTTCTCCCGTGTGCTGCCAGGCCTGCCCACTAAGGGGAAGTGGTTAAATCGGAGGCACCACAGTTCATGCTGGAGGCAGTCTCCACTCTCTCCACAACTGTGGAGAATGAGCTTTTATATTGGCTACATCTGAACAGGATATTCTTTCTCTGTCTTCTAGTCTGACATACCTTTTAATCTGCTTTGTTGATTTTCTCAAAGAACTGAGTCTTTTGTTTCATTAATTCTTTGTATTGTTCTCTTCCTAGTTTGTTGATTTCTACCCTGAGTTTGATTACTTCCTGAAGTCTACTACTCTTTGATATGCTTGCTCTTTTTTTTCCCCTAGTGCTTTCCAGTGTGCTGTTAGGTTTCTAGTATGAAACAGTCCCATTTAAAAAAATGTAGGCACTTAGTGCTATAAACTTTCCTCATAGTACCACTTTCATTGTGGCCTGTTATATCAGGTACTCATTTTCATTGATTCTAGAAAGACTTTAATATTTCTCTCTTGATCCAGATGTCATTCAGTAAAAGAGTTATTCAATTTTTGTGAGTTTGTAGGCTTTTTGTTGTTTTAGTTGTTCTTAAAATCCAGTTTTAATTTGTGGTGATCTAATAGGATGTAAGAAGTAATTTTAATTTTCTTGTACCTGTTGAGGCTTGATTTGTGACCAACTATGCAAGTCAGTTTTAGGGAATGTTCCATGAAGTGCTAAGATGAAGGTATATCTTTTGTGTTTGGGTAAAATGTTATGTAGATATCTGTAAGGTACATTTGATTTATAATATTTGTTAGCTCCAGTAATCTCTGCTTAATTTTTAGCTGGATGTCTTGTCCATTGGTGAGAGTTGGGTATTGAAGTCTCCCACTAACAATTAGTGATGGGCAACCTGCGATTTAAGGTTTAGTAATAATCCTCTTACAAACATGGGTGCTTGAGTTTGGCGAATAGATATTAAGAATTAAAAGATCATCTTGGTGAAGTTTTCCTTTGGTGAGCATAAAGTACCCTTTCATGCCTCTTTTGTTTAATGTTAGTGTGAAGTCTATTTTGTTAGATTAGATACACCAGCTTTTCTCTCATGTCTCTTTGCTTGGAAAATGTTTTTCTAAGCCTTTACTCTGAAGTAATGTCTATCTTTGATATTGAGGCATGTGCTTTGTGCAGAAGGATGGATCCTGTTTGCACATCCATTTTGTTATTCTGTATCTTCTTATTGGGAAATCGAGAGCATTGAGAGAACTTAATAACCACTGGTTGTTAATTCCCACAGCTTTTGTTGTTGCCGTTGGTGTGTGTGTGTGTGTGTGTGTGTGTGTGTGTGTGTGTGTACATGTATGCACACATGTGCATGTCTCCTTCTTCTGTTAGGAGTTAGATTATTATTTTTTTGTGTTTCCCTGGGTGTAGTTTGCCTCCTTGCCATGTAGTTTTTCTTCAGTACCTTCAGTAGGGCTGTATCTGTGGATAGATGTCGTTTAACCTTGAACATATCATAGAATATCTTGTTTTCTCCATCTATAGTGATTGAAAGTTTTGCTGAGTATAGTAGTCTGGGATGGCACCTGTAGTCTCTTGGATACTGCAGCACATCTTCCAGGCCTTCTAGCTTTTAAAGTCTTTATTGAGAAGTAGGGTGCAATTCTAATAGGTCTTTTAAAAAAATGCTACTTGGTCTTTCTCCCTCACAACATTTAATATTCTTTGTTGTTGATCTGAATGTTTAGTGTTTTGATTTTTGTATGGCAGGAGGACTTTCTTCAGGCTCAATCTATTTGGTAATCTGTAAGCTTCTTGTATTTCTGTTAGCCCATACTTCTGATTGAAGATTTTCAATCCAAATAGTAAAATAAGCTAGTATAGCAATAAAATCCTAAGGTTATGAAGATGAACTACTTTGAAGTGTTAAGTGAAAAATGTTGAAGAAGCTGAAAGATGTGGTTCAGAGATGAATGTGGTAGTGAGGGAATTCATGAAAGAAAAAGGTACTCTATACAAAACTCTTGCAGATAGCTGCCAGTGCATTAGAGGTCCCTGGCTGCTCATCTGAGGGCTTAGCCCTACATGACAACACTTCTGTGTGCTGAGAAGGTAATGCTCAGCCTTGTCTTTGAGGAGAGGGAGCTGAACCAGTGACTGGATCACTTCTTGCATTTAGCTGGAAATAAGACTGAAATGCTTAAAAAGGTGAGCTCTCAGAAAAGACTAGGCTTAAATTCAGACTGCTACTGGTCTTGGGACCCTTGAAAGATTAAACTTTCCACTTTTCACGTGTAAAATGAGAATAGAATCATCACATCAGAGAACTAAATGTAAAATTGAGTGGTTGTTGCTAGGAGACAGAATCACATAGCAACGGCCCTCATCCTTTGACTCTAATAATCTTTCTGCCACCTCTGCCCATTGTTCAATGAGCCTTAGGTGTTAGGGTTGTTTGTGGACTTGTAGCATTTTGGGACTGAGCTCTGCAACTCTGCATATTGTTTAGTTGTAGTTTACTGTAACAGTTTCTATCTGTGGCAAAGGGAAGTTTCTTTGATAGCAGCTGAAGAATACACTTGTCTGTGGTCTAAAGACAAATAGATTCATAAATTGTTATCTGTGAGTATGCTGGTTTGGTAAATTTTGGTAGTTTTATATTTTCTCATAATAATGAAAATTTCACTAGAACTAGTTAGTTAGGTTTACAATACCAGGAACAATATCTGTCTTGAATGGATCTTAAATCTAATTAGAGAGCTGTTGGCAACCATGAAGATTTGTGTGCTATAAAAGTACCTATAGCATTAAAAGTCTCCAACATGACTACCCAAACAGGAGCTGAGCAAAGATAACACTAATGAACATGCCAAACTATGTGAAGAAAATCCCATGAGGCCTGACCCCACAAAAGAACTAAAGAAAATTGAGTAAATCTGGGAACAAGAGAGGAAACCCTCCTAGGGAAGAGGACATTGATTGATTACCTAGTGTTGAACAGTCAGCCATGAAACAATACATTCAAGCAACCTTTTATGGACTCAGAAAGTTATATATATATGTGTGCATGCAATAACAACTGATGAAAAAAAAAGACCATGGATTTGAAGGAGCTTGGGAAGGGGTACATGGAAGAAAGTGAAAAGAGGAAAGGGAAGGGAGAAATATCACAATTAGAATACAATCTCAAAAATAAGCAAGCAAACAAAAAATCTTAAAAAATAAATTGGTTGCACAGATAAATCACTTAGAAGAGGGAATATTGTGATGCAAGCATGCTATTTACTGTTATTATCAGCCAGGGAAAGAAGGCCCTAACTGTCTTTTTAAAAGCTTTTTTATATTTTAACATTTTAATTTATTATAATATATTCAGATTACAACCTGATTGTTATCCCCCCACTTGTATGTTCTCATTCCCACCCTCTGTCCCTCTTCTACCCTATTCCCCTCACCTAGACCTCTGACACAAAGGGACCTCCATCCACAACCTATCTGGTCTCATCTGGATAGTCTGCTTCCCCTTCCTCTGTGTGCCCACTGGGACTTCCCACCAAGAGGAACTGATCAAATTGGGGGCACTAGAGTTCATGTCAGAGGTAGTCTCCACTCTCCTCACAACCATGGAGAATAAACTATACATTGGCTAGATCTGAACAGGGGGTCTGGGTTCACTGCAACAGCTTGTGAAGGCCACCTTGGGTCCAGATATGCAGGCCTTAATTGTGTCCTCATGGAGCTCCTGAACCCACTGGGTCCTACCATCATCCCATTTTTCAATACTATACTTAATGCTTCATTCAGAGTCCAGCTGCAAGTCTAGCATTTATCCCCACCCCTGCTGAATTGAGTCTCTCAGGAGACATCTCTGTTGGGTTAATATCCACTTATATAGCATGCCTGTCTTTCTGGGTCTGGGTTACCTCACTCAAGATGATCATCTTTGGTTCCATCCATTTGCCTGCAAATTTCAAGAGTCCCTTGTTTTTTAATAGCTAAGTAGTATTTCATTGTATAAATATACCACAGTTTCTTTATCCATTTTTCAGTTGGTGGAAATCTAGGTTGTTTCTAGATTCTCGTTATTATGAATAAAGCTGTGATGAACATAGAGGAACAAATATCCTTGTCTTATGGTTGAACATCTTTTGGGTATATGCTCAGGAAAGATATAGCTGAGATCTTGAGGAAGTACTATTCCCAATTTTTTGAGAAAGGCCCAGATTGATTTCCAAAGTAGTTGTACAAGTTTGTACCCCTACCAGCAATGGAGGAGTCCTCCCCTTTCTCCACATCCTCACTAACATGTGCTGTCACTTGAGATTTTGATCTTAGCCATTCTGATGAGTGTAAGATGGAATCTCAGAGCGATTTTGATGTGCATTTCACGTTGAACATTTCTTCAAGTGTTTCTAGACCATTTGTACCCCATTTTTAACTGGATAATTTTGTTTAGTGGTGTTTCATTTCTCGAGTTCTTTATATATTTTGGCTATTAGCCTTTTGTCAGATGTAGGGTTGGTGAAGATCTTTTCCCAGTCTGTAGGCTTTGTTTTGTTCTGTTGACAGTGTCCTTTGCCTTATAGAAGCTTTTGAGTTTCAATAGGTCCTATTTATGAATTGCTGAAAAAGAGTGTGAACTGTGTTCTTTTCAGGATGTTGTTTCCTATGCCAATGAGCTCAGGGCTCTTCACCACTTTTCTTCTAATAGATTTAGTGTGTCTGGTTTTATGTTGAGGCATCTAATCCACTTGCACTTTAGTTTTCTTCAGGTTGATAAATATGGATCTATTTGCATTTTTCTACATGTAGACATCCAGTTAAACCAGCACCATTTGTTGAAGATGATATCTTTTTTCCATTGTATGAATTTGGCTTCTTTGTCAAAAATCAAGTGTCCATAGCTGTGTGGGTTTTTTTTCTGGGACTTTTATTTGATTCCATTTATCAACCAGCCTATTTCTATGCCAGTACCACTGCTGCTTTTATTACTGTTGCTCTATAGTATAGCTTGAGGTCAGGGATGGAGATTCCTCTGGAAGAATCTGGAAGAATTTTATTGTACAGGATTGTTTTAGCTATTCTGATTTTTGTTTTGTTTTGTTTTCTCATGTGAAGTTGAGAATTGATCTGTCAAAGTCTGTAAAGAATTACATAAATATTTTGATAGGGACTGCATTTAATCTGTAGATTGCTTCTGGTAAGATGTCCATTTTTACTATATTGATCTACCTGATTTATGAGCATGAAAGATCTTTCCATCTTCTTATATCTTCTTCAATTTCTTTCTTCAGTGACGTGAAATATTTTTTATGCAAATCTCCCACTTGCTTGGTTAGAGTTACACCAAGATACTTTATATTATTTGCGACTATTGTGAAGGTTGTAGTTTCCATAATTTCTTTCTCAGCCCATTTTTCATTTACATACAGAAAGGCTACTGATCTTTATGAAATAATCTTGTATCAGGCCACTTTACTGAAGGTGTTTATCAGCTGTATGCATTCTGTGGTAGAATTTTGGGGTTCACTTATATACATAATTAAATCATATACAAATAGTAATACTCTGACTTTCTCTTTCCCATGAGGATCCCTTGATCTCCTTTTGTTGCTTTATTGATCTAGCTAGAATCTCAAGTACTATATTGAAGAGATATGGAGAGAGTGGGCAGCCTTGTCTAGTCTCTAGTTTCAGTGGAATTTCTTTGAGTTACTCTCTATTTAATTTGATGTTGGCTGCCGGATTGCTGTATATAACCTTTATTATGTTTAGGTATGTGCCTTGTATCCCTGATCTCGCCAAGATTTTAAACATGAATAGGTGTTGGATTTTGTCAAATGTTTTTGGCATCTAAGGAGAAGATCATGTAATTTTTTCCTTTCAGTTTGTTTGTATGGTGGATTACACTGATGGATTTCCATATATTGAACCACCCCTGCTTGCTTGGGATGAAGTCTATTTGGTCATGATGAATTATATCTTTGATGTGTTCTTAGATTCAGTTTGCAAGTATTTTATTGAGTATTTTTGCATCAATTATCGTAAGAGAAATTGGCCTAAAATTTGTTGGGTCTTTGTGTGGTTTAGGTATCAAGGTGAGTATGGCCTCATAGAATGAATTTGGTAATGTTCCATTTCTATTTTGTGGAGTAGTTTGAAGGATATTGGTATTAGCTCTTTGAATGTTTGGTAGAATTCTGTACAGAAACCATATGACTCCGGGCTTTTTTTGGTTGGGAGACTTTTGAGGACTGCTTCTATTTCTATAGGAGAAATAGAACTATTTAATTTGTTTACCTGATTTGTTTCAACTTTGGTAAGTGGAATTAATCAAGAAAATTGTTCATTTCATTTAGATTTTTCAAATTTTGTGGTGTATAGGATTTTGAAGTAAGACCAAATGATTCTTTGGATTTCTGTGGCATCTGTTGTTATGTCTCCCTTTTCATTTCTAATCTTGTTGATTTGGATAGTGTCTCTCTGCCTTTTAGTTAGTTTGACTAAGCATTTGTCTATCTTGTTGATTTTCTCATAGAACCAGCTCTCAGTTTCATTGATTCATTGAATTGTTCTGTTTCTAATTTATTGATTTCAGCCCTGAGTTAGATTATTTCCAGCAATTTACTCCTTTTGGGTATGTCTTCTTCTTCTTTTCCCTAGGGCTTCCAGTCTTCCAGTGTGCCATTGTTACTTGTACCAGATGTTCTCAATCTTTTTATGACGGAACTTAGTGATATAAACTTTCCTCTTAGCATTACTTTCATTGTGTCCCATAAATTTGGGTATGTTGTACCTTCATTTTCATTGAATTTTAGGAAGTACTGAATTTCTTTCTTATTTCTTTTCTGACCCAGTTATCATTGTGTGTGTAGGCTTTTTTTTTTTTTAATTTCTGTCATTGTTGAGGTCCAGCTTAATCTATGTTGGTCTGATAGGATAAAAGGTATTATTTCAGTTATCTTGTATCTGTTAAGGCTTGCTTTGTGACCTACTATATGGTCAATTTTGGAGAAGGTTCAGTGAGGTCTGAGAGGAAGGTATAACCTTTTGTGTTTGGGTGAAAAGTTCTGTAGATATCTGTTAAGTCTATTTGATTCATGACATCTGTTAGTGTCATTATTTCTTCGTTTAGCTTCTGTTTCATTGACCAATCCTTTGGTAAGAAGAGGATGTTGAAATCTTTCACTATTAATGTGTGGGGATTGATGTGTGGTTTAAGCTTTATTAATGTTTCTTTCACAAATGTGAGTGCCCTTATATTTGGGGCATAGATATTCACAATTGTGATGTCATCTTGTTTGAATTTTTCTTTGATGAGTATGAAGTTTCCTTCCTCATCTCTTTTGATTAATTTTGGTTGAAAGTATATTTTATTAGATATTAGAATGGACACTCCAGCTTGCTTCTTGTGTCCGTTTGCTTGGAAGACCTTCTTCCAGCTCTTCACTCTCAGGTAATGTATATCTTTGTGGCTGAGGGGTGTTTCTTGTAAGCAACAGAATTTTGGGTACTGTTTACACATCCATTCTGTTAGTCTGTGTCTCTTTATTGGAGAATTGAGACCATTGATGTTAATAGACATTAATGACCAGTGCCTGTTAGGTCCTTTTATTTTGATGTTGGTTTTGGTAGTGTGTTGGTGTGCTTGTCTAATTATTGTTTTTCTAAAGTGAAGTTATCTAGTTCCTGTGTTTTTCTGATTGTAGTTAGCCTTCCTGAGTTGGAGTTTTCCTTCTAGTATCGTCTGTATAACTGTATTTGTGGATAGATACTTTAAAAATTTTTTTTTCCCATGGAGTATCTTGTTTTCTCCATCCACAGTTATTGAAAGTTTTGGTGGGTATAATATTCTGGACTGGCATACGTGGTCTCTTAGGGTTTTCCCAGGCACTTCTAGCATTTATGGTTTCTACTGAAAAGTTGGGTGTGATTCTGATAGGTTTGCTATCGTATGCTCCTTGCCCTTTTCCCCTTGCTGCTTTTAATATTTTTTCTTTGTTCTGTATATGTAGTATTTTGATTATTATGTGGTGGGAGGATTTTCTTTTTGTTCTACTCTATTTGGTGCTCTGTGGGTCTCTAGTACTTTTATAGGCATCTTTTTCTTTAAATTAGGGAATTTTCCTTCTATGATTTTGTTGAAAATATTTTCTGGGCCTTGAAGCTGGGCATCTTCTCTTTTCTCAGTACCTGTTATCCTTAGGTTTGTATTTTCATGGTATCTTTGATTTCTTGGAAGTTTTGTGTCAGAAATTTTTTAGATTTAACATTTTCATTGATAATTGTATCAAATTCTTCTATTGTATTTTTTAACGCCTGAGATTCTTTCCTCCGTCTTTTATATTCTGTTGACAATGCTTACCTCTTCAGTTCCTGTTTTCTTCTCTAAGTTCTCTCTTTCCAGGCTTTCCTTAAATTGTTCTTTTATTATTGTTTCTATTTTCATCTTCAGATCTTGGGCCATTTTATTGATTACCTTAATCTGATTGTTTGCATTTTCCTGAATTTCTTCCAGTGATTTCTTCATTTCTTCTCTATAGGTCTCTGTCATGACCTCTCCAGGGGCTTCAACCTGTTTGACTGTATCTTCTTGTATTTCTTTATAGATTTTATTAGTTTACTCTATTATCATTGTCATAGGGAAAGATTTGAAGTCATTTCTTGTGTTTAAGTTGTATTACACTTTCCAGGCTGATTAGCTTTTGGAGATACCATATTATTTTGGCTTTTGTTGTTTATGTTTTTACGCTGGCCTTTAGCATATTGCTGTCTCTGGCATTGGGTGGTAGTTTCTGGAGTCCTTCATTGGCCATTGAGATCAACTCGTAGGTGAGTGGCTATAGGTTGAGACCCTTCATCTGTGGAGATCAGGGAACTCTTCAGGTGGATCAGGTAGGTGACCTGAGATCAGATCTGGGAACTTTCTGTGGATCAGTTGCAGTACCTGAGGTCAGATCTACCTATGTTCCACACTGTGGTGTCTCCTCTAAGCAGGGAGACTCAGAAACTGGTATTTTGAAGCCCACAATTCTTTCTGAGACATAGATTACAGGTGCTTCATGCCACATCAGGTGTGTGGTTAGACTTTAGAGCCCATGCCTATACGTCCATGGACCCAGGAACTTTCCTTGAATTGTCCAGGTACTTCAGGTCAGATCCACTTGTGTTCTAGCTTATTGAGGCTCCTCTGGGCTAGAAGACCCAGGCCACAGAGTTCAGGTTCTGTGTGTCCCACCTGGTATGTGCTAGACCTTGGAGCCTGAGCCTGTGCCTGCTGGACCTGGGACTTTTCTATGGATTAGCTGGATGACATGAGATCGGATTCACTTGTATTCCAAACTGTGGGGTGTCCTGTGGGCTAGAAAATCCATACACTGATGTTTTGTAGTCTCTAGTTCAGTCTGATACTCAAAGTGCAGGTGCTACATGCATGTAGGCTAGACTTTCATAACTGAAGACGTCTGCAGGGACCCAGGGACTTTGCTGTGTATTAGCCAGGTGGTCCGAGGCTGGACCCACTTGTGCTCCACACAGTGTGGCCCTATCTCACCTGGGAATCACCAGCACTGGTGTAGTTCTCAGCTTGGTCCTTAGGTCGCTGTGTAGTCACTGCTGTCCTGCTGATCAGACAAAGTGTGTGTTTGGTCCTTCTATCTTGGACCCCCATTCATAACTGTCTTTTTAAGAATAGATTCCAGCGAGAGAAAAAACGGTATTTGTTTAGACTCATGCCAAGAATTGTACTTATACAGCTTAGATAGTCATCACACAAAAAATAAATAAGCATAAGCATAATTGAAAACATACTACACTAGGAAAAAAGAGAAAAGAAAAAAAGAGAAAAAAGAAAAAATACTACCCTAATTTAACAGTTTCTGATAGGTGACCATGTATTGTTTCAAAGTTTCTAAATTCTAGGCATAGTATCCTGTTTTAAATCCACTTATGTGTTTTGGATGGTGAATAAATGAGGACTAGATTGATTCTGATTCTTCTCCACACTGAGTATGCAGCATTGCCATGAACTGTCACATATCTTTCTTCGTTATTGGGGACTCTTCTATTTTCATGCCGCCAAATGTTCTGCATTGCTAGGAGAGCATTTGCCCAACCAGCTTTTGGTCCTTCACATCCCTTTGAGAATGAAGACACTGGGCACTTTTCAGACCTACTTGCAGCTCAGAGACTGGCCTACAAACCCACAGGTCAGAAGAAAGAATAATCTTAAGACATGAATTTATGGGATGGTTTAAGAAGTCAATTTTATTATGTGAACATATAATAATGTTAAAATATGTGAGAAAGCAGTCTAATACTTTTCTCTGGATGGTCAGTGGATGTATGAATTTGGCATATATTTGTAATTGATTTTAAAGAACAATCTAGTAGATTTTTGTGAGATATATTTTACCTTTGAATTAATGCTAGATCATATCTCACTTAAAAGTGAGTGTAGCTGGAGATGGCTTCAAATATGGCAAACCGGCTACAGGGCAAAATGTTCTCATTGCGACCACTGACTGAATTCTGCCTAAAACTTGGCAAGCTTGGGTGGAGGCAGAGTCGATGGCCAAATTCTGCCAAGACATGGTAAGCAAGTCCTCACTGGTTCCTGCTCCACAAATATGTCTGTCAGATATCCTGGGCTAGAAGGTAGAAGATGATGCTCCAATGTTTTAAAGAGTGATTGGTGACTCTTCAGGCAGCAAACTGTCTCTGCCAGTTTTTTTCTCTTTCTATTAAATTAGGAAGTTGCTAACCTGCACTTCCTATTTACTCAGGTAATTAATTTTACTCCTCAAGTCTCTGATGGGGTTGAAGACCAAATAGTTGAATGTCACAATTGAGCCTAGTTATTTGGGAATTGAGATGTCTTTAGGTCTAGATAGATGTTTTAAGTTAATAGAAATGAGATATGATAGATACTGATTTACATTTAGAATTTTGGACTCACTGAGATAGAAACATGTTTTCTTCACGGTTGCCAAATACAAACAGCCAAAACACTATGAATGTAACATGAATGTAACTCCTGAATGTTCTGTGGTTCTTTTGCTGTATGTAGTTTGTTTTATGTAGGTGTAATAATATAGATGTATATGTAAAAATAAAAGAAATTAATAAAAAAGTGAGCATAACTAAAATAGTTGAGTAGTAATTATACTAGCTGTAATATACTAAAAATTCAAACTTGGTTTCTCACTAAAGACAATAAAAGATGAAATTAAGACAAGAAAATATTGAATTATTCTTAAGCCTTCTTATAAACTAAATTATGAGACAAAAATTCCTTTAAAACAGTCATCTAAGGTTGCTTTTGCTAGGAGGGCACTTGCTTATTAGAAAACGAGAACCAACAAGAAAACCAAATGAAGCTTGTCAGTAAGTTGGTTAGTAAATACTAGCAAATAAATTCAGTGTCTCAATAACAACCAAGAACATGCATGTTAAGGTACATTGGCATGCTTTATATAGACACTGCATTTGCTGAAACTTAAAAGTTGCCAAACTAATACCAAACAAAGAAAATGGTAAGAATGGTACCACATACAAACAATGGAAAGCAAAATTTCATTATATCATATACACAAAATTCACAAATCCAGGTCCAAGAAATTCCACTTGGGATGTATGTTGAGAGAAACTATTGTGGTGTTAGTCATTTGCTCCAACATAAACTCACCACCCATGGTGGATGTTTAAAACTGCACACACTGATGTTCTTACTTGGCCTTCAGTCAGGAACCTGGAAGAAACTTCACTGTCTTGTCCCTGTTTAGAATTTCCCACCTGTTGACAGTTCTGCTTTCAGAGTATGACAGTTACTATCCCAGGCTCCACTGTAAATCCATTCCAAAAAATTAGTTCCTCCCAAGGTAGGCTTACCACCTCTGTGGGTGCTACCCGCAGTTTGCTGGGATTAAGGTTCCTTTATAGACTTGCTTACAACGTAGCAATAGGATCATCTATAGAAAAACACTAAAAACTGAGAAAACAGAAGTGATGGGGAGGAGGGGAGAAGAGGGGATGAAGGGGGGAGAGAAGAGTGGTACATTCAGAGCAGATGAATCAGGACCAGTGAAGACACTGATTATTGAAGTATGTCCTTACTTGTGTCCAGAATACAAAGTATGAAAAAGAAGAAAGGACTTACAGGCAGGACGAGATCACCAGACAGTAAAAAGTAGTCCCTAAGCAGCAATATGTTGGTCCTTCTCATCCACATAGGTTGTAATAGACTCAAATGAAAGAAATCTCAATGGCTGTCAGTAGGAAGAACCATCTCTACTATATTCACAGATTGTATTATGCAGCAATGAAGCTAAAATAAATTCTTTTAGACATGATCTAGAAAGAAAGAAATACTTGAAAAAGAGTTTGATTGAAATCTATAAAGTAATAAACAGATAACTCTGACTTTAAATTATATATTTCTCTATAAATTTTCTATATATTTATATATAAATTTATATAATTTCTACATACTTATATATAAAAATTTCTTCATATATATGAGAAAAATTATTAAGACATAAGGAGTTAACTATAACAGTCAAGATAGAGACTATATTAACTGAGGTTGGAAAGAATGTTTTTGAAAGAACAGATTCATTTCTGAGCACTGGTAATGTACTTTTAAGCCTTGGTTTGGAGATAAAAACTCTGATATTATGATGCTTATCCTTCTCCCCAGGGACATCGTAGATGTTAAATTTGTCTAACTCACGTGAGTCACATATACTCCAGTCTTCCTGTCAATAGAGAAAGTCTCTGACACATCCTTGTTGGTGGTAGGTCCCAACATTCTCTACATACAAAGGGCTGATGTTCTGTGTTTAGAAAAGATGATAACAAAGAAATCAGGAGTATATGGGCTGTTTATGTAGCTCAGTTGGTAAAACATGCATAAAGCCCTGAATTTGGTCCCCAGTGTCATACATACCAGGTGGCGCATTCCTGAAATTCTAGTATTGAGGTGGTAGAAACAGGAAGATCAGATGTTTGTGGTCTGCTACATAGCAAGTTCAAGGCTGGCTTGAGCTGCATTAAACCCTTTCTAAAAACAAAAACAAAAACAAAAACAAAAAAAACCCCAAAAAAAAACACCGGATACGAATAGGTAACCACTCTGAACTTTACAAAGCAATCTGCTGACCACCCCACTTTTACATCAAAGTCTCCAGAGAAACCCAGAATCCTGAGCCCTTCTAGACTGCTGAACATGAAGGGTTGCCAGGAAGGAGACATGGCCAAGGGATCAGGGGGAGTGCTGCAGGCCTTCAGGTCCATCACTCAGCGTATCTCTTTACCTGAGCCCATTTCAGCAGTCGTCTTTTAAATAAACATAGTAAATGCAAACAAGTGTTCTCCTGCATTATGTGAGCTACTTGAGTAAATGAACATGAGTAAAGTAACGGAAAAGCTTGTAAACTTGATTTTTTATCAACTATTACATGGGCAAAACTCATCTGGGGCTGTGGCTGGGATCTGAACTAGTCTCAGACACCGAGTCTCCAGCTCTCCAGGGAAGCAGAGTCGGAACTGCATTCAGTCAGAGGACACTCAGCTGGCATTGCGCGTCCTGTGCACTGCTTACTGGGGTCTCCAACGCAATCCAGGCTTTGCTTTCAGAGCTTCACACATAGGCTCGCAGGGCTTCCATATCGGAACTCTCCTGCCACAGGCCTGGACTCAGCAGCTCTCCTCAACCATGCAGGAAATTTCACAGCCCCTTACTCCTGTATTTGTCATGACTCTAAAACCAGAGCCACACAGGCAACACTGTTAAGTTTGACTGTCAACTTGGGGGTGTAGCCTAGGCCCCAACATTCCTAAATTTTTGCCTTTTAGCAGTAGTAAATTCTCCAGACCTTTCCTTTTCACAGGTTAAAAATTGGCTGGGTGAGGTGTTGCCTTGAAGCACCCTCCTTTATTCCATTTATTGAGCTTCTCATTATCTCTTTTAACACAAGTTTTGTCTCCAACATTAAATGTATGGCACTTATTTTCACTTCAAACTGCACATTTTGTTCAGTTTTTCAGAAAAATTATTTTTTGATCTTACATTATGCCAAGAATTCTCCACAATGTTATTTGATGGGAGTCTAGATAACAGCCATTACTCTGCTTTGGGTTAAGCCCCCCTCCCCCTCATTTTTTTTTTTTTTTAGCAAGAGCTAACATTTTCATATCTAAAACCCATGTAAAATGGGAGAAATTAATGGTAGTATAAAAGTTGCTTCAAAATGCAATTATTTTCTCATTTATGAGGCTGGCAAGGTTTGCTGCCACTGAAGAGTAGCCCCTAACAAGGGAGAGGAGTGTCTTCCGACACTGACAGAGCACAGAGAGCTGACTGATGAAGTGCATATTGCCGATTTCTTACAAGCCCAGAGTGAAAAGAACAGCATCCTTTCTGTTGCATTCACACAAGACATATTTTTTCATTTGTGCTCAATTTAGAATGGAGGAAAAAAAAAAAAAAAAAGGAGACATTGATGCAAGCACCAACACCAACAACCACATACAGCAAGGGATGCCAGCATATAAATTGTCAAAAACTAAGCAAGCACTGCTGTTAGAGAATATTACTTCTCTTCAAAAGAATCTTTATAGGAACATGTCTGTCAGCCAGACAGCAAGCTATCAATGCCAGGGCCAACTGTAGCTGAGCACTCAGTTCTTAGAATTATCACTCAACTTGTACAGGCAATAGTTATTACAGTATACATTTTAATGGCAGTTGCAGGAGGCTTGCTTTGTGGTATTCCTAGTTCATTATGTTTAAAATATCACAAAGATTGGTGTGTATTTTCCCACAGATGACTCTGGAAGTCTGTCCCTTCTAGACTTGGATATGGCAGGGAGGCTAGAAGCAACAGAGGCCTAAGGTGACAGTATCACATGTGGCTCTTGACATTTTGGAGCTTAACTTTATAATTATACTTCTTTTATTTCTCATTAATTATCTATTCACTTTATCTCTCTACCTCAGCCCCCTCCCTCTCCTCCCAGCCCCACCCTCTCACTCTCTTCCCCATTCCCCCTCCTTCCCTTTCTCCTCAGAAAAGAGGAGCCCCTCCACTCCCATACCCAGGCACATCAAGTAGCATTAGGACTAAGTGCATCCTCTTCTACCGAGGTCTGACAAGGCAGTCCAGTTAGGGGAAAGTGATCCAAAAGCAGGCAATAGAGTCTGGGTCAGAGCCAGCCTTGGCTCTGATTGCTAGGGGATTCTCATGAAGACCATGCTGCCCATCAGCTATATATGTGTAGGGGGCCTAGGTCCAGAATTCCAATGTTTATTTTCTATCTATCTATCTATCATCTATCTATCTATCTATCTATCTATCTATCTATCTATCTTGTTGATTAAAACACTGCTAAAATACACACACACACACACATACACACACACACACACACACACAAAGAATTACCAGGTTTTTGATGATCCAATTTTTTTTTCAGGAATTCTATTAGCCTAGAGTTTGTATTTGTTAACACTCTGATTTTGATCTATTGTGATTCTCTGGGTTCTGCAAGTCAGTTGAGAAGCACAGTGCTAGTGCAGCCTATGGCTCTGGAATTCCTCTATCTTGAAGTCTTTGGGACTGATGGAATATTACAATCAATAACTACTTGGTTAAGAATGGGGGCCCTCTGAAACCCTCCCCACTCCACTCTACAGTGTTGACCGGCTTGGTTTTGTATAGGACTTATTCAGAAAAGCAGATTCTCTAAGGTCATGAGTACAGTGGTCCTGTTATAACTAGATGACAATGTTTCTTCCTGTTCCTTCTGACCTGTGGCTCTTGCAGCCTCCTCTGCTTGCTCCATCTTCTTCCATGTTAACTGAAACTAAGAAGAGGAGGGTGTGACATATAATTCCTATTTGGGACTGATCATTCCAGAGACAATTATTCTCTGCACTTTGACTATTGTGAGTTTCTGCATTAGACACTATCCACTGCACAAAGAAACTTCTCTGATGATGTTTGAAAGCTTCATTAATCTATGGGTATAAATATATGAATTTACAGGACAACTGACAGTGTGAACATTTAGCATAATAATAATAGGTTTAGCTCTAGGAGTTATGAGCTTCTCACTGTAGGTTCTTTGATGTATTTAAAGTATAAGGCATTGGTTTCTGCCATGGACCACTAGTTCAGTCGGGGAATTGGTCCTTGGGATTGGGAGTTTTTGGAGCATTGGCGAGCGGAGATAACGTGTTGTGACAAACAGTGGTGACTTAAGTTTGAGTTTTTATCTGAGTGTTTTATCTGAGTATTTTTTAGTCAAGCAATCTAGTATTATATATATATATATATATATATGTATGTATATGTATATATATTTAAAGTAGGGTTTTTTTTTGTTATACTTTTTTCACAGTATTTTTTTTTTACAGAGCAGATTTGTGGAAGTCAGTGAGTAATCAAGGATACATGGAACAGGTACAGATAGTTTTGTCATCTGGAAGATGGGCTGGACTTCTTTGTTCCTCTTTTCAGTGTGCTCACATTGAATAAATCTCCCCTTTCTGCTTTCACTTTAATTTGGCTTCTAAAAACTGGTGCATTGAGGTAAAGCTTGTTAAGGCACAGGATAAATCAAAGTTTGATAATAAAATAGAGACCATGAAGAACAAAGATCCATTTTGGGGGGGGTGGGGTCTGCTACTCAAAGAGGACTTCTCCAGGTGGAGAGGAAAGGATGAAATGTCCAGCCTTCCAGGAGCCATTTTACACCAGGGACATTTTTCTGTTGAAGGACTAGGAGTTAAACAGACTCCTTGGTAGGAAGTCCGACAGTAGGAGCGGCCATGATTAGGTGGCCGGATTCTCCCACATCCTCTTAACCTGAGACAAAAGTCTGGCAGCTTAAAACAAAGGCATTGTGGGCTTTTCCTTCTGTCAGCAGGGAGCTACTAAGGGGCTGGCTCAGCAAGTCCACGGGGAGATCAGAACAAGAGTTGAGGACTATTGTTTTTAAATTATCTCTCTTATCTGTAGGCCCGGCTAGCAATCAATCAAGACACAGACACTTGTTATATTTTTTAAATAGCCTAGTTAACCTAGGGCAGGGCAGATATCAATCTTCTAAACTACCTCCCATAGTGGGGCAGGCTTGGAATCCTTGCCTCAATCCCATGCCATCTGCTTCTATCAAGCTACCTTCCATCCATAATCTCAAATACATGTTAATGTTATTTATCTGGGCTGAATTCTCCATCCACACTGGCAATGTGCTTCTCCTCCAGCTAACCCATGGTGGCCCTCCTCTCCTCGCCTCCTCTCTCCTTCTTCCTCATGGCTGCCTTTTTTTTTCTTCCCAGGATTCCTTTCTCTTTAAGCCCCACCTATCTCCTTTGCTCTACCCAGGTGGTATGGCTTTTTATTAAGCAAAAGGTGGGTCACAGAGGCAGCAGGCAGTAATTAGCATCAAAATACATCACACCATCCCCCAACATCTCCCCTTTTCTGTCTAAATAAAAAGGCCACTTTTTATATACAGTAAGTACAATTATAAAAAATTATAAAAACCAATAGGTAAGACTTACATACATAATATCTAATCAAAAGGCATTTGATAACCTTGTAGAAAATATTTATTCTATCTTGGTAAATCTAAAGTTTTGAACCTAAATCAATATCTATTAAAGCTCAAATCTATCAACCTAAAAGTATCTATCTAGACTTAAAAGTATTCTTTTAATTCCTAAAAAACTAAGCTTAATTTTAAAATTAACTATCTGGTCTTCAACCCCATCAGAGACTTGAGAAGGAATAAATTTAACTACCTGAGTAAAAGGGAAGTGTAGGTTAGCAGCTTCCAAAATGGAAAAAATGACAGAGACAGTTACTGCCTGAACAGACACCCAAGACTCTCTATAATGTTGGAGCATCATCTTTAGCCTTCTGGCCCAGTATACCTGACAGACATATTTGTGAAGTAGGAACCATTGAGGACTTGCTTACCTTGTCTTGGCAGAGTCTGGCCATCGACTCTGCCTGCATCCAAACTTGCTCATTTTAGGCAGAATTCTGTCTTTGGGAGAAACGAGGACATTTTTGTCCAGTGGCTGTTTTGCCACACTCAAAACCATCTTCACAAGAAGGTTCTTCAATGTTCATCATCTTTTTTATGGAGACTGGGTGCTGCCAGGAGTTAACCTATCTTACTGTCAGAGAATCCTTAAAATAATAAAAATAGTTTTAAATGACATATTTTGTAGGTCTCTGAGGTTTTTGAAGACCTTATCTATTTTACCATATCTATCTATAGAATCATATCTGTTAAATCTAGCATGTGTATTCTTATACTTGACATGACTATGAATTAATCAACAACTGACTTGTGTTACTTAATTATCCTAAAGAGCCTACAATAACACTATCAGACTATTGGAAGTAAACTATATATTAATTGAGCTGTATATGTACAATACCTCATACTAGAGTAGAAATATAATGTGTGAAGAACAATACCAAATTAGAATTCCATTTCAATGTATCAAAATCAAACCTACTTTTCATCAATATACAAAATTCTATACCAATGAATCAAAATTAACCCTATTGGTGAGTAACAATTAAGGCCTCAAGTTGAGGAGTAGATTTAATAATCTACTTGTGGTCCTATCATCCCTACATATCTCTATACTCCCCTCGTGAGGTGCCACTTTTTGTTTTTAAATTATCTGTATTATCTGTAGGCCTGGCTAGCAATCAATCAAGACACAGACATTTGTTATATCTTTAAATAGCCTTAGTTAACCTAGGGCAGGGCAGATATCAATCTTCTAAACTACCTCCCATAGTGGGGCAGGCTTGGGATCCCTTCCTCAATCCCATGCCATCTGCTTCCAATAACTTCTATCATGCTACCTTCCATCCATAATCCCAAATACTTGTTAATGTTCTTTATCTGGGCTGAATTCTCCATCCACACTGGCCATGTGCTTCTTCTTCAGCTAACCCAAGGTGGCCTTCCTCTCCTCTCCTCAGGTCTTCTTCCTCATGCCTGCCTATTTTTTTTTTTTCTTCCCAGGATTCCTCTTTCTTTAAGCCCCACCTATCTCCTTTGCCCTGCCCAGGTGGGATGGCTTTATATTAAGCAAAAGGTGGGTCACAAAGACAACAAACAGTAATTAGCATCAAAATACATCAGACCATCCCCCAACAAGGGACCAATCAGCCATTGAGTCTTCAAACCAACCAACCCTAAATTAGGGGATGAAACTTTCAAAGACTCTAAAGACCACCACCCTCAAAGATAAACAGGGCTTTGGCTTGTTGATTTACACCACACACTGCAACATACACACACCGTTGTAGAGGGTCTTTTTCTTTCTGTGCTTGTTGTCTATGAGAATTTCTTCAACCTTAATAAAAACCTTTGCTTACTGGTTGATTCTGTCTGTGGTGTTCAAACATTTCTTGGCACTACTTGTTGTGTTCAAGATTTTTCCTGCATTTTTATTCTTTTACTGGAAGAAAACAAACAAACAAAAAACCAACACCAAATCCAGTCAAGACACATGTATGATAACACTTTCTTGCCACTTCAGCTAGCATCACTTGCTTTTCGCTTATACTTGAAACAGAAAAGGGAATTTGGACATTCTCTTAGTTGCTGTGAAAAGACGCCACAACCAAGGCAACTGATACAAGAGGGATTCACTTACATTTTCAGAGTCAATAATTATCATGGTGGGAGAGAAGGGAATAGCAGCAAGCATGGTGCTAGGGCAGTAGCTGAGAGTTTATATCTTATCTCTGGTCAAAGGAAAATCCACTTACAGAATTTAAGAGTGAAGACATTGCTGTACGGCAAGACTTTTTCAGGAAGACTCAACACCCATGTCCACTCACCACAGGTGGGAGCCCTCATCAGACCAAAGTACAGATACTGCCAAAGTCACAAGGCTTATGGAGGTTAATTACAGGAATATGGGTGAGGGGCCACTTCCAGAAGACAGCTGCCTCACCAAAGCCCACCCTAGCTCACAAACTCTGAGAACCTGGAGCATAAGGCACAGCCTGCTGGCAGCTCACCAGGTTGGAGAATGGCCTTTCCAAGTGGCTCAGTTGGTCTAAACCTCTTCCAGGTGGCTCAGCAGGTTTCTGTCTAAAACTTAAAATGTAAAGTTAAAAAGATTAGCTTCAGTATTGACTTACACAGAGAGATACTTTGTCTTAATTCATTATAATATGCATATACTAACAATTTTTACACGGGCTAACTTTGGAAATACTTGCTAAAAGTGGGGGAAGGAGACCAATGGAGACATTTGTTGGTGCTTGGAGGTCTTATTACTTGAAGGCACCATCAGAACAGCGTTACAGAGCATCATTGGTAGAGAAGAGAGTTTCCTGGCTTGGGAAAGTGGGTTAAAGACTATATGCAGCACCCACTTTCAAAATGGGAAGTAGTCCCAGGAAATTTCATGAGGAAAGTAAGTTAAATTTTTTTTTTTTTTTAATGTTTAGGTAAGTCCTTATTCTTCAGTTGAGGTTCCTTAAGGGTTGAAATTTGCACGGACTCTCCTGGGTTTTCACAGAAAGGGAGGATATCTCAGAAAGGTAGAATACTGGGCAGGAAACAAATAGTTGCCATATCAGTGACAGTGACAGGTGAATCAATGGGTAAGCTTGTGAGTTTGTTTCCTTTGAGTATCAAAGGTTAGTTAGCAAAGGAGACAGATTTGCTGTCAGATACATTAATTAAAATTTTATTTTTGTCACTTATATATATATATTAATAAATATATACATATTATATATATAAATAAATATAATAAATAAATAAATAAAAAATAAATAAAATATATATATATATTAATCTACTGTGTTATAGTAAAAAAGAAAATCTTTTACAAAAGAGGAAAAAAGGAAAGCTCCTCTAGTTCATATAAGTTCCCTGGAGGGAGAGGATGCTCAGGGAAATTCCCTGGAGGGAGGAGAGGATGCTCAGGGAAGTTCCCTGGAGGGAGGAGAGGATGCTCAGGGAAGTTCCCTGGAGGGAGGAGAGGATGCTCAGGGAAGTTCCCTGGAGGGAGGAGAGGATGCTCAGGGAAGTTCCAGCATTTTGTAGACAAGGCAGGGAGGGATGCTCACTCACAGGACAAGATACTGTCTGTGCAAAGATCACAGTGCTCATCTTAAAGAGACTAAGAGATAGCTTATGCTGAAGCCATTTTGAATGATCATGGCCTTGAACACAGATTCAAGTTACCCTAAATTTCATATTCCAATGTGAAAGCTGTTTTGTATTTTTACAGAACAAAAAAAAAGAGTTATAAATCAAGGTAAGTTTAAAATATATTGGTGGGTACAGCAGAGAAGCAGTTACAGAAAGATATGGGAAGATTTTCCTTATATTGTGTGGGAGCTAGTGATGTTCTAAATTAATAGATTGCCAGAAGTTGCTATTTATTAACCACAGTATGCTAGTTCCAACAATAGAAGTGGGCAGGAAATGGCTATTCTGGAGGGCTAGAACCAGCCCTAGATGAGGTAGTAGGCCTCTAGACATACAGTACAGTCTCTGCACAGTACTTCAGTTCTAATCAGTCTCTGCAGACACAGCTTCTTTTTGGTAGTTTTTGTTCATAGCTATTTCCACTGGACAAGTATCTCATCTTATGCATACAGGGGCCATGCATTAGTTATTAAATATTGTGTGATCCCTTGTAGCTTAGGAAGGCTCATTCCTAAGGTCTGGAGTAGGTAAAGCTCCATAGTAGGCAGGAAGGCAGACTTTAGGAGAGAGAAATGGCTGATAAAGCACATTTAAAAAATGGGTAATTTCAAAACTGTTAGCCATCATGATCGTGATATGAAAAATTTCCCCCTCTTCTGTATCTAAAAATTAAATATATACAACTCTGTCCATAAAATTAAGTACTCAAGAACACAACTTGAGTGAAAGTATCATGAATCAAACATATCTAAAATAACCAAAATTTACATGTTTTAACTAGATTGAAAAATGATATATATGTATCCTCTATATTTACAGTTATTTGTGCTCTATGAGCTATCTCAGTTATATTTAAACAGTTAGAAATGGGACTTTGGAAGTAATCACTGTAGTATTGTGCACTTTTTTTTTTACTTTGAAAAGCATAAATACTGTTTAATTAACTTTTCAACTCCAGATAATTGTTTTATAAGATAACTTCATATTAATTACATCAAGAAAAATCAAAACTTAAGATATAAACCATCACAAATGTTGTTGTTGTTATTATGTCATAGAAATAATATGCCTTCCCAATGAGAAATCACCTCTCATCTTTAGAGATTAATCACGAAAAATATCTTTAATAGTACATGTCTGGTTCTGGCTTGTTGACAGAATATTAATATTTAATATGGAATTATTATTTTAGTGAAATCAGTGGTTATCCTTTAACTAGCTTTATACCCAAATAACCACACAGAGAGACCAGGATCTATTTAATTAGCCTATAGCACAATGCTGTGCAATAATTACCCCATCCTAAACTTCCATTCTAGTATAGTTTCCTTCCATTCTTATTTCCCACTTTACCCTTGCTTTTAAATCGTCTCTTAAGCCCAGTTCATTTCTGCTGATATTTCCCAGTCTTCTCCTTCTGGCTCCATCCTTTCCTTCTTTCTCTTTCTCCTCCATTCACTGATCAGGATATTCTATCCTATTCTCTGTTATTGCTCAGGATTGGCTAGTTTGTTTTATCAGCAACACAGAGAACAAATGGTGACATGTTTACACAAAACTGAAACAGAAGATACTTAGAATAAACATCACAGTGCAATGTTGGGATTGATCCAGATAGTGTGGTGGAGAAATCAGCATTTGGATGATCAAGGGTAAACTGTACACAGCCCACAAGAACACTGGCTAATGTTCAAAGAGAAACCAGCCCCACACAGGAGAATCTATTAACTTATATATTGTCATCTTATATGTGTATATTATTCTATAACTATTATAAGTAATTCTATAGCTTCTATATAAACCTTGAGCTTATGTGTTCCTCATATGCTGTCACCTTTAAATTTCTTTTAGGTTCTGGCTTTGGTTAAATAGAGATAGGAGACTAAAAGTCTGGTCACTTGGGCAGATGGGAGGTTCACACAGCACAGAAAACCAAACCAAACCAAACCCAATGTTATTCTTTTATAATAGTTGTTACCCAGGTTATCTGCCTGCCTGGCAGAATTATGCTTTTCCTGATAAGAACAGAAAGGACTTAATGGCCATCCAGGCCTTAATGATTGTTGTGGTCTTGCACTGACCCCTGGAGTTGCCAGCTTGGTGACTGTTCTTTGGTAAAGAGCTGTAACTAATGGCTGGTGATACCTCAGGGCTGTCTCCTTTTGTGATGGGAATGATGCACAACTGGAGGTCAATCTTGGGAAGTAAACAGTAGCAGTAACTCTTTCAGCAATCAAAACATCAATTATTGTACCAAACTTTCTTGCTCTCAGTTCCTAATGAGCCTGGTTAGTGTACAATTTATCTTCCAGTTGTGTTGGATGCAGCACTCCTCAGCTAATTTCTACTTCATGGAGCTTAATATTTCCTAAGCAGTTCATTAGAAAATCCTTTATAGCATCAATTTTACTGCTTCACATTTCTTTTGCATCAATTAGAGGTTGATGTCATTCCTATAATTAGAATAAGAAGAGTTAACCCAAATCTTTGAGTATCTCTAGCTAGAGTAAATGGAGTTAAATTTTGACATATAAACCAAATTTTTTGGTTTATACAAATTATACTGGATAATGAAAAATATATACATAAACTTGAATCTTTCTTCAAACATGAATTTTAAATAAGGAAGGAGTTTAGGCTAAGCAAACATAACAAAAAGGCATGATCAAATGAAAGGACATATTTTCATCTGTAACCTCATTAAAATCAATGCTATTATTATTTAGAAATATATCAGGTCCAATATTAGATGTTATAAACAATGTAAATATTGAATTACAAAAATATTTAAGCAACATAAACAGTGACAGGAATGTTTGGTTATTGTGAGAATTTGATTGACAGTGGCATTGAAGATGACTATCAGTGAGCAAGTTCAAAGTTCATATAAACGTGCTCTGAGATGACGTCAGAAGGCTTACTGCCTCCTAGGAGTGAGTCAGAAGTACCTGGATACAGTCCTGACCCTTTAATCGGAATAGTCTTTGGTGTGATGTCTCTGCTTTTCTTGTTTTAGTTGATAAAGTTTTTGGGTTTTTCATCTTTTTTTGAGGAACACTCTATAACTAAGTTTGAAATTTGGTTACCATAGTTAAGTCCTTTACAATACATTATGTGTTATTTGTTTATCTAGCATAGCAATTTTATAAACAGATTTAAATATTTTTCTAACTTTTTAAAAAATATATTTTATTAATTTATTCATATTACATCTCAATTGTTATCTCATCCCTTGTATCCTCCCATTTCTCCCTCCCTCCCATTTTTCCCTTACTCCCCTCCCCTATGAGGGGGACCTCCTCCCCCTGTTTATGCTCATAGTTTTTTAGTAAACAAATTTTACAATAATTATTTTAGTAAGCATATTCTAGGCAAATATCATTCTCTAAACAGAATTTTTTATGGTTAATGCTCTGCTGAATACCTAAAAAGCAGTCTTTGTCCAATAAGGCTGGGTGTGGTGGCATATACCTTTAATCCCAGCACTTGGGAGGCAGAGGAAGATGAGATCATTGTGAGTTCGAGGCTAGCCTGGTCCACAAAGCGAGTCCAGGACAACCAAGGCTACACAGAGAAACCCTGCCTCAAAAAAAAAAAAAAAAAAA
>OU015743.1:78114635-78134159 GCA_907169655.1 Acomys percivali | reverse complement strand
AAAGGATGCTCCATCCTAACACAAATATATTTGCTCAGTTATGTTCATAGCAGCTTTATTCATTATAGCTAGAAACAGGAAGCAACCTAGATGTTCCTCAAAGGAAGAATGGATAAAGAAAATGTGGTGCATTTACATAATGGAGTATATTACTCAGCTGTTAAAAACAATTACATCATGAAACTTGCAGGCAAATTGATGGAAGTGAAAAAAAAAAAATCATCCTGAGTGAAGTAACTCAGACCCAGAAAGACAAACATGGTGTGTACTCACTTATAAAAGGATGTGAGCTGTAAGGTAAAGAATAATCATGCTATAATCCACAGACTCAGAGCGGCTAAATAACAAGGGGGGATTAATGAGGGAATGAAACAGTCTCCCTGGGAAAGAGAAATAAAATAGATTTCACCAGTGAAGTTAGGACAGGTGAAGTTGGGAACAGGATGGGTCAGATTGTGGGAGAGGAAGAAACAACTGGAACGGTGACACCAACTCAGGCACAGAACCTTCCACCTACAGTTTGCCTCTCCTGCAGAGCCTAGCATAATCACCATCAGAGAGATCACGGAGACTTCATCCAGCAACCGATGCAGAGTTCCACAGCCAAACATTAGGTGGCACTTGGGGAGTCCTGTGGAGGAGAGGGTGGTAGGATTGGAGAAACCAGAGGGGTCAGAGACACCACAAGAAAAGGACCCACAGAATCAACTGACTGGAACTCACGGGGCTCACAAAGATCAGAGAGCCTGTAAGTGTCTGACCTAAGTCCTCTGCATCTATATTATGGCTGAATAGCTTGGTGTTCTTGTGGGATTCCTAGCAGTAGGAGCTAGTGGTGTCTCTGACTCTTTTGCCTGCTTTGTGAGACCCTATTTTTCCTACTGTGTTATCTAATCCAGCCTTGATCATATTGTAGCTTGTTATATTGTGTTTTGTTGCTGTCCTTGAGAGGCCTGCACTTGTCTGAGGTGGCGGGGGGAGCTTCTGGGGGAGAGGGAAGGTGGGGTAAAAGATTAGGAGAGGGGAGGGAGGGGAAATTGCAGTCTGGATGTAATATATGAGAAGAATAAAAATTTAGAAAAGATTTTAAAAATGAGAAAGAAAAAAGAATGAAGACTTTATCAGGTTCTGGGTCAAAAAATTCTGGAGTCTGACCAAGTGATTTATTTTTCAGACATATTTAAACACAGCAAAGCTTTGAAAATATGTTACACATGACAATTACCACATTTGAGCTTTATGTATGGCTACATTGAACTTTCTTGCAAAGTACATCTCTATAGCAAAGTAGCTGTAGCCTTTACCATAAGACTGAGTCCTGTTGAGTGATGAATAGTGCTCAGGAGTGTGGGCCTACGAAGGAAGAAGCCTATAGATGGCTTCTATTGATTGAAAATGTGAAGTACATAGGCCCTCAGGATAAGGTCCTAAACAATGCTGAGGATTTGATGGGATTAGGTGAAGGTTGACTCCATAGAATAGCAAAACATCACTGGCTGTTGATTAATACTTCTATTTCCAGCCTTCTGGATGGGAGACAGGCACACACATTCCTTCCATTGACAAGAAACAGCCTGTGTGTTTAACAATTCTGGTTTCCCTGGTGCTTTCTGTAGGCTGTGCCTCTACAGCTTGTTGTTTTTGCTTAAAAAACAGAACAAAACAAACAAACAAACAAACAAGCAAAAAACAATCCAGAAAGTCAGAAGGTTATAGTTAGCGAAGCTTTCTTTTCTCTGCATCACTGTGGCAGGGAATGTTCTCTGTGCAACTAAACTCTCATGGCCAAAGAAAAACCTGAAGGAGATTAAACCATGAAGTGTGTTTTAAAAGCAAGGCATGGGCCCAGACTTAGTGTCCCCCTCTGACCCTCTCAGTTTCCCCTTTATCATAGCTCCATTACTTTGTGACAGCTGCTGTTATCTAGAAATGCCTTCTACTCAAGACCCCCCAGTGGCCCTTCTTGGCTGAGATTGTCACTGTCCTTCTAGTTTTCTGTTCTCGTCTCTTGCCCTCAGCCTTGTAGCCTGATTTCAGGAGCCCTTTCTCCTTCTTTACCTTCATTCCTCAGTACTCTGCCTCTTTTAAAAAATATATATTTTATTAATTTATTCATATTACATCTCAATTGTTATCCCAGCCCTTGTATCCTCCCATTCCTCCCTCCCTCCCATTCCTCCCTTACTCCTCTCCCTTATGACTGTGACTGAGGGGGACCTCCTCCCCCTGTATATGCTCATAGGGTATCAAGTCTCTTCTTGGTAGCCTGCTATCCTTCCTCTGAGTGTGTGGACTGTGTTTAGAATTAAGAGGACTGCCTCTTAATGCAGATCTAATTTAGCTTTTCCCTCAAACCCGTGCCTCCTTCCCTTCTAGCCCAGCTCCATCCCTTTGTGACACCCACAGAGACACTTTCTACAAGGGCATACCACTGGCTGCAGTGGGCTAGGACTCATGTAGACAATTTTCATTATCTTTCCTAGCCTCCATGATGACCACTACACTCTTATCTACAACCATGTGGCATCCTGTTTACAGGTGCCCCCTCACTCCACTCCAACTCCATTCACTGGAGACTCCACCTGTTGGTACAGGCCCAAGGTTCCCTAGCTTTCCATTCCTATTTCTCCATACATATACTTTGTCATACTGTACCCTATTTTCAGAAGCCTCTTCTCCTGGGAACTCCACTTGCTGGGAACCCCAACACTTGGTGTAAACAGAGTCCCCACAGCTCTTTCCTATAATGCTTCTTAGTCTTTTCTTCTAGTCCATCTCTATTTTTCTCTGCCACCCACCAACATGTAGAAGCACTCTACCATGGTCTTCACAGCACCACACTTTCCTAAGATCCTAAGAGCAAAACAAAACCCAAAGAAGAGAATACACTTTTAACAAGGATAAAACCATATATATTAAATATATAGAAACACACCTATCATCATAATTCTAGATGCCTAGACCCCAAGTAAAAAACATAAACAGCCAAGATACTATAACTCCATGAGACACAGTAACACCTGTACAGTAGGTGAGACGTGTACTACAGCTGAAGCAGAATTCAAGGACTTAAAATAGTAAGTAGGCGTCATCCCAGGCGTGCAGGAGTGGTTCAATATATGGAAATCCATCAATGTAATTCACCATATAAACAAACTGAAAGAAAAAAAATCATGTGATTGTTTCTTTAGATACCGAAAAGGCATTTGACAAAATACAACCCCTGTTCATGCTAAAAGTCTTGGGGAGATCAGGGATACAAGGCACATACCTAAACATGCAAAGGGAATATACTACAAACCTATAGCCAACATGAAATTAAATGGAGTGAAACTCAAATAAATTCCACTGAAATCAAGGACAAGACAAGGCTGTCCACGCTCTTCACAGCTCTTCAAGATAGTACTTGAAGTCCTAGCTAGAGCAATAAGACAACTAAAGGAGATCAATGGGATTCAAATTGGAAAGGAAGAAGTCAAAGTATCACTATTCTCGTATGATATAATAGTATACATCAGTGACCCTCAAAAATTCTACCAGGAAACTTCTACAGCTGAAAAACCCTTTCAGCAAAGTGGCTGGATACAAAATTAACTGAAAAAAATCAATAGACCTCCTGTGTACAAAAGACAAACAGACTGAGAAATAAATTAGGGAAACAACATCCTTCACAAAACCACAAAAGTCATATTTTGATATAACTCTAACCAAACAAACAAAAGACTTGTATGAAATAAAACTTCAAGTCTCTGAAGAAAGAAATTGAAGAAGATATCAGAAGATGGAAGATGTTCCATTGCTCATGGATTGGGAAGATCGACACAGTAAAAATGGCCATCTTACCAAAAGCAATCTACTGATTCAATGCAATTCCCATCAAAATACCAGAACAATTCTCTACAGATCTTGAAAGAGCAATTCTCAACTGCATATGGAAAAACAAAAAACCCAGAATAGCTAAGAAAATTCTACACACACACAAAAAAGATCTTCTGGACGTATCTCTGTCCCTCATCTCAAGCTGTGCAACAGAGCAAGAGTTATAAAAATTCATGGTACTCCCATAGAATTAGCCTGGTAGATCAATGGAATAGAATCAAAGATCCAGAAAAAACAAAACAAAACAAAACAAAACAAAACAAAATAAAAAACAAACCCACACACCTAGGGATACCTGATTTTTGACAAAGAAGCCAAAACCATATAATAGAAAAAAGATAGCATCTTCAACAAATGGTGTTGGTCTAACTGGATGTCTACATGTAGAAAAATGCAAATTTACCCTTATTTATCACCTTGCATAAAACTCAAGTCTAAGTGGATTAAAGACCTCAATATAAAACCAGACACACTAAATGTGTTAGAAAAAGAAAGTGGGGAAGAGCCTTGAACTCATTGTCACTGGAGACACTTTCTGAACAGACCACCAACAGCTCAGGCTCTAAGATCAACAAAAATAAATGGAATTGAAAAGCTTCTGTAAAGCAAATGACATTGTCATGAAAACAAAATGACAGTCTACAGACTGGGAGAAGCTCTTCACCAACCCTACAACTGACAGAGGGCTAATATCCAGTATATATAACAAGCTCAAGAAATTAAACACCAACAAACCAAATAATCCAATTAAAAAATGGGGTACAGAGCTGAACAGAAATCTCAACAGAAGAATATCGAATGACCAAGAAACACTTAAAGAAATGCTCACCATCCTTAGCCATTAGGGAAATGCAAATCAAAATGACTCTGAGATTCTATCTTACAGGTATAAGAATGGCTAGATCAAAAATTCAAGTGGCAGCATATGCTGGCAAGGATCTGGAGAAGGGGGAATACTCCTCCATTGTTGGTGGGAGTGCAAACTTGTACAACTACTTTGGAAATCAATATGGTGCTTTCTCAGAAAATTGGGAACAGCTCTATTTCAAGACCCAGCTGTACCACTCCTGGGCATGTACCCAAAAGATGCCCTACCGTACAACAAGGACATTTGCTCAACCATGTTCACAGCAGCTTTTTTCATAATAGGCAGAAACTGGAAACAACCCAGATGTCCTAAACCAAAGAATAGATACAGAAATTGTGGTACATTTACACAGTGGAATACTAATCAACTATTAAAAACAAAGACATCATGCAATTTGAAGGCAAATAGATGGAGCTGGAAAAGATCATTCTGAGTGGAGTAACCCAGACCCAGAAGGACATAATTTGTATATATTTACTTAGAAGCAGATATTAGCCATATAATACAGGATATCCATATTATTATCCTAAAGAAGCTAAGTAGCAAAGAGGACCTTAGGGAGGAGGTTTAATTTTCACTCAGAAGAGCCAATAGAATAGACCCTGGAAGATGTTGAAGATAGGGAGCAGGATGGGAGCCTAACATAGATGTCCTCTGAAAGATTCCACCCAGCAGGGGATCAAAGCAGAAGCTGAGTCTCACAGCCAAACTTTGGGCAGAGGGCAGGGAGTCTTATGGGGGGATAGAAGGACCCAAAGAGGACAGGAGCTCCACAAGAAGACCCACAAGCCAACAACCTGGGCCCAGGGGCAGCTGGAGGAGACTGATGTATCAAATAAAGACTATGAATCGAAAGGACCTTGGGCCCTTGCTCAGATGTAGCCGATAGGTAGCTCAGTCTCTATAAGGAGTATTTCTTTTGTTCCACATCCTTGGCTGAATGAGATGTCACTTGTGTTGTTGATCTTAGCCATTCCCATTGGTATAAGATGATGAAAGTAGTTTTGATTTGCATTTCTCTGATGACTAAGGATGTTGAGCATTTCTTTGTTTTCTAGCCACATCAGTTTTTATTTTCAAGAATTTTCTGATTAGGTTCTTAGGCCGTTTTTAGTTGCATTGTTTTCTTAGTATCCAGGTTTTACTTTTGGTTATTTATACATTTGGTGTGTTAGCCATCTGTAGTTGGTAAAGAAAAAGATCCACCTCTGTAGGCTGTAGTTGTGTCTGAATTGATGCTGTTCTTTGTACTAAAAAAGCTTTTTAATTTCATGAGTCCCATTTATTAATTGTTGATCTTAGTACCTCTGTTAACAGTGTTCTGCCAGGAAGTCTTTTTCTGTGCCAATGAGTTCAAGAATATTCTTCACTTTCTCTCTATCATGGTCAGTGTATCTGATTTTATGTTGAGGTCTTTGATCCACTTGGACTTGAGTTTTGTGCAGGGTGATAAATATGGATCTATTTGCATTCTTCACCTTGCAGGCATCCAGTTCAACCAGCACTATTTGTTGAACATGCTGTTTTTTTCCCAGTGTGTATTTCTGGATCCTTCATAAAAATAGGTTGACTTCATTTCAATTCCACTGATCAACATGTCTGCTTTTGTGTCAATGCCCTGCTATTTTTATTACTATATCTGTTTTAAAGTGTGATGTCTGGGTGGTGATATTTCCAGTTTTTCCTTTATGGTTCAGAATTATTTTAGCTATCCTGGATTTTTGTGTATCTATATGAAGCTGAAAAATGTCCTTTCAATATATGCATAGAATTGTTGGGGTTTTGATGATGATTGCTTTGTAATGTAGATTCCTGTTGGGTAAATGGCCATTTTTTACTATATTAATCCTACTATTCCATAAACATGAAAGATATTTCAATCTTCTGATGTCCTCTTTAATTTCTTTCATCACTGTTTTTACTTTTTTTAATGAGAGACATCCCAAGATGTTTTATATTTTTGAGACTATTTTGAAAAGGGGCTGCTTCCCTGATTGTTTTATCCACTTTTCATTCTCATATAGGAAGGGCACTGATTTCTGTTACTTAATTTGCATCTGGCTATTTTGTATCTTTGCTGAATGTGTTTATCAGCTGTAGTAGTCTCCTGGTGGAAGTTTTTGTATACTATCATATCACTAGAAAATAAAGATACTTTGATTTCATCCTTTCTAGTTTGTATCCTCTTCATCTTCTTCAGTTGTCTTATTGCTCAAGCTAAGCTTTCAAGTACTATATTGATTGGGTATAGATACTAGAAAACCTTGATTTGTTCATGATTGTAATAGAATGGTTCTTCATCTATTATGATTTAAGGTCTTGCTGGCAATAGTAATCTAGGATATTGTCTGTGGTCTCTTAGAGTATGTCGAATTCCTGTCCAGAACCTTCTAGTTTTAGAGTGTCCATTGAGAACTCAGGTTTTTTTCCTAATGAGTCTGTGTTTATATGTTACAGGGTCTTTTTCCTGTGTAGGTTTTAATATTCTTTCTTTGTTCTTTATATTAGCAATTGGATTAGTATGTGACAAAAGAAATTTCTTTTCTGATCTGGTCTATTTGATGTTCTGTATGCTTCTTTGACCTTTACACACATCTCTTTCTTTAGGTTAGTGAAATTTTCTTCTGTAATTTTGTTAAAAATATTGTCTATGGGCTTTAGAGATGGCTCAGAGGTTAAGAACACTGCCTGCTCTTCCAGAGGTCCTGAGTTCAATTCCCAGCAACCACATGATGGCTCATCAGCCATCTACAATGGGATCTGGTGCCCTCTTCTGTAGATTAAAGCACTCATATAAAATAAGTAAGTGAATAAATAAATAATTCTTAAAAAAATATTGTCTATGTCTTTGACTTGGGTTTCTTTACCTTACTCTGTCATTCAGTGTCTAGCAGGTTAGCCTGGGTTCCATGACAGGATGGTCAGTACAGGTGCTGCTTTCCTTTGGTCCCAAGGTCCAGTTTCTTGCTCAGGGGCAGCATAGAGCACTCAGGGTGAGGCTCATATCCTGGGCATTATGCCAGCTTCCCTGATCATTCTGGGGGAGGTGGAAAGTGAGTTTTCCATGGAGTGTTATAGTTTATCTCTTTTAGAATGAGACTGAAAAATACCAGATGGTAGTGAGACCCAGGAGTACCACAAGCCCATGCTGATACCCAAAGTCACAGCTCCTTTTTCGAGCTACTGTGCTAAGCATGGCGGACAAAGCAGGCAGATGTTTGAAATCTGCTGGTAGGCAGGTCCAGTGAGACACAGACCCAGCAGGCCCTGTGGGTGCCTCACCAGTGGTCAGCACTGCAATAGCGTCAGTGAATCAGGCCCCAGTGGCTGCAAAGGCAGTTCTATCATTGCTGCTTGACCACCAGGCATCCAGCAGTGGTTCTCCCTGGAATAAATGGACTCTCAGATGGTGGAGAGATGATGAGCAAAAATGTGAGCACCTGAGCATGCCAGCCAGACTTTATTTATAAACATCGGGCAGTGTGAGGTGGAGATAGGGTTTGAGGGTTAATGTGTCTGATTCAATGGGGCTAAGGGTGCCAAGATACTTAGTCTACATATAGTGGTGCAGTACATGCTGTGACACAGGGTCCTATCACAAGAAGTAGAAAACAGAACTTAATTATTCTAGGGTTGATGGAAAGACTTCTAGGTATGATTAAAGGTCTTCTGCTGGAGGCTAGGATCTTCTCAGAGTAGGGTAGGGTATCTCTAGGAATTCCCCGTGCTTGGATACGTTTCTTATCAGGAAAGGGTTGGGCTTGTAATCTTTCTTGAGGGCTATGCGATATTCCTTACAAGATCTGGGGTTACCAGATCAGATAGAGTGGGAACCCTGCTGAGAAAAGAGAGTCCACCAACATAGATCAAGCACAAATGACTATCCAGAGAAGTCAGACTTCATCTTTATACAGCAGAGTCCCACGTTTCTCTGTTACTATTATTCTTAGATTTTATCTTTTTATTGTGCCCCATATTTCCGGGATGTTTTGTGCCTAGACTCTCTTATCTTTAACCTTTTCTTTGACCAAGGTATTCATTTTTTCTATTGTATCTTCTGAGTTCAATGACCAATAGCTCCTTGGAAAGGAGAGGGCATCATCACCACTCCCCAAATCATGAAAGTTGACACATTCTAACTTGTGCATATCTTATATACACAACAGAAGCTGCAGTGAGTTCATGATTGCAATAGCTACGTCAGGTCCAGAAGATGTTTTTATTTAGCACACTTCCCCATCCTCTGGCTCTTAGATTCTTTTTGTCATATATTCCATGATATTCTCCAGTCCCTGGGGAGGGTTTGCACAGTTGTTCCTTTAAGGACAAGTAGTCATCCATCACTCATTTTTGGCCCTTGATTAGTTGTGAGACTCTGTGTTAATCTTCATTTGCTGTAATAAGTAGCTTCTCTGACAAAGACAGAAGCAGTAATCTGTGTATGTGATATGAGTATTTATTTAAAAGGGGATTTGGCAATATGTTCAGTTAGAACAATAGCAGTACAGTTTTTCCCTAGGGTCTATACCTCCCTAGCCTCAGGATCTTCACCAAGTTTACAGTAAACATACACTCCCTCTCCTGTGGAAGAGCTTCAAATGCAAACAGAAAACAATTGGTTATCCCCATAATAATTGTGTCACTATTGTACTTGTGAGCATGTTTTGCCTTAAGGCAATTGTTATGGAGCACAGGGTTTACAATTATTTAACACTGGTGGTGATCTTACTCTCCTAGCTGCCTGCCCAGCACATTCTAGTACTATGAAAGTTTAGCTTCCCACCTGCGTTATTTCACTATGTTCTGGGACTAAAGTACAAAGTACTTTATCAATCCTGGGGGCCTGTCCATGCCATCTGACAGGATGTACTGAGAGGAGATAAGAAGTCGGCAAAGGAAGGGTGACTCAGGCGCAGTGGTCAGGGAAATCTTGCTGTTCTGACTGGCTGGCAATCAGGTTGGTTGCCTCTTTATTTATATAGGTTTCACAGAACAAAGACAGACCAACAATTATGTAAGAAATACAGATTATATCATTTTGTCTCTGAACATGTGTTTGATTTTTCCATTATATACTCAGGGTTACAAGTTCAGTCACAAGTACAAAGTACAAATAAAACATTTTATTTTTATTATTAGCCTTATAATTCCAATTCAAAGAATCTAATGAATGTCTGTACCAAAGCAAAAACATTTATTATTTGACAGACTGCTTTTAGGCTGCTAGTATTTGCAGTTTGTTAATTAATTAATTACTGTATTTATTTTAGTATTTGCAGTTTTAAAGCACTCCAGACAAACAGAAAATATCTGAACCTGTTTTTTATGAAAAGAAAACATAAATATTGAATTCCCTTTACCATATCATTTCATCATCTATGCTATTAAGTAGGAAAGGGTTATTTTAGTCAATCTATCTTATTTACAGGATTCTATTCCTCTGGGGGTGTACCCCATACCACCCTTATCTTTAGACTACATTTTTAGGAAGCACTCAAGCATACTGTAAATAGAAGCTTAAAATCTGTTACTTCTTGCCAGTCACAGAGTTTGTCAATTGCCTCTATTTACCCTGCACCAATTATACTGTTTAAATTTGCTTAGGGGCAGATACCCCCAAAAGATTCCTCGAGTCATAGCCTGGAGTCATTTAGAAATTCCCAGTTTAGTGATTATTTTTCACAGTCTCCAGGACATAAGGAAGACTTCCAAATAAGGCCAGATAAAGTTATTTCCCTAACAGCAGACAGGATAGTAAGTTTTAGGACTTTCCTAGAAAAGACTGAGACATAATTTTCTTAAAAGAGATAAGATGAATCATAATGCAGAAAGTCCTCAAGAATGCAGCACGCAGAGACCAAAACCTAAAAGTCAGAGACAGAATGACAGTTACTGCAGCATTTGGCTCAGCTTTATAGGCATTGTGTCAAAGAGCTGTGCGGACTTCGTGACTTTTGCTATTTCCAGAGGATATGTCTGTGCCAGAGTCCTACTGCTAGTTCTGGAGTGTAGCCAAAAACAATAGAATACTTTATTATTTGGGGAACACCTGGGACCCTGATTAACAACTTACAAAGAGGTATCTTGCACCAATCCTGGGATTTTCACTTAATAAACTTGGGAAGAATAGTATCTACTCATGCAGTATATCTTCATTTAAACTAACTTTTAAATTGTATTTTTAATAAATCTACAAAATTAAGGCTTCCTTATGGCTTTTTCTGACATCCTTTATTCTGCTTACACCTTCTATTTTCTTCCTCTTATGTCCACTCTTTCATCATCTCCCACTTTAAACCTTTACACTCTCAGCACTTTTCTCCATTTTAATGTCACATGTTTTCTCTATCACTCCTCCCTTAAGGACTCTTTTATTTTCCTCTCTTTCTATTGGTCTCTTTGTAAAGAACATGTGTGTGGTGTTTCTCTTTCTGAGTCTGGTTTATTTCACTCAGCATACTTTCTAGTTCTTTCTACATTCTTACAAACGTCACAATCTCATTTTGTTATATGTGTGAAATTTTTTTTTAATATATGTAACACATACGATTATCAATTGATGGAAGTATACACTGCTTCCATTTTCACTTTATGTATAGAGCCGCAATGATTGTGAGTGTGCAGTCTCTGGTTATTTGGTTTTGCTTTTGTGGTCTAGTTTATCTGTCTAATAGCCCTAATGAGGTATCAATGTCATCCACCATTACTTTGTTGGAGTTAATCGGTGTCTTTGTATATAATGGTATTTT
Source organism: Acomys percivali (assembly GCA_907169655.1). Taxonomy (NCBI): domain Eukaryota; kingdom Metazoa; phylum Chordata; class Mammalia; order Rodentia; family Muridae; genus Acomys; species Acomys percivali. The sequence goes on along the minus strand of OU015743.1, from coordinate 78,122,663 downwards.
TGTTTTTATGAAACTGGATCAACCTATGTTTGGTGCATATCTATAGATTGTTTTTTGAAACTAAATGACAAGATGTTAGTAAAAAACCAATTACCCATGTTTCAGTTTTACACTTCCAATATTTTAAATTAGCATTTGTTGTTCTTTCTAAAATGGCACAAGGGCTTGCAGCTCCATGAATTTGTATTTGATTAACCCCTCTTTGAGAGGTCAACTTTTGAAATCTCAAAGATGAAAGGAAACTATTTTCTATGCATTTTCTTTTAGCTAGATTAATTTCTTTTTCTAGTAATTCTCTCTGATCTAGGTCCATGAGATCTTTTCTCATATTTTATCAGTAATTCTACTTATTTTTACATTTGTATTTTTTTTCATTTATAATTTCAAGTGCACATTTCTCTTTCTTACTTTTAAATTTGTATTAATTTTTTTCAGACAATATATTTTGATCATTTTTTCCCCCTCTCTCAACTTCTCTCATATTCTCCCTACCTTCTTACCCACCAAACTTCATGTTTTTAAATTTCTCTCAAAACAATATCCAGGAAAAGCACCAGCAGAAAAATAAAAATAAAAATAAAAGAGAGAGAAAAGAAAGCCAATAAGACAAAGCCATAAATAAACAAAAAATGCTACCCAAACCAGACAAAACATAACAAAACCAAAAAAAGTGAGTGGCCACTGCATATGACCTGTGCTAGACTGTGGTTGGTACACCTAGTAACACTCTATTGGTGAAAAAAAAAAAAAAACAACCCGATGTCTTCTTTACCAGTAGGCATTAATTGTAAATATCTTCTTAGTTCTGGTTGGAACTTTGTGTACACTTCCTTTTCTCAGTCTTTGTATTTTGTCTGGTTTTAACCTGTGCAGGTCTCCTGTGAGTAGTCACCATCTTTGTGAGCTCATGTGCGTCAGTTCTGTTGTGTCTGAAAGGCACTATTTCCTTAGAGTCATCTATCATTGCTATCTCCTAAAATCTTTCTGCCTCCACTTCTACACAGATCCCTAAGCCTTGAAGGGAAGATTTTAATAAAGATGTGCCATTTAGGGCTCAGTTCTCCAAAGACTCTCACTCTCTGCATAGTGTCCAGTTATGGGCAATTCTGGTAATATCGCCTGATGCAAGAAGAGGCTTCTCTGATGAGGGATGAGCAATACTGGCGCTCAGCCCTATGGGTATATCACTGTGCTATGCCAGCATGTTAGTGCTGTGTTCTGTTAGCAGAAAAATAGTAGCAGGCATTTCCTAGGCCCGTGGCCTAACTAGCCTCCGGTTGTTTGCTACATTAGATTATCAGGTATGGATTTTATATCATGAAGTAGTTTGTGCCATGGTTGTGCCACTATGTCTTTCAGGCCGGTCCCTATTGTATTTTCTTTGCATTTTAAATTTACAAAATTTAAATATCTTTGCATTTAAAAAATACAGTGGTATTTCGACTCAGAACTCAGTGACTAATAGAGAGCAAGAATTTCAGAATAAATTCATTAAAGTATATTCAATTAAATGCTTGTAAAATGTCTTTTTAAAAACTAAGCTAAGCTGAGAAACCCTTAAAGAAATGCTCAACCTCCTTAGTCATCAGGGAAATGGAAATCAAAACAACTCTGAGATTCCATCTTACACCCATCAGAATGGCTAAGATCAAAAACTCAAGCAACACCACATGCTGGAGAAGATGTGGGGAGAGAGGAATACTCCTTCATTGCTGGTGGGAATGCAAACTAGTACAACCACTTTGGAAATCTATCTGGTGCTATCTCAGAAAACTGGGAATAGGGCTTCCTCAAGACCCAGCTATTCCACTCCTTGGAATATACCCAGAAGATGCTCCAGCACACAACAAGAAAATTTGCTCAATCATGTTCATAGCAGCCTTATTCATAATAGCCAGATCATGGAAACAGCCTAAGTGTCCCTCAGTAGAAGAATGGATAAATAAACTGTGGTACATATATACTATGGAATACTACTCAGCTATTAAAAACAAGGAATTCCCAAAATTTGTGGACAAATGGATTGAACTAGAAATGATCATAATGAGTGAGTTAATCCAGAAGCAGAAAGACTCAAATGGTATATACTCACTTATATCTGCATACTAGCCCAATGGGCATGTCTCACGAAAGCCTTCCCTTACCAGGAAACTGGGACAGAGGGGAAGAGATCCTATTGGGACTCTAGATGAGAGAACCATGTGAGAATAGCAAAGTAGAAGGATCCAGTGGGTCCTAGAAACCTACAAGTAGAACATTATGATAGGCAGATTTGGGCCCAGGGGTCCCGCTCAAACTAAGGCCCTAGCCAAGGACAATACAGGCGGTAAACTTTAAACCCCTACCCAGATCTAGCCCATGGACAGGACAGTCTCCACACTTGAGTGGAGAGTGGGATATGACTTTCTCACGTACTCTGGTGCCTCACATTTGACCATGTCCCCTGGAGGGGGAGACCTGGTGGCACTTAGAGGAAGGACAGCAGGTCACCGAGAAGAGACTTGATACCCTATGAGCATATACAGGGGGAGGTAATCCCTCTCAGGAACAGTCATAGGGGAGGGGAATAAGGGGAAAATGGGAGGGAGGGAAGAATGGAAGGATACAAGGGATGGGATAACCATTGAGATGTAACAAGAATAAATTAATTAAAAAAAAAAACTAAGCCAAGAACTCATTGTCTCTCCCAATTTTCTTTTATTTTAGAGTCTGGATTCACTCTGTAACTCAAGCTATCGCCACACATTCATTACTCCTTCCTCAATTTCTTGAGTGTTAGGATTATAAACTGATAACTCTCATAACTGATGTACCTGTCGACACTGAGGCAATTAGAGCTGAGTATGTATTTTCTTTGAAACAGGTTACTTTTAATTTCATATGTGCCAAGGGTTTTCCCCACAAATTTTATTTTATTTGTGTAATCTCTACATTTAATTATTTTAATCTTTATACATATTGAAAGAACATATACAAATTGCACATGATTGTAGCTATTAGAGACTTAGAAGTTTCCTCAAAGTTATCCTATTTTGTATTTATTTTATTGATATAAGCTTATGGCATTCTGACTTGATAGAGAGCATGTTAGGTAGTACCCAAATAGTAAAACTAGTAACTTTCAGAATGAAATATCATGTATGGCAATTGTTCCAGTTTAAGATGCTATAAGAGATTGTAAATCCTTGAGGGAAAGTTGATTTGTATTTAATAATGGGGGATTATAAGAAAGGGAATGAGCATTCTTCACTTTTTACCCTATTGAGAGTCTGAGTTCTGAAGGTCAAAGTCTTAAGTGTAAGGAATGACTACTTAGTAGCTGCATGAACTTTGATGTGACTAGTAATTTCACTCTACTTCTTTGGATGCAGTTTTGATTGGCACTTAGAAAACTCCAGGGGCTAGTGTCACCATTGTATTGAATTGTAAAAATTTAGTTAGTTAGTTATTCTCTTTATATCCTGATCATAGCCCCTCTCCTCCCAGTCTCACCTTCCTTCTCTCTTCCTTCTATCCTCCTTTCCCTACCCCTCAGATAAATGGAACCCCCTCTTAGTAAGCCACCCCAGAACATCAAGTCACATCAGGATCGAGGCATTCTTTTCCACCATGGCCTGGCAAGGCAGAAGGTGCCAGGGAGAAGTGATCAAAAAACAAGCAATAAAGTCCATATCAGAGACAGCCCCTGCTCCCCTTACTAGGGTACCCACATGAAGACAAAGGTACTGACTGGCTACATATGTTTAGGGGGCCTAAGTCCAGTCCATGCATGGTCCTTGATTGGTACTTCAGCTCTGCAAGCCCCTCTGGACCCAGGTTAGTTGCCTCTTTTGGTCTTTTTGTGGTGTTCCTGTCCCCTCTGGATCTTTCCATACTTCCCCCTACTCTTTCTCAAGGCTCCCTCTGCTCCTCCCAGTGTTTGACTCCTCCCAGTGTTTCAGTTTTCTGGGTGGAGCCTCTCAGAGGACAGACATGCTAGGCTCCCATCTGCAATCAAAGCAGAGTGTCATTAATAGTGTCAGGGGTTGGCTCCCTCCCATGGGGTGGGCCTCAGATTGGGACAGGCATTGATTGGACATATCCTTCATCTCTGCTCTATCTTTATTCCTGCACATCTCATAGGCAGGGAAATTTTTAGGTTGAAGTTTCTGTGGGTGGGTTGGCATTCCCTTCCCTCAATTCCTGTCTAGTTAGAGGGAGCCTGTTCAGTCTCCACAACCCCTGCTACTATGGATCTCAGCTAGAGTCACCCCATATCCTTCCAGGAGACTCTCCTGTTGCAGGTCTTCAGCTTGTCTCAGAGATGCTCCCTCCCATGGTTTCTGTTCTCTCTACAAGCCCTCTGTCCTCTGGCCTCCACTCTCCCCATATTGATACCCACCCTTATTTCCTTCCACACTTAGTTTCCTATCCTCTCTGTTTCTTCAACCACTTCCTCTCTTTATTCTATTTCTCCTTCTGAGTGTGATTCAAGCGTCCTTGTTTGGCCTCTTTGTTACTTAGCTTCCTTGGGCCTGTGAATTATAGTATAGTTACCCTATACTTTATGGCTAATGTCCATTTATAAGTGAGTACATACCATGTGTGCCTTTATGGGTCTAGATGACCTCACTCAGTATGATCTTTTTGCCTACAAATTTTATGATTTTCTTGTTTTTAATAGTTGAGTAGTATTCCATTGTGTAAATGTACCAGTCTAGGTTGAGAGACATCTGGATTGTTTCTAGTTTTTAGCTATTATAAACAAAACTGCTACGAACATAGCTGAGCAAGTATCCTTGTTGTATAGAAAAGCATCTTTCAGGTATATGCTCAAGAGTGGTATAGCTGGGTCTTAAGATAGAGCTATTTCCAATTTTCTGAGAAAGAACCAGATTGATTTCCAAAGTGGTTTTACAAGTTTGCACTCTCCCACCAGCAATGGAGTAGTGTTCCCCCTTTTCCACATCCTTGCCAGCATGTGCTGTCACTTGAGTTTTTGATCTTAGCCATTCTGATGTTTGTAAGATAGAATCTCAGAGTTATTTTGATTTGCATTTCCCTGACCACTAATGATGCTGAGCATTTATTAAGTGTTTCTTAGCCTACAGTGATTATTATTGCTGTCATTTTTGTACTTAAGCAGCAAGAACATGAGAAGTCTTACGTTAGATGAATTTAGAGCAATTGAGGCACTTCTTAGAAGTCAATGATAATTCTTGAAATATGGGTGTTTGAATGGCATAGTATAAATTGAGTAATGAATTTATTTCATGGTCTTATTATAGCTATTTTAGAGGCTCATAATTGTGTCCATTTTTACCTAGAAAAAATATACAGTTGTTATCTAGAGATTCATTTTTAGACTCAAGGTGTTCATAAAATTCTCAATTGGGAAATTTACCTGGAATATGTATTTGCATGTAGCACACACTTATGCTTTACCATTTGGAATAACTTTAAAACCTTTGTGGCAGACTGTGCACCATAAGTAATTACTGATCAGAGTAGGAGAGTGTCAAGCTGTAACATCAAGTGCTGAGCAGTCTTTGACTACTTGTTCGGCTTGGTGTTGAAACTGTAATTACAGGTAACCATTTTGCTGTTAAGGAGGGCAAACACCTTCTGAGCTTTCACCAAGAATAGTTTGAGGCCAGGCATGGTGACACATGTCAGTCACTAAGCACTTAAAAAAGAGAAACGATGATGAATTCCTGGATAACCTGATTCCCTGTCATAAAACAACAGAAAAAAAATTAAATTCACAAAAGCTTCACAGGGTGTTTTAGCAGTGACATATTTTTTTTTCAAATCTCAGTGACTATCGCCTGTGTGATATTCCCGTTTGACTATATTTTCATTTTTTCCTTTTGTATTTCTTTATATACTTAGCTAAAAAAAATAAAATTCTAGTCAAGGTTGTTATTGTAAATTAATCTTAAAAGGAAGTAAACAAACACATTTTATTAATACAATTATATGATCATACATTTTGGAAAATGATAACTTGGGCTAGGATATATGCAATGACGTATTGAAAATGACCTTTTGCTGGGAATGGTGGTGCATAAATATAATCCCAGCAGCTGAGAAGTGGAAGCAGAAGAATCTGGAGTTCAAGTCCAATTTGAGATACATCAGTATTTGAAAAAGAAGACCTTGTTTATCTCAAGAAAGATTTTTTTCTCTCACAAAACCATACACATAACACAACAGAACAGATGGAGATTTTTCTAAGTTAAATTTTTTGTACATGACTTTTATTTTCTCAGACGAAGGTATGAGATGAGAGCTGTACCCAAGCCTTACAAATTCATGGCTTGGGCTGAGCCCTCACGTTTCTATCTAACCACCCCTAGGCTAGGCTTAGAATGTTTCAGCTGCTGAGACTTACTGCTGAGTAAGCTCACCCTTTCTAGTTCTTTCTGAACTCTGGCTGGCTGGTTCAACTCAGATATTCTGGTTCAGAACTCCTCTTCAAGCTGACTGATTCAAACTGACATTTTTTCGGCTTCTGACTGAATTGCTCTGCTTGGCCTCAAACTAATTCTATCTTCTGCCTCCCCATTCTCTGGTTCATTTCGTCTTCACCTGTGTCTAGCTTGTTCCCTCTCTCCAACCTGTCTCTGTACCACTGTCCCAGTGAAAATTGCCTCTGAACTCCACCAACTGAACTGCCATGAACTGAATTCTACTCTACTGCCTCTCAAGTGACTGACTAACTCACTGAATTCAGCTCCACTGAACTCTACTGTGAACTGACTGATTCCCAACTCTACTGTACTGTCTCCATGAGCTCTACTTTATTTCTGTACTGTATTGTCTTCTCTACTCTCTCTTTACTGTATCCTACTCTTAAGTACTCTTTCCTGTCTGCTTTTTTTTTTTGTTGTTGTTGTTTGTTTTTTTGTTTTTTGAGACAGGATTTCTCTGTGTAGCCTTGGCTGTCTTGGACTTGCTCTGTAGTCCAGGTTGGCCTCGAACTCACAGCGGTCCACTTGCCTTTGCCTCCCAAGTGATGTGATTAAAGGCGTGCGCCACTACGCCCGGCCCTATCTGCTTTCTTAAGAGTTGGGAGTATCTTAGTCTGAAGTCTTTCTCTGATTCATCGCTTTGTCTGTCCCTCAACTGGACACCACTGCTTGGGATTAAAGGTGTGTACTAAGGGTGTGTCATTGTTTGCCAGCCAGAGGGACTAAAGGTTTGTGGCTTGTCTTCATTTTAGATGGATCACACAGACCTAGGCATTTGGGTGTGATGTCTTACCAGAGCATCCATGTTGCTGTGTTAAAAATTATGGGTTTTTATTTAGAGAGAGATAAAAATGAGTTTATGAAGTGATCCAATAGGAAGGCAAGCTAAAAGCAAATGATTTTTAAAGAAATTGAATACTTTGTTTTGTTTAAAACTTTAGAAAACTATACATTATGTGAAATTTCTCTTTTGGATAACTTTTATATCTATACTTCAGTGGCATTTACACTGTGCAACAGACACACACACACACACAATAAAAATGGATTAAAATACTTTATAAAAATCTATTATTCCTTTCATGATTGACACTGCAGAGCAAAGAAGATACATAGAAAAATGTGACAGAAGGTCAAATTGCCCAGGAGACTGAGTGGTGTTCCCAATCCTCAGCTCAGACCTCTTTTTACTTACCTGGCTCAATAGATGGCAAACAAGATATATTTCATCTTCATATTAAGTTATTTTTATTGAGATTATAATATAATTACATCAATTCAAATGGTGATGAGGAAGTAGAGGAAAGTGATGGTATAATATAATAGATTTATTTTCTAACTGTCCTAGTATGAATGAGAAGATATTTTAAAGAAATAATTGTGCCCCTCCATTCAGATATTAGGCTATTACAAATTCCAACTTTTCAGGAACTTCATGATGGGAGAAGGAAGGAAAAGGTCTTGTGCCAGCTGAGAACAACTTGTCTCCTTAGAAGGCATTTCACACCGTTAAAGCATATGTTGACAACCGTGTGTGTGTGTGTGTGTGTGTGTGTGTGTGTGTGTGAGAGAGAGA
>OU015743.1:78084326-78105372 GCA_907169655.1 Acomys percivali | reverse complement strand
GTGTGTGTGTGTGTGTGTGTGTGTGTGTGTGTGTGTGTGTGTGTGTGTTGGAGAGACTTACCAGGTTCCAGTTGTGTGAATCCATCTTGAACAAAGGTACAGAATAAATGCGACTCACATATCATACCTTAAATGAAAAAGGGAGGGAAGCAAGCACCCATATCTGGAAATAAAATACAAAGTCTTTTTGATACCAAGTCTGTGTTTCATTTTGGTTTGGGGAGACTGTTAAAGAGCCATCACCTGAAAGTTTACTTGTGCTATCAATAGGAGAGGGCTTCAGATATTTTCCTTTTGATATGATTCTTAAAAGCCAAAATAGGGAAGGGTAAGAAAAGGTTAAAGTAATACTTTAAATTTTTAAATTAATTTCCACTTTATAGTTTCCACATACAAGATTCACACATGGTTACTTTTCTATCATCTCTGATACAAAAGGGTTAACTGTTGAGAGAATAGCTTGTATATTGTATGGATGCAACACCTGTCAATAAAAAACTTATGTCCTATAGCTTAGGCAGGTAATAGGAGGTGGAACATTTGGCAGGTAGAAAGGATTTTGGGATAGAGCCAGGTGAGCAAGATTTTCTCAGCAAGATGTGAGGAGGACATATTCACAGTACCTGAACAGAAGTAACCAGCCATGTTGTATAATGTAAATTAGAATAAATAGGTTATTAAGTTATGAGCTAGTTAGAGAACAGCCTAGCTATATGGCCTAGCTATTTGTTATATATATTTGTTATACACATATATGTAACACATATATATGTCTCATGAGTCTTTATTTTGGGAGCTTAGGACCTGAGGAAAAACAGACTACGACGTAATGGCTTACTGACCATGGGGCTTGAATCTGAGCTTAACAGCCAAAGGAGTCCCCATCAAAAGGTGGTTTCTGAGCCAAAGAGTGGGAAACTGAAGCTGAGAGCATTTCAGAGAAGTAACCCATTTGAGAGAAGCCTGCTGCCTTGCAGCAAAGCCAGAAGGGGGTAGTCTGTGCTGTGGTCTCTGTCAGACTGGAGTTGGAGTGCACAGCAGCCGCAACTCCTCCCAATCATGGCACAGTTCCAGAGAATGATCAGAGAGAGCTAGGTGGCCTGTGGAAAAATCGCAGCCCAATTTGGGTCTACTCCAGTGAAGTCTACAGCTGTGTCTGGGTTGAGACAGGCACTGACTTGAGGGGTGCAGAGCCAGCAGCCTACTCAATGAGCTAGCTTAACACCTGGCTTAGGGATAAGGACAGCACTAGATACAAACTGAGAAGCCCCAAATGTCTGAACTGGTAAGGTATTGAGTTTAAAAATCAATAAAAAAGAAGGGAAACTGGGTAGAAAAAAATCATAGGAAAAATATTTGGTTTGAAAAATGGGAAAATAAAGTCCTTAAGGAGAGAGTTAGAGATTAAAAAGAAAAATATTGTCTTTGCTAAAAAAAAAAATGGAAAACACACTGGATGCAGTGGCACATGCCTGTAATCCCAGCACTCGGGGAGGCAGAGGCAGGCAGAGTTCAAGGCCAGCCTGGTCTACAAAGTAAGTCTAGGATATCCAAGGCTACACAGAGAAACTTTATCTTGGAAACCTAACAAACAAAGAAACAAACAAACAAACAAAACAAACAACCCAAAACAACAAAAGATGGAAAACACAAAACACAATGCATCTGGATTACTTACAACTTTGTGTATGCTTGTCAGCATACAAATGGTCATTTTTTTCAATGATGAGTACAATTTTATATATTCTCTTTAAAAGAAATCAGAGTAAGTAAGGCAGATTTGGAATAAGAAGAGACTGAAAAAATAGATGCTAGATTAAGGGCCATAGAATAGATGTTGGAGAATCTTTGAGTCAAGATAGGAAACCTTCAGAGGAATCCAGTCTGGAACTTAAAAGAACATTGAAAGAGGTGACAAAAGTCCACAAAGGCACTTGAGGGATTAAAATGGAAGATCATAGAGATGATCGATCAAAAGGCTTAAGTTATAAAACAACATGGTCAGACTGGATATTATATTTATATTGCCAAGGATCAATTACTTGGTAAAGGTCTGTGTTCTGAGTTGAGAGTACAGATTACATCTGATGCTACCTTATAACAACGTTATACAATAGATTATGTGTTTCATTTTTCAGAGTTTGGAGAGTTGAGACATGTACAAATATTGATGCATCATATGGATACATATTCAGAATTCCAATGGGCTTTTGCCTTGAAATTGGAGGATGATGATACTGAGATTGCATATTTGTTGGAAATACCTTGCAGATTGGTGCTTCCTCATGTGTATCTACTGGAATACAAACATTTTTGGACATTATGGCATAGAAAATATTACAGACATAATTTACAATCCTACAGGTCTAATAATTATGGAGAGAGATCTAACAAAACTTTAAAAGAGATGCTCATAGAACGGAAAGGGGATAAAGACTATCCCAGAGATAGATTAAATGGCTCTTTGACCCTTTGAAGTTTTAAAAAGGCAGCGAGATGGGTAGCACAAATGTTTTAAAAAACCTGGAGTTTAGAAAGGACTGCTGAATTAGATTATCATATAAAGATACTAACTTCAAAATGGAAGAAAGAAGGCATGTTATGTTGGGAAAGTACCTTTATGTTTATGCCAATAAGGAAAGAAAAATGATACTAAAAGTGTTCTGTATTTTAGTGGACCAATTCTAAGATTCTTTCCATTCATTTTTTCTAACAAATATGTTAAAACATTGAAGATATTAGCATTAATATATATTTTCTTCTCAGACAGTAAGTTCAAGGCTATTTCTCATTTTCTCTTCTGCCAGGCTCAGTGTATCTGGTTTTATATTGAGGCTTTTGATTGATTTGTATGCCTTTGATTCTTGTGCTTTCTCTTGGGACTCTTTTACTTTTGTTGGGTTGCCTTCTCATCTTCACTCTGATGGGCTTTGTTTGTTTATTTCATCATGTTTCATTAAGAAGAGGAGGATGAGATGACGGAGGAAGTGTGAGAGTAACTTCACCACAAGATTGGGTTATTACTTTAATCTCATTTCTGCTCCTGACAAATCATCCATGAGTTGATAATGCCCTTAGATGTATCAGAAAATGCACAGGACAAGATGTAAATGTGAAATAACATTGGAAGGAAGGGATTCATGCAAATCCTTTGTGGTTTCTAAACAGGTCTACCCAAAGCAGATCTACTTATTTCAGAACTGGGTTAAGGTGCTGGTCCAGGCTTCATGGTTCAGCTGTGTGTTATTTATAAAGTGGCTTTCTTTCTTTCTTTCTTTCTTTCTTTCTTTCTTTCTTTCTTTCTTTCTTTCTATTATCATTTATACAGTGTTCTGCCGGCACATACACCTGTAGGCCAGAAGAGGGCATCAGATCACATTATAGATGGTTGTGAGCCACCATGTGGTTGCTGGGAATTGAACTCAGGACCTCTGGAGGAGTAGTCAGTGCCCTTAATCTCTGACCCATCTTTCCAGCCCTGAGTGCTTTCTTATATTCACTTCCCTCACCCTCAATTTTTGGAGGCCAGGAATCTTTAAGGGCTTGGGAATGTGGCAAACTTTTGCTGATGGAGATAAAAAAGATAATAGAAAATAACTTTAATGACTCTGTTTTGCATTCCTCACAGATGGCCATATTAAGATCTTATATAATTTTAGTTAAATTAATTGACATTTAAACTATGAATCTAATAAAAACTTTCCTACTGAAGAATGCAAGCATCCTACGAAATATTTATTCCTGATAATTTGTCATTTTAGGAATTAAAATTTTTGTGGTTAAAAAAAGACACATTTTCTCTAGATAGAAAATATATAAGGCTAAGGAATATTCAACCAATGCCTGGCTCAACTGAAAACCACCCCATGGGAGAAAGGCAATTCCTGACACTATTAAAGATACTTTGCTATAATTACAGTTGGGTGTCTTGCATTGCTGTTCTCTAAGAAGCTCCACCCAGCAGCAGATCAAAAAAGATACTGAGATTCACAGCCAAACATTGGGTGGAGCACAGGGAGTCTTGTGGAAGAGTTGGGGGAAAAATAGAAGGACCTGGAGGGGACAGGAGCTTCACAGGCCCCTTTAAACACTAGAGGGGAAGAAGATGTGCTTAGTCATGATGTGACTTGATATGCTCATATAGGTTGGTGGGGGTGGGTTTCCTTTTATCTGAGGAGTAGGAGACAGAAGATAGGGGGGAGAGGGAGGGAAGGTAAGACTGGGAGGAGGGGAGGGAAGGAGCTACGATGTAAAGTGAATAAAGAAATAAACAAATAAATTATTGCTTAAAAAGACACTTTTTTTTAGATAGAAAATACATAGGCTATATGCTAAATATTTTATATACTAAAAAGAATGTTTGTACAGAGTATAAAATGCTTCCAAGTTTGGTACGTATATATTATATATATTTACACAAAATTATAGATTATGTTAGTGACCTATGGCATGAATATTAGAATTAAATTTTTTAAGTATCTAGTAACATTCCACATTATTATTATTATTATTATTATTATTATTATTATTATTATGTTGTTGTTGTTGTTGTTGTTGTTGTTGTTCCAGAATATTCACTCTTAGGTTGACATGTTATGTCCAGATCATGAGGCCTCAAAAACCACCAGGAATCTAAAGTATTGTTTTAAAATTACATGTATTATCAGTAGGCCCTGCTAGTAATCAATCAAGACACAGACACTTGTTATATTTTGAAATAGTCTTAGTTAACCAGGGCAAGACAGATATCAATCCTCTAAACTACCTCTCATTGTGGGACAGGCATGGGATCCCTGTCTTAATCCTATGCCATCTGTTTTTAATAACTTTTATCAGGCTATCTCCCATCCATAATACAAATTGCTTGCTAATGTTCTTTTTTATTTAAAAAAAATTTTTTTAATTAATTTATTCATATTACATCTCAATTGTTAGCCCATCCCTTGTATCCGTCCTTTCTTTCCTCCCTCCCGCTTCCCTCCTACTCCCTTCCCCTATGTCTGTGACTGAGGGGGACCTCCTCCCCCTGTATATGCTCCTAGGGTATCGAGTCTCTTCTTGGTGACTTATTATCTTTTCTCTGAGTGCCACCAGGCCTCCCCATCCAAGGGACATGGTCTGATATGGGGCACCAGAGTTTGTGTGAAAGTCAGATCTCCTTCTCTACTTAACGGTGGAGAATGTCCTGTCCATCGGCTAGACTGGGTAGGGGTTTGAAGTTTACTGCCTATATTTTCCTTAGCTGGTGCCATAGTTTGAGGAGGACCCCAGGGCCCAGACCCGCCTGTAGTTTTCCAGGACCCTCTGGATCCTTCTATTTCCTCATTCTCCCAGGCTTCTCACCCCTAAAGTCTCAATAGGATTTTCTTCCCTCTGACCCACTTTCCTGGAAGGTAAAGTTTTTCATGGGGGCGTACCCCTTGGACTAGTGTCTCGATATAAGTGAGTATATACCATTTGACTCTTTTTGCTTCTGGGTGAACTCACTCATTATGATAATTTCTAGTTCAATCCATTTGTCCACAAATTTCGGAAATTCCTTGGTTTTAATAGCTGAGTAGTATTCCATAGTGTAAATATACCACAGTTTCTTTATCCATTCTTCTACTGAGGGACACGTAGGTTGTTTCCATGTTCTGGCTATTATGAATAAGGCTGCTATGAACATGGTTGAGCATATGTCCCTGTTGCGTGGTAGTGCATCTTCTGGGTATATTCCAAGGAGTGGAATAGCTGGGTCTTGAGGAAGCCCTATTCCCATTTTTCTGAGAAAGCGCCAGATAGATTTCCAAAGTGGTTGTACTAGTTTGCATTCCCACCAGCAATGAAGGAGTGTTCCTCTCTCTCCACATCCTCACCAGCATGTGGTGTCAGTTGAGTTATTGATCTTAGCCATTCTGATGGGTGTAAGATGGAATCTCAGTGTTGTTTTGATTTGCATTTCTCTGATGACTAAGGAGGTCGAGCATTTCTTTAAGTGTTTCTCCACCATTTGATATTCCTCTGTTGAGAATTCTCTGTTTAGATACAGGGCTAATGTTCTTTATATGGGTCGGATTCCCCATCCACGCCACCGGCCATGCGTTTCTCCTCCAGCTAACCCATGGCAGCCTTCCTCTCTTCACTTCAGGTCTCTCTCCTTTCTCCTTCTGGCCATTTCTTCTTCTCAGAATTCCTTCCTCTCTAAGCCCCACCTATCTCCTGCCCTGCCCAGGTGGGATGGCTTTTTATTAAGCAAAAGATGGGTCAGACAGCAAGCAGTAATTAACATCAAAATACATCAGATTATTGCCCAACACTAAAGTCCTATGTAAAAACAAAGAGCCTTTATTCTAGCATGCTGGGGTTGAGCGCTCAAACAAAATGGCGGAAACCCCGATAGGAACTTGCAGGCCTCTTTTAAAGGCCAGAAAGGGGAATTTCTACTGTGGCTACATGATCTCAATTGAGATTGGCCAGTGCCCAAGGAGGCTACATGACTCTGGTCAGTAGTTAGTTTTTTTTTTTTTTTGTTTTTTTTTTTAAGCCAGTAGCTAAGCAACTTTATCTTCCTTAGGCCAGGTATCCTGAAGGTCTCTGGTTGGCTGTCTGTTTTCTCGTGGTATTTCCAGTAACTGCTGAACTCATTTCTGAGGACTGGAGGCTCAGGCCTGTTCCAAGCTAACAAGAAACTGAAGTCTGTCATGGAGTTGGCTAGACTTATTTAACCAGACCTCTTCAGAAATACAGGTGACTAGAGAAAGAAAGCTTTGCTGCATGCAGTGGTTTCACAGATTTCATGAAGCTGTTTTCCATTTTTAATATTTTTCAGAAACCAAAACATATCTTAACTATAAATTGAAAACTTACATTTTTGGCTTTATTGTAAAATGTAATCTTAAGTTCAAATTTCTAAATTTTGGAAATGATAAGTCTCAGAACAGCTATTTTGTGTTAGGTACAATTTCTGTTGCCTCTTGTGGCAGTTTGGATGAGAATAGTCCCCATAATTCATATATTTAAGTTCTTGGTCTCCAGTTGGTGAAACTGTTTGAAAAGGATTAGGAGGGAAGCCCTTGTTGAACTATGTGTACTTTGTTTAAAGGAAGACCTGATTCAAAATGGTACACAGAGTATTGTCTCCTCAGGGCAAGATCCACCCAGCTAAGCCTCCAATTTGTGAAAAGGAATTAAAGGATAGCTTAAGCATTGCAATTCGAGGCCAGGAGGCCAGGTTCTATAACAAGCAGGCTATGACCTTGGCAGCTTTGTCCACAAGGTTCTGAATTTACAGTTAAAAAAAAAAAGATACAGAGAAAGCATTGTAGAATATTTCTCTGAGGTTAAGAAAAGCTGCTGAGAAAAGATGTGTGACAGAGGAGGTGCCTGCATGGAGGCCTGGAGAGAACACCGAAACTTTGAAGGTGAAGCATGGATTTTGTTGGAGGTCCCAAGAAGATATTGGAGATGACAGAGCCATCAGGTAACTAGCTGTCAACTAGAGCAGCTGAAACTAGCCCAAAGGATAGAAGTGTTTCAGTCAGCAAAGCTGGAAAGGAAGAAGCATCTTATAAATCCTTTAATACCAGATGTGGCGTTATGGAATGTGGAGTTTGCCCTTCCAGAGTTTGGTCTTGCTTTGGTCTAGTATCTCCTCACTATGCCCACATTCTGGAGGGGTATTGTATTATCTGTGCTATTGTATGTTGGAAAAATGGCTACTTCCCCCAAATACTCTTTTTGGATAGATTATAAAAAAGCTTCTAGGGTCTTTTTTACTCTCACACATGTGTCTTTCTTATTAATGCTTCTCTTTCTCCTTAACCCTTTTGACTTAGGTTCATACTAAAATATCTTTAATAAAATCTACATCTCTCCTCTTAATAAACCAACTAGTTCTAAAGATACCGACCTTGATTGGCCTGAGTTGAGGTCTTTAAAAGATTGGAGAAATTCCTCATGCTGATGAGGGAGGAAGTGTATTGCTGTGTCTTCCTCCCCTTGCTGATGATAGTTCCTGGAATTCTAAACACATTGTCTAACAGTAGTGGAGACTTTCCAATAAAGAAACAATATAATATTGGTCCCTCTTGACAGAGTTATTTATAAAGGGCCTCACAATCAATCATCTAGGTGAGAAAATATCCTTTAAGGAAGCTGTCTGTTCCATAGATTTTAGGAGTAGCATACCATCTGCCTAAGATATAGTTTAGCACAGCTCTGGATTCCACACTTTTCTTCCTGGATGCTTCAGAGCTTCCTCCACAATGGCCTCTCTGTTTACCGCTCACTCTTATCCCTTTAGAGTATTCTTCACAATGATCTTTCAGCCATTGGCCACTCTCATCCCTTGGGAATATTCTCCTTCACAAGTCTCTCCAGCCATTGGTCACTCTAATCTCTCAAAAGCTTTGGCCTCCTCTATGATCTCTCTTGCCACAGATGACATTATTGAGAATATTTCCTCCATAAGGGTCTCCTTGGTCATTGCCTACTCGGATCTCATGAGGGTGCTCCACCAATTCTATAATGGCGCATGTTCTTCTAAACTACCTTCTGTGTGCTATGCTTGGATTCTTTTCAGGAAGATCTCAGGACTTGGAAACAAAGTAAAGTCACAGCATGATCCTTTCAAAACTGCTCCCTGCCTTAGATATATTTTAGAAAAAGAATCTGATTCACTGTAGTGTGATAGTGATATTTTACCACTTAAGCCTTTTTTAAAAAATGTTTTTATTTTTTTGAGACAGGGTTTTTTTATGTAGCCTTGTCTGACCTGGGCTTGCTTTGTTCAGCAATCCACCTGACTCTGCCTCTCTGAGTACTGGGCTTACAGGCATGTTAAGCTTTTCTTTTCAAAGCTTCAAGAATAATTTGGATCCTAATATATGTTGGTAGGAGGGTCCAGTCTTTCTTCCACTGTTTTGCAAATGCTTAGCATGAAGTTTCTCCTAAACTATGCAGTAAGGTGGTAAGCAAATAGAATAGTCATCTAGAATAAACTGTACATAATTGAGAATAAAGAAAATTACATTTCACCTGAGGCTAATAAGGATGGAAATTCAGCATAATGATCTAAGAGGTCTTGAAAGTGTGCTCTAATACTTTACAAAATGACAAATGTAGTTATAGCTTTAAACACTAAGGCAGTTGGAAATAGTAGAATGTATTAGACAGAAATTATGACTGCGGCTAGTAATTGTTGAGATCTTGTTAGAAAGGGAACAAATACAATCTGTTTAGGGGCATTTGTGGGGAAGAAGTTTCTTTTCCAAGTTATCAGAAGTTAACAGTATCTCAAACACTTAGAGTAAGGGCTGCCATTTTGCAGTTTAGAGTCATCTTCTGACTAAACATGTCCTGCTAATTTTCCCTTAAGAGACTCAACAAAGGATACAGTTACTATGGAGTCATGATACTGTTAACTATCCCGGCAGGAAAAAGAATATTCTAAAAACACATTGTGGCCTTCCTACTGGGTATTAGACTATTGAAACAATGGTCCTCAATATACTGGAATTTTCCATGATAAAAGAAGATAAAGTCTGAACTTGTTGCTAGCACAGAGGAACAGAGGAGAAACTTATTTTACAGATATAGATACAGATACAGGTACAGATACAGGCACAGATAGAGAAGCAGATACAGATTCAGATATATATATATATATATATATATATATATATATATAATAAAGATACAGGTAGAGGTAGGGGTTGAGGTAGAGGTACAGATACAGATACAGATTTCATTCAGCTCTTATAATTTGTTAGATCACCTTGCAGGAGAAACTGGAACATAGACAATTGTCCCAGCATGATTTTCTGTTGCTGTGATTAAATACTGACCAAAACTAACTTAGGGAGGAAAGGGTTTATCTCAGCTTACAGGTTACAGTTCATTGTTGAAAAGAGCTCAAGTAGGAATCTAGAGACAAGAATTGAAGTAGAGGCTAAGGAAGGACATTGTATTGGCTTGCTTTCCCGGGATCATCCAATTTCTTCCCTATTCCAGGACCCCCTGCCAGAAGGTCACACTACCAATAGCGGGTTGGCCTCCCCAGATCAAACATTAATCAAGAAATTATTCCCAAAGACATTTCCAGAGTCCAATCCGATGAAGGCAATTTCTCAGTTGAGTTTGCTTCATCCCAGGTGACTCTAGTTGAATTAAGTTGACAAAAAGTAACCAGAACAACGATGTATCAGTAATTTGTATAGCCATACTTAGACCAGGACAGCTCAGCTTTACATAATTTTTCTTTCTACTCATATATAAATCTCTGGTCATGACCTGGAAGATTGTGTGTGTGTGTGTGTGTGTGTGTGTGTGTGTGTAACCACATTTAGTACATCTCTTTTCTCTGTTTTTAGTTCCTTTTCCTTTAGTAGGAATATTGAGGACAGGTGACTAAACCTAGTTGTTGGGTCATCTATGGTCCAAGCTTTGTCTCATGACTTCACTCTATTTGGAGGTTTTTCCTTTACCAGTAGGTCCAAAAATATTCACTAGATGAATTTTGAATGAAATCATGAAAGAATCAAATAAATGCTCAACACACATTGCTGCTCCAGCCGAGGAAAATTTCGACAGTCATTGCGTCTCTCTTGCCTAGCAGAAGGCTCACTCTGCACAGTATGTTTCGTTCTGTCAAAGTCACCATAACTTCTGATAATACAAAAGTCACAGAAATATTTTGGTCTGAAAGTATAAATCTCCATTGGTTATAAAGCATATGATGCATTTGAAGTAGAGGTGGGGGACATAATTTATTTTCCCAATTTTCATAGGCTTTTAGTCAGAAGAGATTCCTGTTAACAAAAGGTAGATTAACAGGAAAAAAAAACCCAGGGAATTTTAATAACAGATGCATATGAATACTGGAGCAGAATTGCTTCCTTGAAAACTAATTTCCTCTCAAAAGAGTGGCTTGGAATTCTGTCTTAAGTAGGATTCCAACAAAGAGCAATGTATCTTAGAATGGCAGACAAAGGACCAAAAGATGCTAGCCTCAGAAGGAATGTGCTAGAGCCCACATTGGATTCTATTGACTATATAGCCTCCCCTCACCCCCTGTGGAGCATGGTGGTGTAGGGGCTGAGGGGTGAGGTGGTGGGGTTGGAGGAGTTGAATTTCTTCTGTGGAAAGAAACTGGAACAGATTTGAAAGGCCTTTTGTCTCCATGAGCCTCTGTTCTGTAATTAGGCAAACAGTAAGGAAGAAAGCTCTTTCACACATTAACTATCTTTTTATTCAATGGTGCTTAATTGTTTTATTTATAATTTATTTTTGTTGTATTGAGGACAGAACCCAGGCAGGGTCTTGCACATTCTAGGCAAATATTCCTGTGCTGAGCCCCATCCACAGCCCCACATTTTAGGGAGAGAGAGTTTGTTTCCATCACATATTTCTATACTTCATCCTATAGAAGAACTGAAAAGGAGGGCAGAAGGAAGAGAAGAAGATGAGAAAAAAAAAGGAATGAGTAAAAAATTGAAGTCTAAGCAAAACCCGGGGAAAGAAAACCAAAACATTCCATGACCAATATGGCCAATATTTGTGTAGTCTGCTTATGGCAGCTTTAGGAATTTGGGAGTACAGAAATAGCAATATTTACTCAAAGAGCCAGAAATAAAAATATTTCTCCATGAACATATGAACATTTTATATCTGTTGATTTATAAAACTATAATATTTAAGTTTCACCTACCATAAATAAGTGTTCTTCTAATGTTGAAGCAATATCTGGTCTTCAAGTGTGAGATTCTGAAATGTATGAAACTGCTTTTGCAGGGATGAAACTATTCCTTTTTATTATGAAGGGTTTCTTTGGACTCCCCAGTGGAAATTTCTTAGGTGCTAAAGAGGAGGTGGTTCTGAGATTCACTAGGGGGACCATGGGGACTCTGGGCCTGTAGCTAGTCCCATTTGTGGGATTTAATTGGGAGAGTGGAATGGTCTCAGCTGATGACAGGAGTTATTACTGAATCTAAGGAGTCTAACAGCCTGCTGATTTAAACCAAGAAGGAGGGAGGTGGATACATTGATGAAAGGAAGTGGATTTAGTAAAAGTTGGGCCTGAGGAAAACAGAGACTTTTCTTTTTTGAGTTTCCACTGTGGGTAGTGGTGGTAATGCAAAACATGGGGTGTGAAGGGCCTTTGTGGGACACAGTGCACTACCAGGAGACAATGGATATAATTAAGATCTCCACCTTGAACAGAGCTCTTTTCTCCAGAGTGTTGTCTCTTGTACTTCTTTTGGAAAGTCAACTAAGATCTAGAACCTTGACTTTCTGGGAGAGTATACACATTATATTTTCAGAAAAGTTAATTATTTCTAAATGTCAATTCCTATGAGCTGAGGTAAAAAGAACATATTATGAAGAGGTCTCAGGTTAAAATTTAGAATTATTTTTAAGGAATGCAAAAATGACTTTTCATCCACCTTGCTACTGAGAGACAACACATACATATATTTCCTGTAGAAAATTTGGGTGAGCATCTGTGATGAATAATTTGTGAATCTATAGCTCTACTTGAGATTCAAAGAGCCTCAGATTCCAGCTGTCCTTCCATTATTTCTTAGTGGGCACAATATAAAAATAATAAATATTTTCCAAATGGGCTTGTTGATGAATGGGGATCTAGATCTACCTTTGCCTTGTTATTTAATTAAACATTTGGAGAAGCTAGTCAACTCAGAGAAAGGCTGGACAGAGTGACAATATCTGTACTAGACTTCAGCCCCTAGCACATCAAAATTCCTGGACCTGTTTCTCTGGAATTCTCAGATAGAAATGATAATGTAGTCACCTATTTTATTTTTTAAAAATGCCAACACAAGTAAAGGAGTGATAACTAATGTGAAACATATTATATTATCATGTATTTGGGTTCATTGCATCCATGCATTTTATTCAATTTCTGTACAGAAAAAAAAGAGGGGAGAAGGATAGTGAGGGAAATTGAGCTCTCAATCAGGTTGTTATTAAAGGATTTGTGGCAGGTCATGAAGATGGTTCAGTAGGTAAAGGTGCCTGTCACCAAGAATGGCAACTTGGGTTCAATCCCTGGGATCCACACGGTAGGAGATAACTGACTCCCACAAGTTGCCCTCTGACCTCCACACATACTCCATGGGTACTATGTCCACACACATGCACACTGGTACATGAGACAAACAGATAAAATGTAACAAAATGCTTTGCAGGGTAAAAAAATGCCTTGAAGGCTTAGTGGGAAATATGCATTTAAAGTGTAAATATCCTAAAAATATGAGTCTTACTCATATAATCTCAGATGGGTTTATATGTCAATAGTAAATTGGAGAACTGATTGTGTAAGGGTTTTCTTGGCTAATCATTTGGGAATACAGAACACTGCTCCTTTTCCTGCCTCATCGTCATAGCAGGTTTTGTGGGAAGAGGTCTGTGGGAGAGCTCAACTGTTCGCATCTTGCTATACTGGGCTAGTAAAAGCAAATTCCAAAGCTACACTGAGTCAAGAGGTGAAGAAATAGATCACACGCGTATGGAAACTGCAAAGATTCATTGAAGAATATACACAGAGTCTATCATTAATTAAATTTATTATTTCAATCACTCCACAACCAGGGGGTAGAGATGGAAACCAATACGTAGATATCTTTCACACATCTGTGTGTCTGACTACCAGACTTTGACACGATGTGGCACAAAGGCAGTCAGTCACAACAGAGCAGACAGTTGGGTCCCTTCAGCGAGTTGCTGCTTTCCATGTGTGGAGGCAGAAACAGCAGCAAATCAGCATTAAAAGAGTATGATATTTATACTACATGCAGCAAACAGTTTTGAAAATCATCACAGATTTATATTTTCATATGCTGCACTCCAGATAGTGACTCCAACATTTCTGAAAGAAATAAATATATTTAACTATGTCCCACTGCTCCCTTTTGAATGAGAGTGCATACTCTATGATATTGGATGTTAGCTTAATGTAATTTAAAAATTTTTATAGGGGTTCACAGTCATAAGATTGCCTAGGGTCTCAGAAGATACTTTGGACTTTGAAATGTTGAGACTTTTAAAAACTCTGGTTATTTTAAAAGTTAGATTGAATATACTGTGCACTGAGAAATAGTGATACCCATATAAGAGCCAGGAGTGGATGCTTTAGTTTGAATAGTAAATGTTCCCTATAGATTCATATTTGAACATTTGGTCCCCAGATGGCAGCACTGTTTATGAGGATTGCAAGAACATTTAGAAGGTGAAACCTCAATGGAGGAAATGGTCAAGTCAAATATTGAGGTGTCAAATACATAGCCTCTCTGTATTTGTAGCTCAATGGCTTGGTCTGATGGTGTTGTTGTTGGTTTGTTTTTTGTCTATCAAGTTGTTTATGTCATATATGAATTGTACTTAAAAATAATGGGAAATGGGGCATGGTAGTATATATCTGTTATTGCAGGAGGATCAAAAGTTCAAGGTCATCCTTGGCTGCATAGTGGCATATGATTTGAAAGCTAGACTGGTATACATGACAGTCCACCTTAAAGGAAAAACAAACCAATAAAAACAGTGGGATAGGAACAGCCTAGATAATTTTAGCCAAATGCAGGTAAATAAAAACAGAGGGGTAAGAAGCCTCAAAGACTGAGGGAAACATCTTTGTGTAGGTAAAGAATCACCTTGGAGAAGACAAGAATGCTTTAGTGAGGAGGCAGTGACCGGCAGATGTGTTAAAAGTTGACTGCAGTCAGGTAGAATGCAGTGTATGGGGAGACAGAAAGCGTTCTGGAAACAGTGAACTCATTAGGGTCCCTGACAAAGAGACCAGATTAGAAGAGTCTAAAGAGGAAATGGTGTTATAAGAGGTAAGGAAAAATAAAATAATACAAAACACATTTCAGAAACCATTTTCCAAGTTGTTTTTTACCCTTTGGAATAAATGACTGGCAATTACCTTGAAGTACCCTAAATACCCATATGGCATTAATTTATTTTTGTTTATATATATCTGCATGCACAGTCACACAGATCCATATATAGACACAGATAATTACACATGTACACATGCAGAAACATGGGAACATCTTTTCTTAAGAAAGGAATTTTGATAACAAATGGTTGTCTATTAGAAGATAAAATGCTACAAATCATTTAATAAATATCTAATGAAGCTTGGGAAAACTGGTGATCTGCCTCTTGTTTTCTTTCTTTTTTTATTATCAATTTTTGGTAATCATTGTTTATAAGCTGTAAAGGCATTTCCACTGTTCTAAAATCAATCATGTTATGACATTTCTACCCATCTGTGCTTGGTGCTAAGGAACCCAAGATGCGCATGGAGGCATAGTTCCTGCCAAAGAGATGTAGAGAAATGCTGCTGTGCAGCTGTTTCCTCCAATATTAAAACCTTTTATCTCAGAGGGAACCTTCTCAAGGCATAGGATTCCCTGGAGTGGAGAACACATCCTATCCTACATGGAAGATCTTTACAATTTGGGATGTTCAAAAGGGAGATGACATCCCTTCCTTTGGAGAAGCTCAGATAATTAACTACTCAATGGCTTCAAGAAGTCCCAGAAATGACAATATATACTAGGCCTCTCTGTCTCCAAGCTTATATAAGCAATACGGATTATTGAGAGACACTTTCAGGCAAATTTATTAGTCTAGAAGACTCCTGGACAAGGAAAGCTGCCTGGAAGAGGAGGGTCATCTATGCTGCCTTGAAGCAGCTGAGAGCATCTGAGCTGCCTGGAAGAGGCTCAAACCAACTGTTGTGCCTGGATAAAAACACTCTGCAACCTGTTGAGATACCCTCAAGTTGTACACTGCATTCTGTTTCCAGCTTTTGTGAGCTGTCACCCATGCTGGATTGGGTTTTTGGTGATAGTTGTTTTTCTCATGCTTTCTGATGCTGTAAGGAACTTCTCATCCATATTCCTGTAATTAACCCTAATAAAACTAGTTGTCTCATCAATCTGGACTTGGGTGCTATTCATACTTTGGTTTGTCCTCATCTTGTCTGGTGTGAGTAGATAGTTGCTCATGTCTACTCAGAAAGAGTGCCACATGCTAAAGATGCGTAATGTACTATTAGGAGCTAGTTCACAACCTTGGTCCATGTGCCATGTGCTAATTCTATGAAGCGTGTTGCATCATTTCCATCTTAGAATAATAACACAAAAACCACAGCTGGAAAAACTGTTCACTTAGTTAAGTGCCCATCATTGCAGTATGTACCTTTAATCCTACTGCCAGGGGTCAGGGTCAGGAGGATTCCTGAAGCACACTGGCCAGCAAATCTATCTGAATAGGTCAAATCTAAGATCAGTGAGAGAGTCTCAAAAATTATGTAGGGACTGATAAAGAAGGCCTGCATGTCTTCCTGGCTCCTACACACATGTAAATGTGTACCTGTGCACGCACACACATGCACACACACATGAATTCATCCTATTAGGTCATGAACGATGGAGGTGACATGGAAATAAAATATGGCAGATAGTCATATTCAGAAGCAGAGCTGTCCATTTAATCAGAACAACTGAAGGGGTGGATGCTCTCCTGGGAAGTAGAGACTGTGAGCTTGTATGTGGAGGTCTTGGGGCTTTACAGATGAAGTAAGGGCACTTTGGAGGTGGAAGAGCACATTTGCAGGGCAGTTCCCCTTCAGTCTGGAAGTGGTGGGTACCAGCACGTTTGGTGTGTGGATCTCCTTATCTGAATCTTTCATGTGTGATATCAGTCAACTTTCCTGTCTGGAGTTTCTCTGTTCACACAAGGCAGAGACTTGCATTTTTTTTTCAAGTGGGTCAGCACTCAAGTCAGAGCTACTTAAGAGAAAACATAAAAATAAAGCAGTATGGAATGGAATCTCATGGATCTTGCTGGTGGCTGTGGTTGGATGATTGATTTTCTTATAATTCTCTGACTGCAGCTTGTCATTTGCCCTGTTCTACCCACAAACAACATCAAGCAAATTGGACTGAGTTTTGTATCTCAGTCAATGTGGTCCCTTTGCCTTTATCTGAAACCAGCTGTGCTCACTGCTCTAAGCACAAGCACACAAGAAGTCCTGAGGCTTATCTGGTGATGGCTCAACAAAGAATATCTCAGCTGATTAAAGGCAAATCCTTCTGACTAGTTCCTACACAGAAAAGGAGCAAAGAATGCACCACTCTGCAAGACTTTATGGCAATTGTTTCATTCTAGAAATAGTTGCCTATAGGTAGTTTTACTTGCATTTGATACAATAGAAACAAAGAGACTAGAATTAAACTGAAAACCTTCAGTTGTGCATGGTGCCAGTGTAGATGCTGCTTCTTCAGCTTGAACTCAAAACAGGAACACAGATATGGTTGCAAATATTTGTTGACACAAATAAAGTCCTTGAATCACCTGTCCTTTTAATCAAGTGTAGAAGCAGCACATAAGGGCCATGCAAGAGATGCTAATACCCTGTTCTTTCCAGAAATATACAAAGTATGTGACAATTTTCACAAACATTGGTGGTTCCATAGGGCAATGAAATCAAGAGAGCAGAAATCATCACCAGTTCATCCATGACACCAAGAAGACTAAATAGTTAGCAGGGTTAGAAAAGCTGTGCAGACAGCAGCGAAGGTTATAGTAGTCTGTCCCATTGAGCTGTCACTTTGGATCCTTGAGATGACTTGATATTCATTGTTCCCAGAATGTGCCTAACTATTTACGTGACATTTTTTGCTAAGTGAGGCTGTGCCTACATTTTGTAAACTGAGGATTGACCAGGCCAGTTGAGGACTCTGGTCACTGCCTGCTCTTTACAGGTTGCTCTTCTGACTTATCTTCTATACTTCACATATGCACTTCTGTATACGGATATTTTAGAACATAAAAGTAACATTTTAAGAATAAAAGTGATTTAAATGTTTTTCTTTGACAAATCCTATCCGTGAGAAAATTTTCTTAAAATAGCTTTTAATCTGGCTCAGCCTACCTGCCCCTGCTTTATTGCACTTCACATCCGCGTATAGCATCGAACGATCCGCTGCATTTGCTCTTCATCGTCTTTATTCCACAATGCTTTGCGCAGGTTGATGAAGAGAAACGTCCAACAGATTTGCTTCTTCCAGAAAAGACATCAAACTACCATAATCTGTTAGTTCTGACAGCTCAAATTAATCAACCCTTTCTTTTTCCTAGGTGGCAGGAAGAGAGGGAGGAGGGGAGGATTGAGAGGGAGGCTCTGTATTAACATGAATCTGTGCTCTACAAAGGGAAATCTGTCCCTGTGGTTGGATAATGAAGTGCATATGCTTTCAATTAGCGACATCTCTGTGCCTCACTTGAAGGCTCTTATTTGCTGCACTAATTTCCTATGATGATTCATGTTTCTACATGTACAAAAAATAATTTAAACAATTAATTGAATCAGTTGAAATATGCATGTCACACAGCAAAGAAAGCCTGTTTATCTGCAGTTGGCTACAAGAGACAAACACAGCCTTTAAAGAAGCAATTTCCATTCTCTGACAAAAACGGGATACCTTCTGAAACTTATTTGGACGAACACGTATTTGTTTGCGTGGACGCAAGAAACACGTGCTTGCATTAGTGGAAGGAAGCGGAAAACATAATTTACCACAATCCTGCCTGGAGAATGTATTTCCCCAGGAACCGGAAAACAGAAAAACCCCAGCTCTTTTAAAATTAGCTCCTAGTCACTAATTACATCTTTAAGTCCTGTATTCTCTGGCGTGTCACTAGCCATGGCCTTTGGACTCCCAAGTTATAACGCACCCTAGAGTCAGGTTCAGAGTTGGAGAGAGTGACTGGTCCCTTGTGCTTTTCCTGTGAGGGTAGCTCCAAACATCTTCCCTAAATGAGCTCTGTGCTTTGCTCAGGCCTCTCCCGGAGCTAGCGAGGAGCAGCTGCTGCAAGGAATGGCCCCAAGCCACAGAAAGGCAGCCCCCACCCCGACCCCCGCCCCGCCTGAGGGAGGACCCTCCTGAACTCTTTTCTGGACTCCCTAGTTCTTCTCTGGGCAATCGCCCGGTCCTTCGCAGCGCTGCTGCCTCCCGCGCTCATCCTGCATCCCAGTGAGCCCCGCAGAACGTCGACTGACGACTCTCGGGACCAGCTGGCACAGAGGCTCGAGGCTCCGGCCGAGGGGTCGCAGAACCACGGCTGGCACGAGCGTGTAATTATCCCATGACTTCCCCAGTGCAGTCGGAGGCGGAGAGGAGCGAGCACCCGTGCGAGCCGGAAGCGGGCATCTAACAGCGCCGGGTGAGCCCTAGTGTCCATTCGGTGCCCCCGCACTCGGACTGCACGCCCCCTAGGTCGGAACAAACTCGGGGTGTAGAAGTCTGCCCTGCACAAGTTCTTTGGCTGGAGCTGGGTGCTGCCCAGGCTCGCGTTAGCGAGTGCTCTTCAGTTTTTACCGTGGTCACTAGAAGCTCCGCAGGGGCGCAGTTTTAAGGAGCTTGCCCCATTTTCCATGCTGTGTATTTCAACACCCACCCCCTCCCCCCGTCTCGCTCCATTCGTGCTGCACCAGTTGCCATGTGTGGGTGGTGGAGCCCTCATCGGTCTCCTATAGGGCCACCAACGCGACCCCGTGTCCAGCTCCACAGCAAGCTCCTCTGGTGGAGAGGGGTCTGAATGAAGCCAACAAGCATCTCGACCCTGTGCCTAGGCCTTGCTGGAGTCTTTTAGGGATGGCCCGACTTACCTGATTCACTACCCTCATCTAGGCTTTTGTGCGGCGACGCCCCCGCCCCTGCGGGAACCCGGGCAGTGGGCGGTGGGAGGGCCGGCGCCGGAACGCAATCTCCTTGGCCCAGCCGCCCCCGCCTACTCCCGCGGCCAGGGCCAGCTCTCCGCCACGCAACAGCCTCTCGGAAACAAAGGTATCCCTAGCCTTTTCCTGTCCCTTCCTCCGGTATCCTCATTCTTTTGCAAGAATTTGTCTGTGTGTCTGGGAACTGAGCATCCTTACTCTGTCATCTCGGAATTCCACAAGGGGATTTGAAATGTGAATGTGTCTCCGCCCAGACTGGGAAGCAAGATTGCAGGAGACCTCCAAAATAGCCCTTCTCGTCTTATGTAATTAAGAACCAGGAGCTTTCCAAAGCACCTCTACAGTTTCCACAGTGCTCAGCTTCTCTGCTCTCTTCCCTCTCCTCCCCCCACTCTCTCCCGGTCTTTCTCTCTGTCCCCCACCCCGTGCGCGCCTGTGCTGCGCGCCCATGTTCGTGCGTTCTTTTTCATTTCTACCATTAGGAAAGCCACTCAGAGCCACTGTGAACTCAGAAGAGGCTCAGATCTTATTTCCCACGGATTCCTGCCTCTCCAGAAACGCTGCCAACGTATACATATGGGAGTTCCAAGCTGGAGAGACCATTAATCCCTGAGAAATGAGACAAGCTGGAGGAATTGAAAAGCTGGAAGTCTGGAAGCAGCGTTAGCGGGAGTGTAGGATCTGGAATTGGCAAAGAGGGTCCCCGTCCCCTCGCTTCAGCACCGGAAGGAATGGACAGCGTCTCCCAGCTGGGCCGCAGCCTCTGGGACCAAACTGTATTGCCACTGCTGCCTCTGCCGCTGTTCTCAGGGCCACTGTCATCCACAAGAGCTCTTAGCAGCTAAAAGGCGGTGCCAGTACCTCTGCTGCCCTTCCTTGATGGACGAAAACCAGCCCTCCTCATCCTCTGCCTCTTATAGGAAGCCGGCTCCGCGGAGTTAAACTCTAGGCAACAACTTCAAGATTAATTTTCTCTACGGGGCTGGAGGGTATGCAGGCAGAAGTGTGGAGTTGAAGTTCTTAGAAGCACCAAGGAATCATGGGCGCTGCAGTAGGAGTTGAAATACTCAAAGGCCCACAGTTTTTAAAATAAGAACGTCCCAGAGTGGATTGCAGCTGTTGTGGAGATAGCTTTGTAAGAGATTAGAGATCCTAAACTCCAACCTTCCATTCGAGAAGCTGCAAAGACTTCAATTCCTCTGCTTAGCAGGTATGTGATAATACCATTATGCCCGTTGTTTCAACACACACACACACACACACACACACACACACACACACACACACACA
>OU015743.1:78053685-78079242 GCA_907169655.1 Acomys percivali | reverse complement strand
TCTCTCCCTGTTTTACCCTCCATCTTTTTTTTTTTTTTACATTTATTTGGCTTATTCTAGGTCAATGTGATTTTCATTTCAAATCCATTTTTCTTCTTTTCTTTTCCTTTTTAAGTGCCCAAGTCTTACATACCAATATTTGAGTGAGGAAGGCGCTTCCAAAACCACACTGATTGAGGGACCAGGTGGTCTTTAACTGAGTATCATGGTGCGTTTTTCAGAGGACAGTGCAGCACAGTATGTGATAGAAAAGAGTCATGCCCTGAAATCCTCTTGATGACTCTATCAAAGATTTCCAAGTTACTTATATTTATTTGTAACCAGCAAAGGCAGCTTCATTTGTTGTCATATCGCTGGAAAGTTTACTGATCTTTGTGAGGAGTTAAGAAGAAATTCTCAGTGTGGCCTTCTCTACATGAACCAACACTTTGTGGTTTTCCGTTTGCTTTGTTATTCAGAAACAATAGCCAGAGGTACAGAAATGGAAAATACCCAGTGAGGACAAGAGTAACTAATCTTGAATAGACTTTTGTCCTATATTAGTCTTGTTAACCATCAAGTTCAAATAATACTACTTAATTTGTTATATGTGAGACCTGTTGAAGATTAGCTAGACTATTGACCCTTTGATGTCCTGATATCTTTTAAAATTTGAAATTAGACCCTAAAAATAGATTGATCTCAGTGCCTACACTTAACACCAAGGCGTAATGTATAGGTCTAATTTACAGTCAATCTAAGTCAGCTTGTGCTAGTCTAATTTAGTAAATTGCTTTTTACATTAAGGGTAAAGGCTGTTCTTTTTTCTCTCTGAGCACATAATTAAAAAAAAATTAAGGATCATTCTCATGAATTATACAATGAAATTCTGTTCACCCAATCAGTTTATTTTTAATTTATATATTGTATTTTCATTCTAGATAGTCTCTTAGAGTGAGTACATTTTATTGCTATTGAACACTTCATTGAACATAATAAATATAATCCAGAAAACTTAGCCCTGTCTTTTGTTTCTATCAATCAAATTATTCCATGGTATTTGGCACAGTGTTAATGACTTCTAGAGCTCAGCTGTAGGGCATCTCATGTAGTTCTGACATCAGGACTACGAGGCTGACTTTCAGCACTAGTTTCAAATGTTACGACTGAAACTGAGACCAGGTAAATGGTCCTAACACATACGCCAACCTTACAATTTAAGGACACCTTTTCATCCTTTTCCATTTTTTTAAACTTGTGGCTTAAGAACTCTCTTTTCTCTTCTCTTGCTTATTATATTAGTCCTTTAAAATTTTATTTGTATTACTTCAATTGCATGTATATGTTTGTTGAGGGTGTTCTATGTACACATGGATGCCGGTGAAGGACAGAAAAATTAGATCCTTTTGCAACAGGTGGTTGTGAGCCACGTTTTGTGGTTGATGGGAAACCTTATATCCTTTGTAAGAGCATGCTCTCGGCTGCTGAGCCATCTTGCCAGCTCACATTCTTCCCCTTTTCAGATTGTGATAATATTTTTTATTAATAACAAAAGGAATGAACACACAAAAATGCTATTGTGACTGTATTCTATCGAGTTTACATCTGGGTTGTTGGAGACATTGAGGTATGCAAGGATCTCGAAAGGATCATGTGCTATCTTGACTTTAACAACATGATCAGGGCTTGAAAGTGACCATTTAGGAGCATCATCCAGTCACAGTGAGCCAGGCCTAGCGCCGTCGCAGAGTCCAGATGTGAGACAAGGACACACACACACACACACACACACACACACACACACACACTTTGTAGGAGGGAATTTAAATATACTTTGTTTTCTCTGAGTTGTATGCTCATTTTTAGGTAGTCATGTAAAATACATATGAAAGACAAAGAGGTTTACTTTAGTCACTAAAGCACTTGTTTTACTAGTAACACATAAGATGCTATTGACTTGAGAG
The DNA here is from genome assembly GCA_907169655.1 of Acomys percivali. Classification (NCBI taxonomy): domain Eukaryota; kingdom Metazoa; phylum Chordata; class Mammalia; order Rodentia; family Muridae; genus Acomys; species Acomys percivali. The sequence continues at coordinate 78,077,299 of OU015743.1, read as the reverse complement.
GTTAAAAATAATCTGGAAATGTAATGTGTCTCTTTTTTATTATACATCCCCATTATAACACACATATGCTATTATTTTTCTTTGTTTCCAATGTGGAAAACTTAGAAAACTTCTGACTATACAGAATGCACCCCAAGAGAGCGACATACTAATCTCAATTCCTGCAACTTTGTTTGCTTTAAAACATTTGTTACTTTTATTTTATTTATTATTTGTATGTGTTGGGGGGGGACATACCAAGTCTATGAATGTGTGTCCATGCATTAGTGGAAACATGAAACATGCCTCATGGGAAGTTAGGAAATAACTTAATGTGCAGAAAGGGATTCTCTTTTTCTGTCATTTGGGCATCAGCGATCATGAACCCTGATCCTCAGGTATGGCAATAAGCATATTTGCCCTCTGACCCAGAAGGCCAATAGAAACTAATTCTATAGGAATGGCTAGCAGTCCCCAGGTGGCTCAGGCAAAATGCAAATTTCTATTTGTCTGATGCTCATGTTCTTTTCTTGAGCCACTTAGACTCTCTGTGTAACAGTCTGGCTTTATCATGAATCCTGCAGGAGTAAATTATCTACTTTTCTCAAGGCCAATTAAGTTTTCTAAATCAACAATGTACCATTTAGCAAATTGCCTTTCAGTACACTAAAAGACTCCCCAGTAACCCAAAAGAGTTAATGTACCACCAAGCAGTGGGAAATTTATTCCATCCTTGCTGAGAGACCAGACAGCTGTAAGCATTAATGGGACCTGTTGCAGGTTACCACTGTGGAGCACAAAGTCACTGTCTAAGCCATGTAAGGTAGGGAGGTCCTGATGGGTGTGGAAGGGTTTGGGGAGGTGCTAGAAGGCGAAGTCTTCAGATCAAAAGCTAGCTAGGTCTTAGTGGCACCCTACAGGTCATACGCACATCACCTGTAAACATGGAATAAGTCAGCAACCTGTAACCTCAAAGTCTTATCTGCATGTAGATTTATATACAAGTGCTCCTTTTGAAATAATCAGCACCCTCATTATTCTTGTCGTGACAATTGGCTATATATGTTTTGACCTTGTGTGTGAAATGGAATAATTAAAAATAATTACATGTAGATGAATGTACTAAATGTAGTCCTTTTGCATATATCCTTTTCATAAACTTTCTGAAAACTGTAGTGACTCAGGCCTACCTGCCATTAGTTATTATTATTTTTTATTGCTATTGCTATTCTACTAGAAGAATCTGGAAATCTAACTAGAAAGGATTTTCAGTTCTTTTTTCTCTTAATTATGGCTATTATGAGAAAACATGGACATAAATGAGTATTAGATATCTGACAAATTTTAGAAATTTGGAGCAGTTGTCAGAATTACGGAGGAATGCTGAAAAATGTAATTAGGTATAAAGGGAAGTAAGTGCGTTGTGACACAAGAATTTCTATTATACTCAATGGCCTTCTTCTCAACAATGAAATTTCTTGAGAATATTGTCCTTTCGTTTTGATTTGAAACTTTTGGGAGAGGATATGGATAAGGAAGGCACAATCATAGAATAACAAATTAATCAAATTCTAGAAACAATATGCATTACTTTTACATGCATATAAAGCTTTAATAGGATATTTTTTCATACCACAAAATTAATGAAATTGCAAACCACATAGTTTTCTTCTTTGGTATGCAGCCTCAAAGTATTTTCATAGGAGCCTTAGTGTAGTATGATCAACTAAGCCAATTACTGTCTTTCTACATGTAGAGGAACGCTGCATTTTAAGAGCTTGAACCTTAGGAGCAACATGGCAATCAGATTTTAAAAAAGTGTCAATCTGAGACTATATCATAATCATTCCTGATGAATGTGGACTTTGAAGATTTGGACCAAGGCAACTATGTGGGAAAAAAAAGGTTGGCACGTGATGAATTACTTAGCATTTCTATTTGTAAAGAATAAAAGCTTCCTGGCTGGCAATGAAGGATTTGTGGTCTGTATGGCAGTATTTTGAACAAGGAGATCTTTTATAAATGCTGTCCTTGTATTTAGGAAATAATTATGGGACGCAGCTGCAGGTTTTAATGGCTTTTAATAAAATATGCTATAAATGCATTAGCAATAAATGTATAACATGAGAACCAAGACATTATAAAGCATCATTAGATGTACCTATTGGTGTACATCATTAGATGTACATATGAAGCATATGTGTTCTGGTAACACTAGTGGGTCTGTAAATATCGAGGGTATTTTGAAGAAAATTTCAAGGCAAATAAATTTTAGTTATTAAGATTAGTATAGAGATGAAATCTGCTAAAAGTAATACAATTTCAGATATATGTCTGATAAAGGATTGAAACATTCAAATTACATTAATATGTAGAACTGTAAAGTAATTATCACATGGAGAGCATCAAATTATAATATTTCAGCAGTTTTTGATTAGTTAGTCTTTCATTAAGAAAATGGGTGTACTTCATAGGAGAATGTAACTTACTTTAAAAAAAAAATCTTTGTTTAATACTTATCTTGTTTTGCTTACTACAATCCTTGTTTACAACATCAAGTTGCCAGAATACTAATGAGAGGGCAAGCACAGCTCATCACTCAGGGACTTCCTTTTGGTAGTTATTTGTTTATACAGTAAGGATTCATTTTAAAAACTAAGGTTGGTCGCCAGGCTCAAGAAGACTGGAGTGTAAAGAAGCATGGCACAGCCATTGCTCGGTCAAGAGGTCACTAACAGACAAAGCTGGAAAAATGCTTATTGATTGTCAGAGCCAGTTGACTCTCAGGAAGTATTCGATATTTATTATAAATTTCGAGTTTAGTTCATCCGATCCCAAGAGTAAACAGAACCGGTTACTTAATGATTACGTTAGAAGAGTGGTGAGAGTTGACTGGTTATCAATGGGCACATGCTTTTAACTTATAGGATGGAAAAGGGAGCTGAATATAGGAGCTGGAGAGGAGGCGAGGTGGGGCGCAAGCTTTCCTAAGCAAGGCAGAACAACGTTGGATGCAGACAGTTGCTGCATTTCACCTTCTCGTTAAATTTTGAGATCATTATAAACTTTAAGGAAATTATAGAGAAAGTTTCTTCTGGGACCTCATCCATCATGCCCTGATGTACTATCTTATGCAACTAGAGTTTGGAGTTAGACCCAGCAATTGATACTTGTGCAGTACTGTAAAAATAGATACAGCCCTTCTTTGGGTTTCCCCCCTGTTCATCTGGACTCATCTGCATCTGTGAGTACGTGTTTCAGTATAGTTACTCCACATGGAATTCTCTAGGACCATGCTAATAACCAAGATACATGGTGCTTTGTCAACACACTTCTCTGTCTCTCTAATTCTGCTACTTTGAGGTGACTAAATTAATGGGATCATTTAGTATCTAACATTCCATATTTACTAAGCCACTGCCTTTGAGACACAAGACTTTGCACATGTAAGTGGCTTGTACTTTAGGGACAGAGGACCTTCCAATATGTGAATTTGCTAGTTTGTGTGCCTGTTTACAGTTGAAGGACATTTGCATTGTTTTTAGTTTGAGGTTAATACCTAAAAAGGTGTCAATCATATCCACATAAGCTTGTTTGTTATATAGTAACATAAATAAAAGTCCCCCCTCTCTTCTATCTATTATTTCAAAGATGGTAGCAACATATGTTGAACAGGTTAGCAATGTACTTAGAGCCTAGACTTTAACCCAGTCATGCTCTGCATTTCAAATGGTGACTTTCCACCACTCAATAGTAATTTCATGCAATGCTAGTTTCTTTTGGTCTATAAGCACTGATTTCTGATATGTAGCAAGTATAAAACAGAATAATTTTTAAATAAAAGCCTGATACAAATATTGTTACATTGATATCTTGAGATTCTAAGGGCCATTTTTTTCAATTTTATAATCTACATATATTACATCAACAAAAGCAGATGAGTTTGAGAAAAAATTTAAAAATCTGTACATATGTGTCCAAATAAGTGTTATTTACAATGTATATTCTTAGGAATGTCACAAATATCTTTACAAAGTTGAACTGTATATTTTGCTTTAAAACGAACTATGTCAAACTTAAAATTACTGCAGTACTAAGGCATAGATTTTCATCAAGAGTCCTGTTATTTCTCTTCTGGGGATTAACCCAGAGCCTCTCCTATGCCAAGCAAAGACTCCACCTTTGAATTCCTGCTAGCTCTCACCAAAAGACTTGTTCGTTTACAGATAGCACATGCCAGGATGGTATGAAATTCATGTTCCCTCTACCTCAACTGAGATTACAGATTTATATCAAAATAGGACTTATTTAAAAATAAAATGAAAATCACTAGTCTTTAACAAATGGCTTTGTACACCTGAACATCCACATGCAATAACAAAAAGGATTCTGACCATTACCCTTTCTTCCTAAGTCAGCTTTCAGTGAATCATCCACCTAAACGTAAGGCACAAATTAATGTAGGTGGAAATCTGTGCCGCCTTGGATATGTCAGTGACTTTTCTTCATGTAGCACTAAAGACACCATCTGAGCAAGGACTGAGCAAGATAACCTGGATTCATCCAAATTAAAAGCTTCTCTGAGAAGCCAATGTGAAGAGAAAAGGAAGGCCAGCCACTATATGGGAAAGAAAATCTGCAGTACTACATCTGATAAAGGTGTATTATCCAACATACATAAAGAACTCTTAAAAGACAAAAATTAAAAAAAAAATCAACCCAATTAAGATTATGTAAAAGAACTTAAAAAATAACTCAAAGACGATATCATAGATGGCACATAAGCACATGAAAATGTTTTCATATCACATGTAATTAGAAAAATAATTAGAATAGAACACTAAAATAATAAATACTGGTACAATTAAAATATTTACCTGAAATAAGTAAAACTAGAAAGTTAAAACAGCCAGATTCCACAGCACTGACAATACAGGAGAGGCCATAAAAAAATGGGTGCCCTCATTCAGTGCCCTCAACCCAAATGAATGGAAAACTTACCTACACACAATATTTTCACAGAAATATCTATAGCATCTTTATTCATAAATGAGCTTTGGACAACCAATATACCCCCAACGAGGTTAATGGATCCATAAAGTATAGTACTGACAGACAAAATACACCAGGCGACACTAAGAGTGCACACATGTGTTTATACCCACAGATTGGTGCAGCTCTTAACTGTTGTCAGCAAAGCATCTTTCTGTATTGGGAATACTTATTATAGAGAACATTCTGTTCATTGTAGAAAACAATCAACTGTGAGTCCTGAGCCTTAGATGGGATATCTATATCAAGTCCCCACCTTCACAGCTTAGGGAACATTGAGTAAAAGGTGCACAAAGAATTCTAAGAGCTGGAAGGGTGCTGTGCAGTGCTGTCACCCTAACATCACATGTCTGTTTTACACAGGGACCAATAGCAGCAGAGATTACCTGCACAAGATCTAGCCAGTCAAAGCTTGCAAGCATGTAGAAGGGAAGGGCTCCTAGTGCCACACCTTGGCTGAGGAGCTATTGGCAGTTGATGACTGCTGGGTGAAGGAGAGCCACTTTTATTTAGGAGTAAAGTCCCTGGAAGGCTGTCCATGCTCCAGTGGATGGTCAAATGCATGTTGGTTCGGCAAGAGGAGGAATGATAATACAGAGCACAGGGTAATACAGAGACTTTTGAGGGCAGTGACACCAATCTGTGGGACTGTGACTGTAGACACATTTTCATACATTGTCTAAGCCCATAAAATATTCAGTGCTAAGAACAAAACCTAGAAAGCACCATCAACTGGAACAAATAGGTGTTCCCGTTAGTGGCAGACATCAGTCACAGGAAGGTTGTGATGGGAGGAGAGCACTTAGGAGAACTTCATATTTTCTGCTCAGTTTTTCTGTGAATATAAAACTGCTCTCAGTTGGTAGAACGCCTACCTAGCATGGCAAAGCCCTGCATTCACTGCTAGCACTGAACACTGCTGTAATTCTGCACACCTGTAATCCTATGATGTAGGAAGCACACACAGGAGGATTAGGCATTCAAGGGTAGCCTAAGATCCATGAAACTCTATCTTAGAAAGAGTCTTTAATTTTTTCAAAACTAGAAAATTCCCATATGTTTAAAAATGAACATGTAACCTGTAGCACAACAAAATCTTTTAAACAGGACAATAATAAACACCATACATAAGACATTATAAAGTACAGATAATTTAAAGGTCAATTTCAAGCCTTAAAATATCCTTGGAAAGTAAAAAAGGATAAAAATGACTAAGAACAGAAGTATAAATTCTAAATACATGAAAAGTCACATGCAAAATTGAAGAAAGACTATAATTAATATCAGAATTTAATTAATATAAACAAAAAGACATAGTATAAAAAAGCCAATAGTGGAAAGATTGTTTTTTTTTTTTTTAAACAATTTAAGGACAACCTGTGATTTGCCATTAAGAAAAAAGAGAGTGTAAATGAATAGTACTGAGAATGAGCGTACACTGAGGCTAAATGCATTCCGTAGGTAGTAGCGGCATAAGAAACAGTTTAAAACACAGTGGATCTCTCATTTGCAACTTGCAAGTTGTAAGAAAACATAATTTAATGTAGAAGAACAATGAACATGCAATTCACTCCTCTGTTGACTGCATGTTGACTCATTCTGGTCACTTCATGAGCAGGCAGGAGACCAGCCTCTGCAGTGCCACAGAATGCTGCACTTGTGGAGAGCTGCCCTGAGTTAGGACTGTCGGGAGCTAACAAGTGTGGTGGCCATCATCGCATTCACTGAGTTCCCTCGCACTTCAAGATCTCCCGTACAGTGGTCTAGTGAGTGGCCGCTATAAAAAGAAGCAATTGATGCAGGCAGGAATAAAGCCATTTTGCGCCGGAGACTCCTGATTGCAGCTGGCATGGCTGTAGTTATTAGAGCTTGAATCTGGCTGAGCTGCCTCGGCCATGGGTATCTTATTAAGCAGCTCATCCCTTTGTTTTAACTCATGTAATGGAGTGTTTCATGAAGAGGCAGAACATTCAAATCTTGACCAAAGGGAAACGGAAGTCTCTGTGGGCAAAAACAGAATTGAATTCTTATGGAGAGGGAAATAAAACTCCCATTCCATATAGCTTTAAAATTAAGTTGTGCTGTGTAGTTAAAGAAAATATCCCAGAGAATATAAAAGGGGAGGTTGTCGTGAACGGTATACAGGTGTTATGGCTGACTATGACATGTCTTCAGCAGGTTTGTGCATTACAATCTTGCCTCCCAGCTAGTGGGGCTGCATTCCTAGCTGGCGGAAACATTGAGAAGTGAGGCCTTGCCTGAGCAAATACGGCACTGGCCTGTGCCTTGAAGGTTCTTTGTGGTCCCCAGTCCCCTTCCCTCTAGTGGCTCCTTGTTCTCCATGAGATCTGTATCTGTCACATATTGCTTTGCCATGATGCTCAGCTTCTTCAAGGCCAGAATCAATCGAGCAAAGGACTATACACAGACTGAACCTAGGAAGCCATTAGCGAAACAAAGCTTTCCCTCCTTTAGGGTGTTCTCCCAGGTACTTCTGTCATAGAAGGATAAAGCTGATACATACGTTAGATGTGAAATTTGTCCGCTTACTCATGAAAAGAATCAAATGCAGAACACAGTACAAAAAGTATTAACACATCACACCCAAGAGCATAAAGCAGGATTCTTATGACCAAATTACGTTTGGATCAGTAAGGAAAAAATCATCTCAATTATTTTTAAACTCACAGCGCTCTTAATAATTGTGAGTGGGCCAGCAAGATTGGCCAATGGGTCGAAGCATGTGCTTCCAAACTTGATGACCTCAGTCTGACTCCTGAGACTCACACGGTACAAGGAGAAAACTGATTCGGACAAACATTCCTTGACCTCCACATGCACATTGACAAGCATATGTCAACACATATGCATGCACGTACACACACACACACACAGGGAAATAAATGTGCTTTCTTAATCTGATGAAGTATATATAGATACATGTATATTCATATAGTTAAGTTATTAGTGGTATATTGTATATGGGGAACATATATTCATAGGTATTATAGAAATCAGTCTATCTAATTAGTTTTCAGGCGACCATAGGAATTAATAGATGTTGTTGTGGTATTTCTACACATGTGTGTGATCGTATTTTGTCCTCATGCGTTTCCCATCCTCACTGTCTTCCTTGTTCTGTCTGTCTCCTTCTGGTTGTTTATCTTTCTTCAGAGAGTCCCATTTTCTGCTTTATTATTATTTGTGTTCCATTACCCTCATTTATCTTTTTTGTTAAACTTCTTGCTCCACATTCATGAAGTTATCTTTGGTTTTATGCTCTCATATGAACACACACACACACACACACACACACACTTTTTTGAAATATTTTTATTGAAAATATTTTTCCAGCAATATACGCTGATTATAATTTCCCCTCCTCCAAGTCCTCCCCACCTACACCCAACTCTATGCCCTTTCTTTCTCACTTGGAAAACAACAAACCAAACCAAAATCACTAAACCAAAGGCCAAGAACGAACACACACACACACACACACACACACACACACACACACACACACACACACCCCTCAAGCAAAAAAATCTAGAAACCATAATATACAAGCAAAAGACCTGTAAGAAAAAAAAATGCCCAAACAAAGCAATATGAGACAAAGACTCTATAAAAATACAGTTGAGCCCAGTAATTGTTTTGGTTACCTAATGCTGAACATAAGCCCTACCCTGAACTGTGATTAGTAGAGTCAGGAAGAATGCACTGGAGAAAACTATTTTTCCTTTACAAGAGGGTATTCATTGGTTAGGGGTGAGAGCCTCTGACCATGTTCCCTTCTCAGTGGTGGGACCCAATCTGACTAGGGCCTGTGCAGGTCCTGTACATGTGCTGCCACAGTCTCTGTGTGTTCATATGTTTATCGGTCCTGTTGTTTCTGGAAGACACAGTTCCCTAGAGTCTTTCAGCACATGTGTCTCTAATAATCTTTGTGACACCTCTTCTTCATAGATCCCTGAACCCTGAGGGGAGGGGTTTGATATAGGCTTGAGTTTTCCAAAGTCTCTAACTGTGTACATTTTCCAGTTGTGGGTCTGTGTGATCATTCCTATACACTGCAAGAATAAGCTTTTCTGATGACAGCTGAGCACTTATCTATGGGAATAGCAGAATGTCATCAGGAGACATTTTATAGCATTAAAAGATGTCCTTATCAGAATAATAGTATTTGTTTTTCCTAGACCCACGTCTATCCAGTCTCAGGTTCTTGGCCACCCTAGAGGTGCCAAGCGTAGGTTCCATCTCATGGAACGAGCCTTTAATACAACAATAGAGTGTTTGGTTACTCACACAGTGTTTACTCCACTGTAGTAACAGTATATTTTGCAGGCAGGTCACTGCTGCAGATCACAGTGTTTGTAGCTAGCTGGCTGGCTATCTTTCTCCTTGGGGAAGAGTAACTTCCAGTACCATAAGTGTTTGCAAGTAGGGTTGAAACCTCTAGTTAGGCACCAGGTTGGTGCCTGTTTTTTTTTTTTTTTATGAGATTGTGAGTGGTACATACAGAGAATTTTTAATTTTTAACCATATAAGAGCAACCACGGTGTTTGCCTTCCTGAGTCCGGCTTATTTTACTTAAGACAGTACTTTTCATTCTATTTACATCATGCAAATGTCATAATTTCATTTGCTTTACAGCTGAATAAAATTTTAATGTGAATATGCACTACTTCTTGATGGATGTTCTCTTGATGGATGTTTAGGTGGGCTCTCTTCCATGGCTGTTGTGAACAATGAGACATTAAACATGGATGTGCTGGTATCTCTATGCTACATCGACTTAAGAGTCATTCTTGTACATAGCCTGGAGTGGTACCGTTAGGTCATACTGTCACTCCATGTTTCACTTTTGTAGCAGCACTGCACTGATTTCCTCAGTGAGTCTTGAGGCTTGCATTCACTCCTATCAGTTTTGAAGAAGTGTTCCTCTTTCCCCCCGGCCTCAACAGAACTTGAGATTTATTTTCTTGATGATGCCCGTTCTGATTACGGTCAGATAGTCTGAAAGCTGTTTCAATTTGCATGTCACTGAGGGCTAATGGTACAAGATGCTTTTCAACTCTTTATCAGCTATTGAAATTTCTTACTTATTTAATATTTTATTGTTTGACTGTTTAATACCTTTAGAAGATTTTATTTATTTTCATGCCCTCATTTTTTTCTCTTATTCCCCTCCCCCTACCACTGGAAACTCTGTGTGTGTGTGTGTGTGTGTGTGTGTGTGTGTGTGTGTGTGTGTGTCCCAATGAGTTTAATTAGAGTTTAGTGCAGAAGCATAGGTGGTGCAAAGTATCAGTGGCTACAGCAATGAACAAAATGGCAACTCTTCCGGAAGAACTGTTAGTTGCCAAAAGTCTCTAGAGGGGGTTGTGGCCTCACTGGACCCTCTTTTGCCCATGATAAAAGGTTGACAGGCCCTGTGTGGTGCAAATACTGTAGAGATAACGACAGACATTTACTGTGTATCTCCCTATCCTGTGGCTCTTACATTATTTCCACACCCTCTTCCCCAGTGTTCCTTATACCTCAGAGGGAGTGATATAACTGACCATTAAATAAGGAACACTTCACAGTCACTTATTTTTAGAACTTTTGGCCAGTTATGGCTTTCTGCTTTAACTGCCTCCTGCTTCAGTAGAAAGCTACTCTGGGCTCCTAAAACAATGCAAGCTATTTCCATTGCTCTTGGATGATGAGACATGGAGGAACCAAGCTGGATGTGAGCTGAAATTTTCTTCCTATAGACATTTAATGACAACGTTCCAGGGAAAACCAGCTTCTACTCATTCCAGACTGACAACAGATCAAAGAACAGATATTATCCAAGAGCAACTTGGAAGATTGCAGTTATAGGAACAGAACTTGCTTAGAAATATCTGCATTACCAAGGCCTAGACCAGCATGGTGACAGTTCTTGAAAGCTGGAAACCTGGAGAACACTGCACGACTTACAGGATCTGCAGGTGGCTCAGTTGGTCTCAGCATCTTCCAGGTGCTCAGCTGGTCTCAGCATCTTCCAGGCGCTCAGATGGTCTCAGCATCTTTCAGGCACTTAGATGGTCTTCTTCCTTCTAGGTAGTTTGACTGCTCTGTTTCTATCAGGCTGTTTCACTAGTCTTTTCCAGGTGGCTCTTCCTGGTGGCTGGTTTGGGTTGAACCTCTTCTATGCAGCTCAGCTTGTCTGACGATGTCTCTCAGAAGCCCTAACTTCTTATGTATACGCAGAGAGGAAGGGTCTAGTGAATCTTGTCATTTTTCAGTGACTTTCTGAAGCAGTTTTACTTTTCTACCTTCTGAAGATAAAACTGTTTCATTTTCTCTTGGAATAATCTGGTTGTTTCAACTCCCTGTAAACATCCTGTTTTAAAAACTCTGATCTTCACTCCCCTCCCCCCTTTAACATCCTGTGTCTTAAAGATGTTCCCTCAAAGATGCAAGGTTTTACTCTTTTAAGGGAACTGATACACAGCACAGCCTAGGCCTTGTAGTTGCAGAAGGAGAAAGGTCATTGTCTGAACAAGCTGTGAGCTCTGGTACAGCACACTACTACTACTACTAGAGGGTGTGCCCTCTAGTGCAGTACTGGCCTGACAGTTGTGTTGTGGGTCATGGGCACTTCAGAGATTCACCAGTCTAAGTTTTGGCTTTAATAACTTAGAGGATTTTTTTAATATTATAAAGAGACTGGCAAGGACCAAACCATAACTAGTTCTCTAAGTAAGGCCAAAGGATTATAAAAGCAAAAATGATGAAGTTATGATTTTGGGGAGGCAAATTCACTTATATCCTGTCTGGGTGTGGCTAAGACTTGATTTTGTAACAGGTGTCTATCAGATGCCTCAGCCATCCAAGCTAGCATTTAATACAAAAGCAAAACCTAGTGTTAGCTTGTTTAATCTTGTTTTACCCTGTAGGAATAGCTGAGGCAGCATTTTTTTTTTTTTTTTGCAACAATAGCAATCTTTAAAAGAATAGCCCAACCACACCAGGAAATGGTTCATCATCTCTGGCCAGCCAACAAGGTACATTCAAGGTAGGAGCAACTTTCTCATGGCTTATACAGGCTAAAGACAATTTTGTTTTTACAAGCCTAACATAGTAAATTTATACTCTAAACATGATGTTCATTGTCAGAACTTTCTGATTATATTTGAGGCCTATTCAGTAAGAGAGATCTCATGATGAGCATGGAGAACTTGATCAAGGGCCTCAAATCTGGGGAGATCATAGGTCTTAGTGGGGAGCCTGCATTTACTGTTCTGTTAAATGGCCATGTTGTCAAACTGCCTTCTAAATACACGTTTATGCCTATAGATAAGTGATGCATTTATTCAATTACTGAATTTCTTGTTTGGGGGAAATTTCTCTTTAGTTTATTAGTCCATGGATTGATGGTGTGACATTTTAGAGTTTGTCCTGTCTTATTTTATTGGCTTAGTTTTATTTATTTTTTATTTTTTTAAATTTTATTTTATTAATTTATTCTTATTACATCTCAATGGTTATCCCATCCCTTGTATCCTCCCATTCCTCTCTCCCTCCCATTTTCCCCTTACTCCCCTCCCCTATGACTGTGACTGAGGGGGACTTCCTCTCCCTTTATATGCTCATAGGGTATTGTATATCCTAGATATTAATCCCCTGTCTGATATGTGGAAGATGAAGATTGTTTCCCCATTTTGTAGGCTGTGTTATCACTCTGGTGATGGCTTCCTTGGGTGTCCAGACAACTTTCTCTTTCAGGTAATTTCATTTGTCAGTTCTTGAGATTATTTCCTGTAGTTTTAGAGTCTTTTATGGAAAAATCTTTGTCTATGTCTATGTATTGAATTGCTTTCTGTGTCTTTCTTAAAAACCTCCAATATTTCAGGTCTTAAGATCTTTGATCCAAGCTGGGCTTGGTGGTGCAAGCCTGTAATACCAGCACTCAGGAGGCAAAGGCAGGCAGATCACTGTGAGTTTGAGGACAGCCTGGTCTATAAAGCAAGTCCAGAACAGCTAGAGCTACACAGAGAAACCCTGTCTCAAAAACCCCTAAATAAATAAGTAAATACCTGTGATCCATTTGGCATTGATCCATTTCAAGGTGTGAGATATGAACCAACTTTCATTTCACATTAAAAATTCAGTTTTTGCAGCAGCACTAGTTAAAAGAAGCTGTCATCTCCTAAGCGGGTTTTAGACTGATTTGTGCAATGTTGTGTGGCTATAGCTATAACTTGTTGCAGTTATTATTATTGCTTTTTTATTTTTAATTTTAATAAAACTGTGTTTCTCTTAGTTTATTTCTTTTTTAATTATTTAATTAATTTATTCAGATTATATCTCAATTGTTATCCTATCCCTTGTATCCTCCCATTCTTCCCTCCTGGTTTCATCCTATTCCCCTCCCCTATGTCAGTGACTGAGGGGGACCTCCTCCCCCACTATATGTTCATAGGCTTTCAAGTCTCATCTTGGTAGCCTGTCTATCCCTTCTCTGAATGCCACCAGGCATCCTCACCAAAGGGCAGTGGTCAAATATGGGGCACCAGAGTTTGTGTCAGAGTCAGTTCCTGCTCTTCACTCAAGTGTGGTGAATGCCCTATCCATTAGATAGATCTAAGTAGAGGTTCACTGTTTACTGCATGTATTTTCCATGGTTGGTACAGTAGTTTGAACAGAACCCCTGGGCCCAGTTCTGGCCATCCTGATGTTCTTCCTGTAGGTTTCTAGGACCCAAGGGATCCTTCTATTTTTCCATTCTTCCATACTTCTTTTTAGAGTCCCAATAGCATCTATCCCAATCTCATGGTGAGTGAGGACTTTCATGGGACATGCCTTTCGGCTAGTGTCCAATTATAAGTGAGTATATACCCTGTGAGTCCTTTTGCTTCTGGGTTAACTCACTCAGTATGATGGTTTCTAGTTCCATCCATTTGTCCACAAATTTCTGGATTTCCTTGTTTTTAATGGCTGAGTAGTATTCCATAGTGTAAATTTACCACAGTTTCTTTATCCATTCTTTGACAGAGGGACACTTAGCCTGTTTCCAGGTTCTGGCTATTATGAATAAGGCCGTTATGAACATGGTTGAACATATGTCCTTCTTGTATGGCAGAGCACCCTCTGGGTATATTACAAGGAGTGGAATAGCTGGGTCATGAGGAAGCCCTATTCCCAGTTTTCTGATATAGCGCCAGATAGATTTCCAAAGTGGTTGTACCAGTTTGCATTCCCACCAGCAATGAAGGAGTGTTCCTCTTTCTCCACATCCTCACCAGCACATGGTGTCACTTGAGTTTTTGATCTTAGCCATTCTGATGGGTGTAAGATGGAATCTCAGTGTCATTTTAATTTGCATTTCTCTGATAACTAATGATGTTGAGCATTTCTTTAAGTGTTTCTCAGCCATTCAATATTTCTCTGTTGAGAATTCTCTGTTTAGTTCTGAGCCCCATTTCTTAATCGGGTTATTGAATTTGGTGGTGTTTAATTTCTTGAGTTCTTTATATATTTTGGATATTAGGCCTTTGTCAGATGTAGGCTTAGTGAAGATATTTTCCTAGTCTGTGGGCTGTCATTTTGTTCTGCTGACAGTGTCTTTTGCCTTATAGAAGCTTCTCAGCCTTATGATGTCCCATTTATTGATTGTTGACCTTAAGGCTTAGGCTGTTGGTATTCTGTTCAGGAAGTTGTCTTCTGTGCCAATGTGTTCCAGGCTATTTCCCACTTTTTCTTCTAACCGATTTAGTGTCTCTGGTTTTATGTTGAGGTCTTCAATCCATTTGGACTTGAGTTTTGTGTATGGTGACAAATATGGATCTAATTGCATTTTTCTACATGTAGACTTCCAATTAGATCAGCACCATTTGTTGAAGATGCTATCCTTTTTCCATTGAATAGATTTGGCTTCTTTGTCAAAAATCAAGTGCTCATAAGTGTGTGGATTCATTTCTCAGTCTTCGATTCAATTCCATTGATCAACCAGTCTATTGTTGTGCCAATACCATGCTGTTTTAATTAGTGTTGCTCTATAGTACAGCTTGAGATTGGGTATGGAGAATCCTCCAGAGGATCTTTTATTGTACAGGATTGTTTTAGCTATTCTGGTTTTTTTTCCTCTATATGAAGTTGAGCGTTGATCTTTCAATGTCTTTTAAAAACTGTGCGTGTATTTTGATAGGAATTGCATTGAATCTGTAAATTGCTTTTGGTAAGATGGCCATTTTTACTATGTCAATTCTCCTGATGCATGGACAAGGGAGATCTTTCCGTCTTCTGATGTCATCTTTGATCTCTTTCTTCAGAGATTTGAAATTTTTTTCAAACAAGTCCTTTACTTGCTTGGTAAGTTACTCCTAGATATTTTATATTGCGTGTGGTTATTGTGAAGGGTGGAGTTTCCCTAATCTCTTCCCTTGCCCAATTGTTCTTTGTATATAGGAAGGCTACTGACTTTTTTACAGTTAATTATGTATCCAGCCATTTTGCTGAAGGTGTTTATCAGCTGTAGGAGTTCTCTGGGGAAATTTTTGGGTTCATTTATGTACACTATCATATCATCTGCAAATAGGGATAATTTGACTTCCTCCTTTCCCATTTGGATTCACTTGATTTTCTTTGTTGTCTTATTGCTCTGGCTAGAAGTTCAAGTACTATATAGAAGAGATATGGAGAGAGCTCATCCCCTATTTTGGAGGAATTTCCTTGAGTATCTCTCCATTTAATTTGATGTTGGCTATTGGTTTGCTGTATATGGCCTTTATTATGTTGAGGTATGTGCCTTGTATTCCCGATCTCTCCAAAACTTTAAACATGAATGGGTGTTGGATTTTATTAAATGCTTTTTCTGCATCTAAGGAGATGTGGTTTTCTTCTTTCAGTTTGTTTATATGGTGGATTACATTGATGGGTTTCCATACATTAACCCATCCCTGCATTCCTGGAATGCAGCCTACCCGGTCATGGTGAATGATATCTTTGATGTATTTTGTATTTGTCTTGCAAGTATTTTATTGAATATTTTTGCATCAATGTTCATCAGAGAAATTGGTCTGAAATTCCCTTTCTTTGTTGATCTTTGTGAGGTTTAGGTATCAAAGTGACTGTGGCTTCATAGAATGAATTTGGTAGTGTTCTATCCATTTCTATCTTTTGGAGTAGCTTGTAGATTATCAGTATTAGCTCTTCTTTGAAGGTCTGGAAGAATTCTGTGCTGAAACCATCTGGCCCTGGGCTGCTTTTGGTTAGGAGACTATCAATGATTTCTTCTATTTCTGTAGGGGAAATGGGACTATTTAGTTTGTTTATCTGATCTTGATTCAATTTTGGGAAGTGGAATCAATCAAGAAAATTGTCCATTTCCCTTAGATTTTCCAAGTTTGTTGCATATATGCCTTTAAGGTTGGACCTTATGATTCTTTGTATTTATTCAGTGTCTGTTGTTATGGCTCCCTTCTCATTTCTGATTTTGTTGATTTGGATAGTGTCTCTCTGCCTTTTAGTTAGTTTGGCTAATGGTTTGTCTATGTTGTTGATTTTCTCAAAGAACCAGCAGCTTGTTTTGTTGATTCTTTAAATTGTGCTCTTTGTTTCTAATTTATTGATTTCTGCCCTGAGTTTATTTACAGATGTCTACTGTTGGGTATTTCTGCTTCTTTTCTTTTCAGGACTTCCAGATGTGTCATTAAGTTGCTTATTTAGGATGTTTGCAATTTCTTTATAAAGGCACCTAGTGCTATGGATTTTCCTCTTAGCACTGCTTTCAATGTGTCCCACAAATTTGGGTATGTTGTTTCTTCATTTTCAAGGAATTTCAGGAAGTCCTTAATTTCTTTCTTTATTTCTTCCCGACTCAGGTGTCATTAAGTAGAGAGTTGTTTAATTTTCATGTATGTGTAGGCTTTTTGTTATTTCTGTTGCTGTTGAAGTCTAGCCTTTGACCATGGTGATCTGATATGATACAAGGTATTATTTCAATCTTCTTGTATCTGTTGAGAATTGCTTTGTGACCTGCCATGTGCTGAATTTTGGAGAAGGTTCCATCGGGTGCTGAGAAGAAGGTATGATCCTTGTGTTTGGGTGAAATGTTCTGTAGATATCTGTTAGATCCATTTGATTCATGATGTTGGTTAATGTAGTTATTTTTCTGCCTAGTTTCTGTTTCAATGACCTGTCCTTTGGTGCAAGTGGGGTGTTGAACACTATTAATGTGTTGGGATTGATGTGTGGTTTAAGCTTTGTTAATAGTTGTATTACAAATGTGGTGCCCTTGTATTGGGAGCTTAGATATTCAGAATTTTGATGTCATCTCGATTGACTTTAACTTTGATGAAGTTTAACCTTCCTTGTCCATTTTAATTAATTTTGGTTGAAAGTCTATTTTATTGGATATTAAAATGGCTACACCAGCTTGTTTCTTGTTACTGTTTGCTTGGAAAAAAATTCCAGCCTTTTACCCTGAAGTAATGTCTATCCTGTGTTTGAGATGTCTTTCTTCAATGCAGAAGAATGTTGGATCTTATGCATCCATTCAGTTAGTTTCTGTCTTTTTATTGGAGAATTTAGTCCATTGATGTTGAGAGATATTAATGACCAGTGACTGTTAAGTCCCTTAATTTTGATGTTGGTTACAGTAGGGAGTTTGTGTGATTGTGTTTTTGCAATGGTGTAGTTATCTATTTCCTGTGTAGTCATGGTTGTAGCTTGTCCCTTTGGGTTGGAGCATTCCTTCTAGTAATTTCTATAAAGCCAGATTTGTGGATAGGTACTGTTGAATTTGTTTTTGTCATGGAACATCTTGTTTTTTCCATCAATGATTATTGAAAGTTTCACTGGTTATAGTAGCCTGGCCTGGCATCTGTGGTCTCTTAGGGTTTGCAGGATCTCTGTCCAGGCCCCTCTGGCTTTTATGGCCTCTGCTGGGAAGTTGGGCGTAATTCTTATAGGTTTGCCATTAAATGTTGCTTGGCCCCTTTCTCTCACCTCTTTTAATATTCTTTGTTCTGTATATTTTGTGTTTTGATTATTATGTAACAAGAAGTTTTACTTTTCTGTTCTATTCTATTTGGTGTTCTGTAGACCTCTTGTATGCTTATAAACATTTTCTTTAAATTGGGGAAATTTTCTTCTATGATTTTGTTGAAAATATTTTCTGGGCCTTGGAGTCTGGCATCTTCTCTTTCCTCAATGCCTATTATCCTCAGATTTGATATTTTCATGGTGTCCTTGATTTCCTGGAAGTTTTGTGTCAGGTATTTTTCAGATTTAGCATTTTCTTTGCTGGTTGCTTCAAGACCTACTATTGTATCTTCTAGTCTCGGGATTCCTTCCTCCATCTCTTGGATTCTGTTAGAGAAATTCGTCTTTGTGTTGTTTGCTTTCTTCTCTAAGCTTTCTCGTTCCCATTTTTCTTCTGTTTGGGTCTTTATCATTATTTCTATTTTCATCTTTAGATCTTGAACTGTTTTATTGAATTCCTTCACCTGATTGTTTGAATTTTCCTGTGTTCCATCCAGTGCCTCTCTATAGGCTTCTTTTATATCTTTTACCTGTTTGCCTGTGTCTTCCTGCATTTGTTTATGGATTTTGTTTTCTCCATTATCATCTTCATTACTAGGGATTTGAGGTAATTTTCTTATATTTCAATTGTGCTTGTGTTCTCCAGGTTGCTCTCTTTGGGATAGCTGGGAACTGGAGATGCCATATTGTTTTGGTTTGGTTTGGTTTGGGTTTTTTGTTCATGTTTCTATGCTGGCTTTTAGTCATCTTGCTGTATCTGATATTGGGAGGTATCTTCTGGAGGCCTTCACTGGTCTTTGAGAGCAGCTTTTTTTTGGTGATTAATTGTAGATTGAGGTCCTTTGCCCATAGTGGTCAGGGAATTCTTCCCTGGGACAGGCAGGTGCCCTGGTTTTGGCTCCTGAAGACTTTTTTCCACACCCTGGGCTCCCAACTGGGTCGGTCGAGGTATGTGCTGGTGCTCTGCAGCTCCAGTATCAGTTTGAGGTAGTGTATGTAGAGCCAGTTTTCCTATCTTTGGCTGAGCTTTGAATACCCTGTCCCTGGTCCCTGGGGCTTTGGATCCTAGTCTCTGATCAGCCTAGAGTGTCTGAACCCCTGTTGGCTTCTATAAGATGTTTAGGATTCTGCCTGCTCCAACCAGGTAGTGGGGCCTAGGTTCTGCTTGCCAGGGAGAGAGCAGATATTGTCTTTTGATTGTTGTTATTGGCTAGATTTTTTTCTCTATCTCCTCTGACCTGCCTAGCCACTCCCAAGAGTGTGAGAATCCGAGCTAGGCTGTGGAGCCTGGATAGGCTGGGTCCATTGTGACCAGTTGTGCCAGGGTAGTCCTCTGGGGCTAGCCATTTGGCTTCTGCCTAGCCCTGCTCAGAGGGCTGCTGTGGTCCTTGACTCCTGGAAACATCTCCAGTCTTAGATCACGCTGTTGTGACTGTGTATCCCTGGTTTCAGCAGCTCACAGCTTGCAGGTGGGGTCCTGACCAGGTGCTGGGGACTGGATTGCTGTCTGGAGAGTCTCCTTCTCAGGCATCTGGGTGCCCTTGTGGCACATGGTCTTTCTTTGGATTGGTGTGAGGTGAGTTGGGGGGATCTGTGGCCCCAATCCACCTGCTTCCCATAGACTTCCCTAGTCTAGATAATTTGAAGCACCCCCACTGCAGTTTCAGTCCCAAGCCCTGAGTTTGACTGCCAAGCAAGGCCGCCATGTGTCCTTCTCAGAGTGTGCAGTCACTGGGGACCATACTCACAGCCGACTGGGTGCCTGTATGGCACCTTGGCTTTCTGTGGACTTTCTGAGTCCCCACCCCACCCGTTTCCCAGGGCTTTTCCTAGGCCAGGAAGTTTTAAGCAACCCTGCCACAATTTCAGTCCCTAGTACTGAGTTCGCTAAGCAAGGCCACCGCTCACAGCTCATCACTTACAGTCTGGGTTCCGTCCAGGCCCTGGGGACTGGTCTGTTGTCCTTCCTGGGACCAGAGGTCTGACTGACCTGTAGTCCATACTGTGTGGATCTTTCTCAACCAGTTATCCCCACCTCTCGCAGTCCGTGGGTCCAGTTAGCATCTGTGGTCTTTTCCCTGAAGATCAGACAGCGTGCGTTTTTGTCGCTGCCATCTTGCCCCCCTCTCCCCGCAAATAATTCTTAGTTTATTTGTTAACCTGGCTATCACACAAATAACGGAGACTCTTTTATATTTGTTTATAATGCTTTACAACACAATCTTAAGCAGTTTAACCCTGCTCTTAATTCTCTATATTATCCTGATTCTATATTTGGCAAAATCCCCAAGTTACTTGCTTTTTAGTTCTTTCTTTGCTCTAGCTGAATCTTCTTCATCAGTCCTGCACCTTTGCCTGTGGATGAACTCTCTGGCTGCATCCCCTACTTCCACTTCTAACTCCTCCTCCCCTGACTGTCAGGAAGTCCAGTCCTATTCTCTCCCCTGATCATCGATTGGCTGTAAGCTGCTTTATTGACATATCAGGGGGACAAGCAAGGAGAAGAGTTTATACAACATTTAAACAAGAAATTTTCAGAACAAGGCTTGCAACCAGATATGGGGAGGGTAACAGAAATCAAGATTTGAATTACACAATAACCTTATACTAACAATAGCTGTGGGATTTCTTTTTGGTACCTCTTGACCTTTTGCTATATGGACTTACTGATCTGTTTCTGCACCAGTATCATGCTGCTTTTTACTAAGAAAGGGTTGTATAATTTAATATCAAGTGTTAAGACACATCTGACATCTATCTTTTTATGTGAGGTTGCCACGACTATTCAGGGTCCTTTGTGTTTCCATGTGAATTTTAGAGTTGCCTTTTCTAGTTCTGTGAATAATATTGTTCAGGTGGAGAGATGTGTTGAATTTGTACACTGCTTTATATGATATAACCATCTTGTATAACACAAATTTTGCTCATCCATGGGTGTCTTCCTCACTTAATTTATTCTGTAGCACATACTTCATCATAAAAGCACACCAGTTCTTTGGCTGAGTTTATTTCCAGAAAATTTTGAAGATATTATAAATGGGATTGTTCTCTGGATTTTTTTCCATGGCATGTTTATTGTTGATATAGAGAAATGCTACTGAACTTGTATGTAAATGCTATCTCTTACTAATGCTGAAAGTGTTAGTTAGGTATGAGATTTTTATTCTTAAAATTTTATCGTGTGTGTGTGTGTGTGTGTGTGTGTGTGTGTATTTGTAGAGGACTACTTGTGTGTCATGGCATACATGTAGAAGTCAGAAGACATTCATTTCTGGAAGTCAGTTTTCTTCTTCTCCTGTGATTCCAGGGATTGAACTGACGCTGTCAGGTTTGTATGGCTAGAGACTTCTACTCTGAGAACCATCTCTTTGGCCTGTATAAGCGTATGATGTTTGGAAACAGGGACAATATGACTTTATCCTTTTCAATCTTTTTTGTTCATTGGAATCATAAAACACTGGAACTAGTCAAGGCAATCAATCATTCACAAAAAGATTGATGACAGACTCAATCTCAAATTATATTACAGTGCCATAGTAACAAAAGGAGAGATTGTATCATAGGAGTGTAAATTAAAACCACAAACAACAGGCAAGTAAAACTTTAAAACATGAAAAGTAGAATAGATGACGTTGGATGGACATTATGATAAATGAAGTAAACCAAGGATAGAAAAGACAAGTATTACATACTTGTACCTGGGACCTGAACAAGTCACAAATTATAACAACTTAAAGTTGGGTGCTGTCTTCAGGATTTCTAATATGGGAAATAGGTAAATATTTGTATGAGAAGGTACAAAGCATTAGTTGTAAGATGGCTGAGTAGCCTGTAACAATGTATATACTTGAAATCTGTGAAGAGTAAAAGTATTATATATTCTTATTGTGTGCATACAAGTTAGCTTTATGAGGCTCATTAGTTGATTATGGTAATGTTCACACTGTGTGCATCAAATTGTCATGCTATATACTTTAAAACAATTTATTTTTAGTAGTACTTTTCCATTTATTCTTTCCTCCAGCTACCAAACTAATCTATATTCTTTGTCTGAATTTGGCTACTCTCATCATTACATATTATTGAATCCTAAAAATTTTAAGTATCTTCTTTCAGTACCCATACTTTTGCCAAGTTTCACTCAAATTATAGTATCAATGAGTATTTCAATCATGTTGTAGATGGGTAATATCCTATGTTATGATTTTACCTGTGCTGGCTAGTTTTATGTGAACTTGACATAAACCAGATTAATCTGAAAGAAAGGAACCTCAGTTGAGAAAATATCTTCATAAGATCTGGTTGTAGGACATTTTCATAATCTGTGATTGATGGAAGTTGGTCCAGACCATTATGGGCAGTATTATCATTGCGTGCTATAAGAAAGCAGCATGAACAAGTAATGATGAGCAAACCAGTAAGTTTCATGTCCTCTTCATCAGCTCCTGCCTCAAATTTCCTGCCTTGTTTGAGTTCCTGTCCAGACTTGCATCAGAGATGGACTGTTGATGTAGAAGCAAACATAAGCAAAATAAATTCTTTCCTCTATAACTTGATTTTAGTCATGGTGTTTCACCATATCCAAACTAGGTCATTAGCCATATAATATTCATATCTCTGAGTCTTTATCTCTCTTGTTAAATTTTTATCTATCTATCTATCTATCTATCTATCTATCTATCATCTATTTATATCTATATATCTCTATCCATCCATCTATGTATCTATCTATCTATCACCTATCATCTATATCTATTCATCAATTGATCAACTTTTTGGTCTATTTATTCTGGTTTGCTTTTTGGTATTTAAACCAGTAACTTGTACATGTTAACCAGGGTAAGGACTCCTCCACTGTTACTTTTCTTTTTTACTATTATTATTACAAAGTCATATGTAATTATATAAGTTTTAGATGATTATATATTTTCAATTTCGGGGTATAAACTTAGCTGTATCACATAAGTAGTATTTTAAAAGTGATCTTTCAGAATGTCTTAACCCAATTGATTTTATCAGTTTCTCCATCTTTATTTGGCATTACTTCTGTCATTAGTTTGATTTGATCTTGGAGGCAGATCTTTGAAGGTCTTTTATTCCAACAGATATTTCACAGTAAATGTCTGTTCACATTTCACATTTTTCTTATTAAAAAGGAAAAGTGGAGGGCAATGCGTTACTTGGCTTTGTGGTGCTTTCTGTGGGCTGAGTCTGGAATTCTACTGAAACATTTATTCAGTTCACTACTCCTTTTTGACAGGTTAGGAAGAAATGATGAGAGAAAATACCTGTGACTATTTTAACATTTATTCTCAAATTTCTAATTTGGATTTTAACTTTATTTGTACTGTTATAAAGTTCTACCATTACAATCTTAATTTCAGGAGGTTCAGAGACAGCTCAGTGAAGAGTCCCAGGTTATAGTTTTCAGCACTCTATGGTTCACAACATATGTAACTCCTGATCAGGATATCTAACACTTTCTCATGGTCTCCACAGGCACTGCACATGTGTATACACACACACACACACACACACACACACACACACACACACACACACA
>OU015743.1:78032535-78050281 GCA_907169655.1 Acomys percivali | reverse complement strand
AAGAAGAAGAAGAAGAAGAAGAAGAAGAAGAAGAAGAAGAAGAAGAAATAATCAAGGTCAAAGACACAGAAAATATTTTCATCAAAATGACAGAAGAAAATTTTCTTTTTTCTTTTTTTTGTTTTTAAAATTATTTATTTATTAATTCATTCATATTACATCTCAATTGTTGTCCCATCCCTTCTATCCTCACATTCCTCCCTCCCTCCCACTTTCCCCTTACTCCCCTCCCCTACGACTGTGACTGAGGGGGACTTCCTCCCCCTGTATATGATCAATGGGTATAAAGTCTCTTCTTGGTAACCTGCTATCCTTCCCCTGAGTGCCACCAGACCTCCCCATCAAGGGGACATGATCGAATATGGGGCACCAGAGTTCATGTGAAAATCAGTCCCCACTCTACACTCATCTGTAGAGAATGACCTGTCCATTGGCTAGATCTGGGTCAGGGTTCAATGTTTACTGAATGTATTGTCCTTGGTTGGTGCCATAGTTTGTGTAGAGCCCCTGGGCCCAGATCTGCCCATTATAATGTTCTACTTGTAGGTTTCTATGCTCCTTTGGATCCTTCTATTTCCCCATTCTCCCATACATCTCACACCTAGAGTCCCCAAAAGATGTCCTCACATCTATCCCACTTTCATGGTAGATGAAGACTTTCATGGGACATGTCCCTTGGGCTAGTTTCTACTTATAAATGAGTATATACCATTTAAGTCTTTCTGCTTCTGGGTTAACTCACTCAGTATGATCATTTCTAGTTTAATCCATTTGTCCACAAATTTTGGGAATTCCTTGTTTTTAATAGTTGAGTAGTATTCCATAGTGTAAATGTACCACAGTTTCTTTACTCATTCTTCTACTGAGGGACACTTAAGCTGTTTCCATGTTCAGGCTATTATGAATAATGCCGCTATGAACATGGTTGAACATATGTCCTTGTGTGCTGGTGCATCTTCTGGGTATATTCCAAGGAGTGGAATAGCTGGGTCTTGAGGAAGCCCTATTCCCAGTGTTCTGCGAAAATGCCAGATAGATTTCCAAAGTGGCTGTACTAGTTTGCATTCCCACCAGCATGAAGGAGTGTTCCTCTCTCTCCACATTCTCTCCAGCATGGGTATCGCTTGAATTTTTTATCTTAGCCATTCTGATGGGTATTAGATGGAATCTCAGAGTCGTTTTGATTTGCATTTCTCTGATGACTAAAGAGGTTGAGCATTTCTTTAAGTGTTTCTCAGCCATTTGATATTCCTCTTTTGTGAATTCTCTGTTTAGTTCTGAGCCCCACTTTTCAATTGGGTTATTTGGTTTGGTGGTGTTTAATTTCTTGAGTTCTTTATATATTTTGGATAGTAGACGTTTGCCAGATGTAGGGTTGATGGAGATCTTTTCCCAGTCTGCAGGCTGTCACTTTGTTCTGTTGACAGTGTTTCCTGCCTTACAGAAATTTCTCAGCTCATGATGTCCTATTTATTAATTCTTAACCTTAAGGCTTGGACTGTTGAAGTTCTGTTCAGGAAGTTGTCTCTTGTGCCAATGTGTTCCAGGCTCTTCCCTACTTTTTCTTCTAACAGATTTAGTGTCTCTGGTTTTATGTTGAGGTCTTTAATCCACTTGGATTTGAGTTTTGTGCATGGTGACAAATATGGGTCTAATTGCATTTTTCTACATGTAGACATCCAATTAGACCAGCACCATTTGTTGCATAAGCTGTCCTTTTCCAATGAATAGATTTGGCTTCTTTGTTAAAAATCAAGTGCCTGTAAGTGTGTGGATTCATTTCTGGGTCTTTGGTTTGATTCCATGGATCAACAAGCGTATTGCTGTGCTAGTGCCATGTTGTTTTAATTATTGTTGCTCTATGGTACAGCTTGAGATTGGGTATGGAGATTCCTCCAGAGGATCTTTTATTGTATAGGATTGTTTTAGCTATTCTGGTTTTTTTGTTTTTCCATATGAAGTTGAGAATTGATCTTTCAATGTCTTTAAAATATTTTGTAGATATTTTGATAGGCATTGCATTGAATCTATAGATCCTTTTGTAATATGGCCATTTTTACTATGTTAATTATCTTGATCCATGAACAAGGGAGATTCCTCCATCTTCTGATGTCATCTTTGATCTCTTTCTTCAGAGATTTAAAGTTTTTTGCAAACAAGTCCTTCACTTGCTTGGTTAGAGTTATTCCTAAGTATTTTATATTGTTTGTGGCTATTGTAAAGGGTTTTCCTAATTTCTTCCTCTACATGTTTGTCATTTGTATATAGGAAACCTACTGACTGTTTTGAATTAATTTTGTATCCAGCCAATTTGCTGAAGGTGTTTGTTAGCTGTAGGAGTTCACTGGTGGAATTTTTGGGTTCACTAATATATACTATATATCATCTGAAAATAGGGATAGTTTGACTTCCTCCTTTCCCATTTGGATCCTCTTGGTCTCTTTGTGTTGTCTTATTGATCTGGCTAAAACTACAAGAACTATATTGAACTCTTTAACTCAAATGACACCACATGTTGGCGAGGATGTGGAAAGAGAGGAACACTTCTCATTGCTGGTGGGAATGCAAACTAGTACAACCACTTTGGAAAGATATCTGGTACTTTCTCAGAAAAATGGGAATAGAGCTTCCTCAAGACCCAGCTATCCCACTCCTTGGAATATACCCAGAAAATGTCCTACCACACAACAGGGACATATGCTCAACCATGTTCATAGCTGCTTTATACATAATAGCCAGAACATGGAAACAGCCTAAGTGTCCCTCAGTAGAAGAGTGGACGAAGGAACTGTAGTACATTTACACTATGGAATACTACTCAGCTATTAAAAACAAGGAATTCCCGAAATTTGTGGACAAATGGCTTGATCTAGAAATTATCATAATGAGTGAGTTCACCCAGAAGCAAAAAGAGACAAACGGTATATACTCACTTATATCAAAACACTAGTCCAAGGGATACGTACCCTGAAAACCTTTACTTACCAGGAAAGTGGGTCAGAGGAGAGGACATCCTATTGAGACTTTAGGTGAGAGTAGCATGGAAGAATGGGGAAATAGTAGGACCCACAGGGTCCTGGAAACCTACAAGAAGAACTTTATGACAGGCAGATCTGGGTCCTGGGGTCCTCCTCAAACTAAGGCACCAGCCAAAGAGAATATAGGCAGTAAACTTCGCACCCCTACCAAGACCTAGCCAACGAACATGATATTCTCCACTGTTGAGTGGAGAGTGAGATCTGACTCTCACATGAACTCTGGTGCCCCTTTTCTGACCAGGTCCCCTGGATGGGGAGGCCTGGCGGCACTCAGAGGAGGGATAGCAAGTTACCAAGAAGAGACTCAATATTCTAAGAGCATATGTAGGGGGGGGAGGTCTCCCTCAATCACAGACATAGGGGAGGGGAGAAGGGGGGAAGTGGGAGGGAGGGAAGAATGGGAGGAAACAGGGGAAGGGCTAACAATCGAAATGTAATACGAATAAATTAAAAAAAAAGAAAAAGAAAGAACTACTGTTGAAGGAGAAAAAAAAAAGAACTATATTGAAGAGATATGGAGAAAGTGGGCAGCCTTGTCTGGTCTCCGATTTTAGAGGAATTTCCTTGAGTATCTCTCCATTTAATTTGACGTTGGCTATCGGCTTGCTGTATATAGCCTTTATTATGTTTAGGTATGTGCCTTGAATTTCCAATCTCTCCAGAACTTTAAACATGAATGGCTATTGGATTTTGCCAAATGCTTTCAGAAGAAAATTTTCTAAAGAAAGAGATGCTTCTCAAGATATAAGAAGCATATGGAACCCCAAAAAGACTGGACTAGAAAATAAATTCCTCTTGGCACGTAATAATCCAAACACTAAATATACAGAACAAAGAAAGAATATTAAAAGCAGCAAGGAAAAGAGACCAAGTAACAGATAAAGGCAGACCTATAAGAATTACGCCAGGGGCTTGACAGATGGCTCAGTGGTTAAGAGCACTGTCCGCTTTTCTAGAGACCCTGAGTTCAAGTTGTATCAGTCCTGGCAAGGCAGTCCCTTCAGAGGGAAGTGATCAAAAAGCAGGCAGTAAAGTGCATGTCAGAGACAGCTCCTACTCCCCTTACTAGAGGACACACATGAAGCCTGAGTTGCCCATTGGCTACTTCTGTATTGGGGACCTAGGTACAGTCCACGCACAGTCCCTGGTTGGTGCTTCAGTCTCAGAAAGTCCCTCTGGGCCCTGGTAGTTGGCTCTGTTGGAATTCTCATGGAGTGCCTATCATCTCCATATCTTTTTATCCTTCTTCTCACTTTTCCACAAGACTCTCTACACTGTACCCAATGTTTGCCCATGAGTCTCAGCATGTGATTCAAACTGCTGTTGGGTAGAGCCTCTCAGAGGACAACTCCTCTAGGCTTCTGTCTGTAAGCATAGCAGAATATCATTAATAGTGTCAGAAGTTGGCTCTCTTCTGTGGGGGTGGGTCTTAGGTTGGGCCAGGCATTGGTTAGACACTCCCTCAATCTCTGCTCTATCGTTATCCCTGCATGTCTTCTAGACAGAGTAAATTTTGGGTTGAAGTTTTTGTTGGTGGGTTGATGTTTTCCTCCATCCAGTAGGAGACTTGTCTAGTTAGAGGGTGTCCTCTTTAGTCTCTATGGCCCCTGCTACTAGAATCTCTCTCATATACCCCAGGGAGCCTACCATGACTTAAGCCTCCACTTTGTCATTAACATGCTCACATTTTTTCTTTTTTTCTGCATGCCTTCTGTCCTTCTGACCCTGCTTTCCCCAGGTCTGCTCTTCCCCCTTATTTCTCTCTGTAGTCCCCCTCATACCTTGTTTCCTCTCTTCAACCATTACATCCATCTATTCTATTTCTCATTCTGATTGAGATTTAAGCATCTCCCTTGGGTTCTCCTTGGTACTTATCTTCTTTGGGTCTGTACATTGTAGTATGTTTATCCTATAGTAAATGGCTAAAATAGACCTATAAGTGAGTATATACCATGTGTGTCTCTCTTTGTCTAGGTTACCTCACTCAAGATGATCTTTTCTAGTTCCACTCATTTTCTTGAAATTTTCATGATTTCTTTGTTTTTAACTGCTGGGTAATATTTCATTGTATAAATGAAACAGTGGTACATTTATATACTTGACTTCTTAAGGAGACTCTAAAGGCCAGAAACACTTGAATAGATGTGCTGTAGATTCTAAGAGACCACAAATGCCACCCCAGACTACTATACACAGAAAAACATTAAATTATAATAGATGGAGAAAATAAGACATTCAATGTCAAAAACAAACAAATATAAGCAACCTATATCTCCAAATCTAACCATACAGAAGAAATTAAGCTGGAAAACGAATACCTAAAGAAGCTATCTACACTCCCAAAACACATGGATCAAATAACCCCAGATTAGCAAATCAAAAGAGGTCATACACACACCCCACCACCACCACCACCACCACCACCATCACCACCACCACCACCACCACAAACAACAACAACAAATAATAATAATGATGATGATGATGATGATGATGATGATAATAATAATAATAATAATAATAAATCTTTGCTCATTGATGACTCTCAACATCAATGGTTTTAATCTCCTATAGAAAGTCACAGACTAAACAAAATGAATACAAAAGCAGGATCTATCCTTCTGGTCCATGCCAGAAACGTACTTTAACATCAAGGATAGACATCGCCACAGGGCAATGGGTTAAAAAGAGTCCCAAGCAAATAGATTTATAAAATTGATATAGCCATTTTAATATCTGACAAATTAGTCTTCCAACCAAAAGTAACCATAGAGGTAGAAAAGTATACTACATACTCATCAACAGGAAAATCCACCAGTAGTTCATTTTAATTCTTAAAAGCTATGGCCAAAACACAAGGACATCCAAGCTTGGTAAGGCAAGACTTCAGTACCTAACTTTCAATAGAGAGACAGGTCATCCAGACAAAAACTAAACAGAGTAATGCTGGAGCTAGCCAATGGATGTAAATTATATTTTGAACCTAAGCTAAAAGATATTTATAGAATATTTCCCCCAGACACAAATGAATATACATCCTTTTCATCACTTCATAGAACTTTCTCCAAAACTAATCACAAACTTTCAAACAAAGCAAGTCTCAACAGATTCAAGAAAATTTAAATAACTCCCTGCATCCTATCTGACTATCATGGATTAAAACTGGATTTCAACAACAACAGGAGCAACAGAAAGCTTACAAACTCATGGAAACAGGACAACTCTCTACTGAATGAAAAGTGGGTGAAGACAGAAGTTAAGAAAGAAATAAAAGACTTTCTAGAATTGAATGAAAATTAATACAAAATATACCTGAACTTATGTGACAGGATGAAGGTTTTCTAAGAAGCAAGTTTTAACAAGAATTTCAGAGATCATATACTAACAACTTAAGAGAACAAACACTTGAAAGCTTTAGGATAAAAAAAAGAAGGAATCATATCTGAAAGGAATAGATAAGAAATCATCAAACTCAAGGCTGAAAGCAATAAAATAGAAACAACAACAACAAAATACAAAGAATCAATGAAACAAAAGGTTAGTTCATTGAAAAGATGATTTACAAACCCTTCTTCAAATTAGATATAAGGTAGAGAGATTATCCAAATTAATCAAAATAGAAATGAAAAGCTACACTAAGGCAGACCCTGATGAAACCTCGAGAATCACACAGACACACATTAAAAATCTGTTCTCCATCAAATTGGAAAATCTAAAAGAAATGGATAATTTTCTTGATAGATACCACTTAACAAAAGTTAAATCAAGATAAGATAAACAGTTTAAACAGACCTTGGTGAAACAGAATCAGTTTTTAACATCTCACAACCCCAAAACCAGACCATGGTAGACAGTTTTAGCATAGAACTCAGCCAGATGTTCAAAGAAGAGTTAATGTCAATACCCCTCAAATTGTTACACAAAATCAAAACAGAAATAACACTTCCTAGTTTGTTTTATGAGGCCACAGTTATGTTGTTACCCAAAACACATAAAGGCTTTACAAAGAAAAAGAATTAGAGATTGCTTTATGTTATGAACATCTATGTGAAAATTATCAATAAAATATGTGCAAAGTGAATCCAAGAAAACATCAAAAAGACCATTAGCTGGGGTCAAGTGTTCTTTATCAGAGAAATGCAGAGATGATTCAATATACAAAATCAATAACTGCAATCCATGATATAAACAAATTGAATGACAAAAACCAGATGGTCATTTCATTAGACCCAGAAAAGGTATTTGACCAAAGCCAAATCATAAAAATCCTGAAGAGATTAGAAACACAAGGGATATACCTCAATACAACAAAGGCAGTGTATAACAAGCCCATAGCCAATATCAACTCAAAGTACCTCCTCTAAAATTAGTAACAAGACAAAGCAACTGTGTTGGATAGTTTTATATAAACTTGACACAAGCTAAAGTCATCTGAGAGGAAAGAACCTCAATTATGAAAATGCCTCCATAAGACTGGGCTAAAGGCAAACACGTAGGTACTTTTTAAATTGATGATTGATGATGGAGGGTTCTGACCATTGTGGGTAGTGCCGTTCCTGGCCTAGTGGTTTTGATTTCTATAATAAATCTGGCTAAACCATTTCATTGACTTTTTTTGTTTTGCCAGTCATGTTTGAGTCTATCCCCACATTCTACTATACTCATAGATTGGTGCTTGGTCAATTGTCATCAGAGAGGCTTCACTCAGTAAACAGATGTAGAGACCCACAGCCAAACATTAGGCCAAGCTTGGGGAATCCTGCAAGAGAGGACAAGGAAAGATTGTAGGAGAAAGAGGTGTTGTGGTTAATTTACCAGCAAGGCCTAATAATGTGTAGGCCTATAATTATAATTATGACAGTAGTAACCCACTAGGAATCAATCAAAACACAGACATCTGTTATTCCTCTCCTCTTGTCTTTCTTCCCAAGATTCTCTGTCTCTCCTAGCCCTGGAACCTTAGCCATGTCTATCCCATTTGCCCTGCCCAGGTGTGATGGCCTTTTATTGGTCAAATAGGTTAGGCTCTAGGCAAGATACAGGTGGGGCAGCAAGCATTAATTAGCATCAAAATACATCAGACCAACCTCCTACACAGACATGTCAAGGACACCACAAGAAAATCCACAGAATCAAATAACCTGGGTTTATAGAGGCTCACAGAGACTGAACTACCAATCAGGGAGCCTACATGGGACCAACTTACTGTTGTGTATTTTGGTCTTCTTGTGGGGCTGCTAATAGGGGAAACAGGGACTATCTATGACTCTGATGCCTGATTTTGGGACTATTTCCTCCTACTATAGAAGAGATTCCTAGTTTTGCTGCAACTTGGTATGTCATGGCTGGTTGATATCCACCGGAGGCCTACCCTTTTCTGAAGAGAAAAGAAAGGAGGAGTGGACTGGGAGGAAGGAAGGTAGTGAGGAGGGACTAGGAGAAGAGGAGGGCAGGGAAATTGAGGGTGGGGTATAACACACACACACACACACACACACACACACACACACACAAGAAAGCCTGCTGAACAAACAATGATGAGTAAGCCAGTAAACAGCACCCTTCCATGACATCTTCATCAGCTTCTGCTTTAAGGTTCCAGGCTTTTTTTTGGTTCTTACTCTGGCTTCCTTACATGATGGGATACAATATGGAGGTCCAGGCTAACTAAACTAATTCATTCACAACTTGCTTTTTGGTGACTGTGTTTCATAGGAGAAATAGAAACCATAACTAAGACAGTAGTCTACTTTCTACATACCAATTCAATACAGAACTTGATGTTTTAGCAAGAGCAATAAGACAAACAAAAGAGATCAAAGGAGATATAATTTGGAAAAGAAGAAGTCAAAAGTCATTATTTGAACATGATATGTAACTAAGAAAATTACTGGGAAACTTCTACAGCTGATAAACAGTTTCAGCAAAGTATCTGAATACAAAATAAACTCACAAAAATCAGTAGCCCCTCCCACAGACAAATGACAAGTGGATTGAAAAAGAAATCAAGGAAATACCGTCTTTCAAAATAGTCTCAGATAATAAAATGTATCTTGGGTTAACTCTTAACCAAGTAAGTGAAAAACTTGTATGAGAAAAACATCAGGACAATGAAGAAAGAAATTGGAGAAGATATCAGAATATAGGAAGATCTCCCATGCTTAAGAATTGGTAGAATTGCCTGGTGGTGGTGGCAGAGGCAGAGGCAGGCAAATCTCTGTCAGTTCAAGACAAGCCTGGTCAGAAAAGTGAGTCCAGGACAGCCAAGGCTACACAGAGAAACCTTGTCTTGAAAAAAAAAAAACCCAAATACAAACAAACAAACAAAATGGTAGAATTAATATAGTAAAAATGGTCATTCTATCAAAAGATACAGGTTCAGTGCAATCTCCATCAGAAATCCAATGCAATTCTTCACAGATATTGAAAGGACAATGTGTGAAGGAATGCTGAGTGGATGTATCAACCATCAATAAAGCACTGCTTAGCCAATCAGCTGGCAGAAGGACAGGAAGTGGAAGGCGGAGCTTTCTGGGGAGGAAGAGCAAGTTTGGCAGTTGGGAGAGAGACAGTTGACCAGAAGAAGGACAAAAGAATGACAGGATGAGTACCTGAGTAGCAAATATTTGGGGTATTTGTATTATATATCAGTTTAGAGTACTTTGTTTATCAAAGTATAGGAATTGATTTGTATTAGTTTAGATTTCTGCCCAGTGTAGAGCTGATAGCTTTAAAGTACTATGCCTCAGACTCTGTGTCTTTATTTAGCATCGTAAGCTGAACCAATACATTTTGACTATAACAACAATGATCAGCTTCATATGGAAATGCATAAAACCCAAGACTGCTAAAATTATCCTGAATAATAAAAGAACTGCAGAATGTATCACCATCCTCAATTTCAAGTTGTACTACAGCTTTAGTACTAAAAATAGCGTGGTATTGGCATAAAAACAGACACACTGATCAACGGAATTGATCCGAAGACTCAGACATGAATCCCTATAACTATGGATAATTGATTTTAAAAAAGAAACTAGAACTAGACACTGGAAAAAGACATAATATTCCACAAATGGTATTGATCAAATTGGATCGTAGCATGTACAAGAATTGAAATGGGTCCTTATTTATCACCCTGTAAAACAACTCCAAGTGGATCAAAGACCTCAACAAAAACCAGATACACTGATCCTGATAGAAGAGAAAGTAAGGAGTAGCTTTGAATTTATTGGCACAGTAAAAGACTTTCTGAGCAGAACCCCATTAACACAGACACTAGGATCAACAATTAATAAATAGGACCCCATGAAGCTGAAACATTTCTGCATGACAAAGGACACCATTTCAAAAACAAAACAAAACAAAACAAAACCCCCCAAAACCAAAAAAAAAAACCAAAAAACCAACTAAAAACTAAAACCAAAACCAAACAAAAAAATAAGATATCAAGAAAACAAATACAATTAAGGAATTGGGGACAGAACTACAGAATTCTCAAAAACAGGAAACTTAAATGTCTGAGAAACCCTTTAAAATGGTCAAAGTCTTTGACCATTAGGAAAATGCAAATCAAAACTACTTTGAGATTTTATCTTATACTTGTCAGGATGGCTAAGACCCATAAAACAAGTGCTAGCTCATGTGGGTGAGTATATGGAGTAAGAGAGAGACTCCTCCATTGTTGGATGGGAGAGCAATCTTGTAGAGCTACTAAAGAAATTACTTTAGGAAAATGGGACTTGATCTACCTTACAAGCCAAAAGAGGCTTCCTTTTTTTACCATAGAGACATTTGCTGAACTATATTCATTGCTGCTTCATTCATAACAGTCAGAACTGGAAGAAGCCAAAGGTTTCGCAAAGAAGAATGGGAAAAGAAAACATGGTATATTTACATAATGGAGTATTACTCAGCCATTAAAAGAGTGGCATCAAAAATTTGCAGGTAAATGAATGGAAAGGGAAAAATCATCCTGAGTGAGATATCCCAAAGGCAAACATAGTATGTATTCACTTATGCATGTACATTAAATATTAAATCAATGATAACCAAGCCCCAACTATTAGAACCATAGAGTTTAGGTACAGAATAAGGAACAGAGAGAACAGATAGATCATGTTGGGGAAAGGAAATGAAATAGATAATTATGGATGCATAGGAGGGTTGCAGTGAGAAGATCATTTGGGCATAGGAAGGAGGGAGACAGATGAGTGAGGGAATAGGGGGAGACACCGCTAAAATTAATGGCCATTTGAGGGGTGGTATAGAAACCTAATACAGTGGAAGCTTCCTAAATTTTATACATATACGAAGGCAATCTAAATGAAGTTGCAAAAAAGGGGGATATTGGCCATATCTTGTCACAAATTGGAATTTTTAATATTGAATTACATCTAGTTGTTGGGTTTTTTTTTTTACCCAAATGGGGTCTATGGGAATTCTCAAACATTGACAATTATTGCCAACACTATAGATTGTTCTCTACAAATGATGGCAAGGCCCTATTGCTAGAGACAACACTCCTACAACTCAATGGACAAGGAGATGGTGTTTAAATAGAACCTTCACTGCTGTGTTCTAGCATCTTTGGTACAGAAAGGTATCCTGCATGCTACCAAATGAGAAATATAAATACCAAGTCAGCTAAAAAACCCTTTCTGTCCTTTCTACAGAATATGCAGTCAATGGTGAGATAAAACTTATTAGAGTAATATCTGATTTGACTTAAGGCTTATTCCATGAGAAGTAACCCATATCTGATACTGCTTGGGTGATCAAGAGCCAGAGACAATATAACCAGGACAAAACTAAATATTACTATTTAGAAAAACCACACAGATATCAATGACAAAATTTATAACAATAAATTGACTTTCAATGACATTTTGCTATACTCATTGATCAGTACCTTGCTCAACCATCATCATATCAGAGAAACTTCAGATCAGATAAGCTTCCTCCTCCAGCAGATGGAAACAGATACAGAAGTCCACAGTAAGCTATTATATAATAGTGAGGGACCTTGAGCACTCATCCCTAAATGAGATCTCTCTATCATATTTCCCCCCTTAGAGCTCAGAATCCTGTATACCACAGGAGTATACCCTGACTTAGGTTTCCAGCTTGTCACAGAGATTGCCTCCCCCTAAAGTCTCTCTTTTAAGGCCTTTTGTCCTCCAACTTCTGCACTTCCTAGGTCTGATCTGCACCCTCTTATCCCTCTGTGCTCCATCTCCTACCTTGTTTCATCTCTTCAACCACTATCTCTGTCTATTCTACTTCCTTCTCTGAGTGAGATTTAAGTATTATCCTTGTTATTTATCTTCTTTGAGTCTGTGCATTGTAGTATATTTTAATTTTTGTTCACTTTACATTCCAATTGTAGCTCTGTCTTTCATCACCTCCCAGCCCCACCCTCCTTCTCTCATACTCCCCTTCTTGCTCCTAGTCCTCAGAAAGGGGAGCACTCCTCCCATAACATCTGACCTCAGCTTATCAAGTCTTATCTGGACTGCCTGTATCCTCTTCCTTTGTTGCCTGGCAAGGCTACCCTCCCAGAAGTGATCAACATGTGGGGTCCAGAGTCCATCTCAGAAGTAGTCCCTACTCCCCATATTATGAGACCTACAAGGAGACTGTTGCCTATCACCAACATCTGAGCAGAGAGTCTAGGTCATCACCAGGCATGGTTCTTGGTTAGTGCATCAGTCTCTGCAGCATCCCCTACTCTATCTAGAACTTCAGGTACTATATTGAAGAGATATGGAGAGAGTGAGCAGCCTTGTCTTGTCCCTGATTTTAGTGGAATTGCTTTGAGTTTTTCTGTATTTAATTTGATGTTCATTATTGGCTTGCTGTATATAGCCTTTGTTAAGTTTAGGTATGAGCCTTGTATGTGTGATCTAGCCAAAACTTTCATCATGAATAGGTATTGGATTTTGTCAAAGGCTTTATGTGCATCTAATGAGATGATAATGTGATTTTTTCCTTCATTTTATTTATGTGGTAGATTACTTTCATGGATTTGTATTTTGACCCATCCCTACATAACTGGCATGAAGCCTTCTTGATCATGGTGTATGATTTATTTGGATCATCATGCTGAATCCTGGATTCACTTAGAGTTTTTTGTTGAGTATTTTTGCATCAATATTCATGAATGAAATTTGTCTGAAATTCTTTTTTTGAGTCTTTGTATGGTTTTGGTATCAGGGTAACTGTGGCTTCATAGAATGAGTTTGGCAATGTTCCTTCTGTTTCTATTTTGTAGAATAGTTTGAGGAATATTTGTATTAGCTCTTCTTTGAATGTCTGGTATAATTCTGCACTAAAACTAACTGGCTCTCCACTTTTTTTGGGAACGGGGAGCTGGGAGAATTGATGAGTGCTTTTATTTCCTTAGTGGTTATAGAACAGTTTAAACTGTTTATCTGATCTTGATTGAACTTTGTTAAGTGGAATCTACCAAGAAAATTGTCCATTTCCTTTAGATTTTCCAATTTTGTGGAATATAGACTTTTGACATAAGAACTAATGATTCTTTGGATTTCCTCAGTGTCTGTTGTTATGTCCCCATTTTCATTTTTGATTTTGTTGATTTGGATACTCTCCCTCTGCCTTTTAATGATTTGTCTATCTTGTTTATTTTCTCAATGAACTAGCTCTTGGTTTTGTTGATTGTCTGAATTCTTTGTTTCTAATATATTGATTTTGGCCCTGAGTTTGATTGTTTCCTGTGGTCTACTTCTCTTGGGTGTGTCTGCTTCCTGTGTTTCTATGGATGGCTTCCAGGTGTGAAGTTAAGTTGCTTGTATGAGATGTTTCCAATCTCTTTATGAAGGCATTCAGTTATATGATCTTTCCTCTTAGCATTGCTTTCATTGTGTTCTAGAAGTTTGGGTATGTTGGACCTTCATTTCATTGAATTTTAGGATGTCCCTAATTTCTTTTTTTAAATTCCTTTCCTGACCAAGTTGTCACTGAGTAGAGAGTTTTTTAGTTGCCATGTGTGTGTAGGCTATTTGCTATTTCTCTTGTTGCTGAGTCCAGCTTTAGTCAATGGTGGTCTGATAATATACAAGGTATTATTTCAGTCTTCTTGTATCTATTGAGGCTTGTTTTGTAACCTGCTATGTGGTCAGTTTTGGAGAAGGTTCTCTGAGGTGCTGAGAAGGTATAATATTTTATGTTTTGGTGAAAGTTCTGTTGATGCCTGTTAGGTCCACTCGATTTCTGACAACCCTTAGTGTCATTATTTCTCTTTCCTTGACCTATCCTTTGGTGAAAGTGGGTGTCCTAGAGCTTGAGGTGTGCTGTTAAGCTGCTAGTATGAAGTAAGCTGCTTTATGAAGGTGCCTAGTGCTATGAATTTTCCTCTTAGCACTGCTTTCATTGTGTCCCATAAGTTTGGGTATTTTGTGTCTTCATTTTCACTGAATTCTAGAAAGTCTTTAATTTAGTATTTCATCCATGACACAGTTGTCATTTAGTAGGGAATTGTCCAGTTTCCATTAGTTTTTAGTTGTTGTTTCTGTTCTTGTTAAGTTTCTTTGATCTATGGTGGTCTGATAGGATACAAGGGGTAATTTAAATGTTTTTGTAATTGTTTAGGCTTGCTTTGTGACCAACAGTATGGTCAATTTTGGAGAATTTTCCATGAGCTGCTGAGAAGAAAGCATATTCTTTGGTGTTTGGGTGAAAAGTTCTGTAGAAGTCTGTTAGGTCCATATGATTCATGATGCCTGTCAGTTTCATTATTTCTCTGTTTACTTTCTGTCTCAGTGATTTATGCACTGGTGATAGATGAGTGTTGAAGTTTCTCTCTATTAATGATGGGGTTTGATATGTGATTCAAGCTTTACTAATGTTTCTTTTATGAATGTGGGTCCCCTTGTGTTTGGGGTATAGATGTTCAGAGTTGAGAAGTCATCCGTTATTTTTCCTTTGTGAGTATCAAGTCTACTTTCCCATCATTTTTGAATGATTTTGTTTGAAAGCGCATTTTGTTAGATATTTGAATGGCTACTACAGATTGCTTTTTGGGTCTGTTTGTTTGGAAACCTTTTTCCAGCCCTTTACTCTGAGGTAATGTCTATCTTTATTGCTGAAGTATGTTTCTTGTATGCAGCAGAATGATGGGGCCTGTTTTTGTATCCATTCTATTAGCCTTTGTCTTTTTTATTGATGAGTTGAGGCCATTGATGTTGAGAGATATTAATGACCAGTGGTTTTAAATTCCTGTTATTTTGATATTGGTGGTGTTATCAAATGTATGTGTGCTTTTCTACTTTTGGTTTTGCTGATGTGGTGTTATTTATTTCCTGTCTTTTCTTGGGTATAGTTAGCCTCCTTGGTTTGAGTTTTCATTCTTTTATCTTCTGTAGGGCTGGATTTGTTGATGGGTACTGTTTAAATTTGTTTTTGTAGTAGAATTTCTTGTTTTCTCCATCTAGAGTGATTGAAATGTTTTCTAGGTATAGTAGTCTAGGTTGACATCTGGAGCATCTCTTGGTGCATGTATGATATCTGCCCAAGCACTTCTGGCTTTCAAAGTTCCCTGTCAGAAGTCAGGTATAATTCTGATAGGTTGGCCTTTATATGTGACTTGGCCTTTTTCCTTGCAGTTTTCTATATTTTATTTTATAGTTTTTCTATTTTATTTTTCTATTTATTTTTTAAATATACATTTATATTATTACACACAAATAAAATAAACTACATAAAGCAAGAAGAACCATAAAACAATTAGGAATTTTATTAATGTTACATAATAGTTTTGGCTATTTGAATTTGGAAATCTTGAAGAAAACACTTTTCCTATCTTGGTGAGTCTAAAATTCTGAATGTAAATCAATATCTATCATATCTCATCTCTATCAACTTAAAACATCTATCTAGACCTAAACACATCTTAACTCCTAAAGAACTAAGCTTAATTGTAAAACTAAATTATCTGGTCTTCAACCCCGTCAGAGACTTGAGAAGGAATGAAACTAAATTATCTGAGTAAACTGGAAGTGCAGGTTAGCAGCTCCCAAAATGAAAAAAAAAATGACAGAGATGGTTTGTTCCTGAACAGTCACCCAAAACTCATTATAACAACTTCAGCCTCCTCGCCCAATATATCTGACAGACATATTTTTCAGGCAGAAACTATTGAGGACTTGCTTACTCTGTCTTGGCAGAGTTTGGCCATTGGTTGACTCTGCCTGTATCCAAGCTTGTCCATTTTTACACAGAATTCCATATGTGGCAGAAATGACAACAATTTGTCCAGTCGCTTATTTGCTGCATTTGAAGTCATCTCCATAAGGAGGTTCTTTGAGACCTATCATTTTATTTGAGGTGGGCTGGCTGTTTCCAGGAGTTAACTTGTTTTGTGGTCAAAGAATCTTTAAAATAACAAAAACATCTTTAAATGCCACATTCTGTAGGTTTTTGAGGCTTTCGAAGACCTTGTCTAACTATTTTACCTTATGTATCTATAGACTCATATCTATCTGTTAAACCTAGGATGTATATTCTTGTGATAAAAATAGACTAGTAATTAACACAATCATGATTTGACCAACTAACAATTAGCTTGTATTATTTAATTATCCTAAATAGCATGCAATAGCACTTTCAAGGCTTTGGAAGTAAACCTTGTATTATAATTGAGTTATATGGATATAATACCTCATATTAGAGTATAAATAAATATATAATGTATGAAGAATAATCTTAAATTTGATTCTATACCAACCTATTGAAATTAAACTTATTTTGCATCAATCTACAAAATTCTATACCAATGAGTTAAAAATTACCTCATTTGTGAGTAACAATTAAGGTCTTAATTTGAGGGGTAGATTCAATAATCTACTTTTTGTCCTATAATCCCTATATATTTCTATATCCCCTTTCTTTATTTTCAACCCCTTTCTCCATACCTATGAAAGAAAGATAAAGGAAAAAGAGACATCCCTGTATCCAACCTTTTTTCTCTCTGAATAAGACCAATAAGAGCTTATAACCAACTCCCGATGAAAATAAGCATCTCTAGCACAAGAGAGCAAACAAAAACCTAACCAACCCTCCTTAGGGAAAATGGAGTTCTTAAGGGTTTTCCTGGCTGATTTAGGGCAAACAATACCTTTGTAAGAGCCCAAATAAATTTGTGAAAAATGGTTAAACAAGCCAGTAACAGCATTTGTGATCCAGTTTCTAAACATTGAGAAATTCTAGGCTTAAATAGTAGTCCTGTTCCTTGAAGCTTTTAAAATTCTTTCTTTATTCTGTACATTCAGTGTTTTGATTATTAGGTGGCACGAGGATTTTCTTTTCTGATATAACTCTGGTGTTCTGTAAGCTTCTTGTACATTTATAGGCATCTCTTTCTTTCGGTTGCAAAGTTTTTTTCTAAGAATTTTTGAAACTATTTTCTGGGCCTTGGAGTTGGGAGTCTTCTTCTTCCATTCCTATTAATCTTAGGTTTTGTCTTTTCACAGTGTCCTGATTTCTTGAATGTTTTACGGGAACTTTTTAGATGTATTATTTTCTTCGACTGATGTATCAGTTTCTACAATATTCTCTTCTATACCTGAGATTCTCTCTTCCATCTCTTGTATCTTTTAGTGGTGTTTGTGTTTGTAGATACTGTTCTCTTCCTTAGGGTTTTTTAATCTACAGGATTGCCCCAGGTTGTGTGTGTGTGTGTGTGTGTG
>OU015743.1:77991622-78025475 GCA_907169655.1 Acomys percivali | reverse complement strand
AGAGAGAGAGAGAGAGAGAGAGAGAGAGAGAGAGAGAGAGAGAGAGAATAAACAACCCCCAGAACTTCCGGCATAGTAAGTAAAAGTACATGAAATCTTTAGTGACCAATATTTCAGGAAAAAATAGACTTGTAGATGAATAATAAAAAATACAAAGTAAACTTTATGTTACTCTTGCCTTGTGAGGAATGAGAAAGTGAAGCATGCAGACTCTCCCAGCTGAAGCCTTCTTCATAGGACAACACATGGTTTTATTGGACTCGGACACATCTTGGTGGCAAGCAACGTTGACTCAGAATCTGGGGGGACGATGACTGTATCCTGATTGGAGAAAGCCTCCCACCCCAAGAGAGCACCTCTATTATGATAATTTATGAGAATTTCATTCTTAGTTGAGATTTACTACAGGTAATGTGCAGTGTTCAGTCAGATAAGCAAATCCAGGCTACATGGGAAACTGGGGGTGGGGGGGTGGGGAGGGCCTTAACTGTCAAGCGAATGTGTCTGGACAACTCTGCAGGGATGGGATGGGGGAGAACATTTCCAAAACTCCAACTGTCAGTTTGAACCGCGTTCTTCAAGTGAGTTGAAGAAGAAGGAAAGATGAGGTATGTGGCAGTTTGTCCATCTAAGTAACTAATGGAGTAGCATCTTGGATGGATGCTGCTTATCTGAATTAAAGTCTTTTGTTTTGATTATTTTTCTCTGTAATGAGATGGTGAACTATATTTTTTAACAAGCTCAGTCCACTTTTCAATTTCCTTATTTTAATTAGTTTTAAGACTACAGAAAAATTTGAGAAACATTAATACAAAGAAACTCTGGGTTTCTTTAACCACAGGGCTCATCAATTACATTATGGGGACTTGAAGACCTTAGAGTGATTTTCAAGAGCAAGGTTGCTTTAAATCACTTGGTTTTCAAAATTCTATCTGCTATATATGGTACGCAGGGGCACATTCAGAAAAAAGAAATCAGTGTGTTATTAACTCAGAGACTGTACAGTAGTGCTGATTCAAGCTTTCAGAAGTTTGAAGGTAGTTTTCATTTGCATCTCTTCTCTTCAGCCACACTCCACAAATCACCACTGAGCTATCTGCTAAGTAATGTTAATTACCGATGGGAGGAGCTATTTGTGT
This sequence comes from Acomys percivali, assembly GCA_907169655.1. Classification (NCBI taxonomy): domain Eukaryota; kingdom Metazoa; phylum Chordata; class Mammalia; order Rodentia; family Muridae; genus Acomys; species Acomys percivali. The sequence continues at coordinate 78,024,336 of OU015743.1, read as the reverse complement.
TTTTTTTTGCATGACTGAGGACTGACTTCAGAGTTTACTATTTATTTTAGCCAAATGGCTATTACATTTACTGATCCATGAGACCACTTGCAAGAACCATGGGAATATTAGAGGCTGGAAATGGATGGTATAATGCTGCTCCTAGTCTAGACAATGTCAGGTTATTAAAGGGTTCAGTGGTTTTAACAACCCTAATAATAACATCTCCATGCCTCACTTTTTTGAAAAAGTTCCCAATGACTGGTTGGTGGGGAACAGAGTCTGCATAGCTATTAGGCAATTGTGAGCGCCAAGGAAGAGGGTCAAGCATGCTTTCCATCAGTGGGCTCTGTTCTAAGCTCTTGCATTGACATCCTTTCAGAAGGATGCCTTGTTTCGATTTCATTAAAAATGAGATCCTGTTGATCCTGTGTGATCTGAGCACTGACTCTCTCTCAGGACACATAAAGTTGTATGAGATGGCTGCTTCTGTCCTTAAGCATCCAAAATAACCATTATTAAATTGTCCATGTTATTATAAACATAAACACTCACTTCCTTAAATTCCAAACTTGCACAGCTCCTCCATGTCTCTTGAGAACATTCTGCTGCCCTAGATTCTGCAGCTAGTAAGCCTGGAGAAGAGCTTATTTATAAATGCTAAAGACTCCTTTCTTCCACCTTGAACAGTTGGCAGCTATAGTTAGGGAGTGATGCCAGGTACAAGCAAAGTTGATTTAAAGGTACAGCAGATCTGGCAAAACCAGTAGTGCCCAGAATGCATGGAGGGATTCAGCTCCCAGCTTGCTGTAGAGGGAACAAGACTGGCTATGGTTCAGAGGAAAGGAAATGCTCTGCTTCATTTCATAAATGTACCAGTATATCATAAAGAATTCACATAATTCAAGCAAGGTCTTAAAATGTATAAAAGTACATTAGAAACAGGGGCATTCTTTAAATTATCTAGCATAGATCAAATCACTTGAACTTAGCACTTTGGAATGTAAAAATCAGTGACTCAGAGGTCACAAAGGAATATTTATAGAAAGTAGAACTGCAAAGAACCATAATAATTCTGACGCCATTTGATAACCTATATAGCACTAGGTATTGCAGTTGCTCTAGCATCTACACTGGCTTCTGGTTTCTATCTGAAGTAAGACAAGAATCCTGATATTTATCCTGTCATCCATAGCATCATTTAGAAGAACCTGACTTCCTTTGAGCCTGCTTGGTTGATTATAGTTTGGATTCACAGATTTTATCTTCCAGGTCCCGTTTTTATACTTCCACTGGTGTGTATGCTTCTCTTCAAAGTGAATGAATGTATGCACCTAAGTTCCAAATTGTTCTTCTTTTCTAATCTACAAGCACAACCCCAGTACCAAGCAAAAACTAACTATGGGCTGAGAATATTAATTACTAAAACACATATTTTTATTTCTTGATGGTTGGAGGTCAGTAAAATACTACAGCCTCCATATTCTCTGTGAGGAGAATAATATTTCAAAAATTGCAAATAAAATATTACAGTGTGTTTCTCAGGGTTGCTTACAATATATTTTATAGACAGCAAAATGTGTCTTCATATGTATTATGGGATTGATTGTAGGCACGTGACTTTGAGAAATCCAGGTTAAAGAATGTAAGATCTGTCTCTCCCTAAGATACAACTTTTTATAGACAAACTTAGTTTCTTCCCAGACTGATTCTGAACTAAGTGCTATGTATTTAATGACATGCTTGATTAAATGGAACTATTACAATATCTTCAGAACTTTCAGGGCCCCATCAACTGTCCAGAATTTTAGGCAATATTCAAGAGAAGTTTTTTTTCATTTATCTCTACTTTCAATAATGTCCCTCTGTGCACATCATTTTCAGCGAGTTCAAAAAGGTGGTCATACCCAAAATTCCACCAGAGAACTCCTACAGCTGATAAACACCTTCAGCAAATTGGCAGGATACAAAATAAACTAAAAAAAGTCAGTAGCTTTCCTATATACAAAGGACAAACAGACAGAGGAAGAAATTAGGAAAATTACTCCCTTCACGATAGCCACAAGCAATATAAAATATCTAGGACTAACCCTAACCAAGCAAATAAAGGACTTATTTGAAAAAAACTTTAAATCTCTGAAGAAAGAGATTGAAAATGACATCAGAAGATGGCGGGATCTACCTTGTTTGTGGATTGGGAGAATCAACATAGTAAAAATGGCCATCTTACCGAAAGCAATTTACAGATTCAATGCAATCCCTATCAGAATACCTACAAAATATTTTGAAGATATTGAAAGAACAATTCTCAACTTCATATGGAGAAACAAAAAGCCCAGAATAGCAAAAATAATCCTATACAATAAAAGATCCTCTGGAGGAATCTCCATACCTGATCTCAAGTTGTACTATAGAGCAATAGTAATTAAAACAGCATGGTACTGGCACAGCAATAGGCTAGTGGATCAATGGAATCGAACTGAAGACCCAGAGATGAATCCACACACAGTTGGTCACTTGATGTTTGACAAAGAAGCCAAATCCATTCAATGGAAAAACGACAGCATCTTCAACAAATGGTGCTGGTCTAACTGGATGTCTACATGTAGAAAAATGCAATTAGACCCCTATTTGTCACCATGCACAAAACTCAAGTCCAAGTGGATTAAAGACCTCAACCTAAAACCAGAGATATTAACCCAGTTAGAGGAAAAAGTGGGGAAGAGTCTGGAACACATAGGCACAGAAGACAACTTCCTGAAGAGAACACCAACAGCCCAGGCCTTAGCATCAACAATTAATAAATGGGACCTCATGAGGCTGAGAAGCTTCTGTAAGGCAGGTGACACTGTCAAGAGAACAAAGCGACAGCTTACAGACTGGGAAAAGATCTTCACCAATCCTACATCTGACAAAGGTCTAATATCCAAAATATATAAAGAACTCAAGAAATTAAACACCACCAAAACAAATAACCCAATAGAGAAATGGGGCTCAGAACTAAACAGAGAATTCTCAACAGAGGAATATCAAATGGCTGAGAAACACTTAAAGAAATGCTCATCCTCGTTAGTCATCAGAGAAATGCAAATCAAAACAACACTGAGATTCCATCTTACACCCATCAGAATGGCTAAGATCAATAACTCAAGTGACACCACATGCTGGCGAGGATGTGGAGAAAGAGGAACACTCCTTCATTGCTGGTGGGAATGCAAACTAGTACAACCACTTTGGAAATCTATCTGTTGCTATCTCAGAAAACTGGGACTAGGGCTTCCTCAAGACCCAGCTATTCCACTCCTTGGAATATACCCAGAAGATGCACTACCACGCAACAGGGACATATGCTCAACCATGTTCATAGCAGCCTTATTCATAATAACCAGAACATGGAAACAACTTATGTGTCCCTCAGTAGAAGAATGGATAAAAAACTGTGGTACATCTACACTATGGAATACTACTCAGCTATTAAAAACAAGGAATTTCTGAAATTTGTCGACAAATGGATTGAACTAGAAATTATCATATTGAGTGAGTTCACCCAGAAGCAAAAAGAGTCAAATGGTATATACTCACTTATATCGAGACACTAGTCCAAGGTGTATGTCCCCATGAAAAACTGTACCTACCAGGAAAGTGGGTCAGAGGAGAGGACATCCTATTGAGACTTTAGGTGTGAGAAGCCTGGGAAAATGAGGAAATAGAAGGATCCAGTGGGTCCTGGAAAACTACAGGCGGGTCTGGGCCCTGGGGTCCTCCTCAAACTATGGCAACAGCCAAGGAAAATATAGGCAGTAAACTTCGAACCCCTACCCAGAGTAGCAGATGGAGAGGACATTCTCCACCGTTGAGTGGAGAAGGAGATCTGACTTTCACACAAACTCTGGTGCCCTATATTTGACCATGTCCCTTGGATGGAGACGCCTGGTGGTACTCAGAGGAAGGATAATAGGTCACCAAGGAGAGACTTGATACCCTATGAGCATATACAGGGGGAGGAGGTCCCCCTCAGTCATAGACATAGGGGAGGGGAGTAGGGGGGGGAAGCGGGAAGAAGGGAGGAATGGGAGGATACAAGAGATGGGCTAACAACTGAGATGTAATATGAATAAATTAATAAAAGAAAAACAAAAAGGTGGTCATTGTCATAGTTTGAGTACAGCTTTATCCTGCTTTCTGTTGTTACAAAGGCATATACAGCATGCAAATGCTCCATTTGTTGTCATGTAATTTGAATACTTTTTGTCTTTTTGAAAGAATCATTCAGTGGAAATTTTGTTACCAGTCCTGTATTTCTGCATTTCATTATTTAAATCTGTTTATTAGATTCATAGAATTGAGACTTACTTATTTTTCAATTAACAGATCCGTTCCTTCCCCATGAGTTATTTATTCCTTGTATTTTTATTTCAGAAAATAGAGAAAAGGAAGACTAGAAAGAAAACCAACTAGCCTTCTTGACAACTGTTATTGATTTTCAAGATGAACACTTTAATTTGCTGTAGAACAATTATTCAAATAGATGTACCTTGCAATCAGAGGCAACTTTAATTAGATTTTCTATCATATTTAAAATCAAGTACAACTTTCCTTGAAGGCACGGTGTTGAAATATTTATATAAAAATACAAAGGAATAGGGAGACAAATGATTCTCTGTTTTGCTTTTGAAGGGCAATTTTACATAAACCTATTCTGGCTGAGCCACTTTTATAAAGATAGGCAGTTGGGGTGGAAAGGTTTGCTGTCTGTGCTTCTGCATTTATTTGTATTCCCTAAATAAGCATAAAGCACACTTTATGGCAGTTCAGGAGGATGAATAAGTCTGTTTTTGTTTCCAGGAAGCATACATCCTAGTGTATAGGATTTAGATTTAGATTAACCAGAAATAAACAGAATTAGAATGCAGGTGGTTTCATTAAAATGATGTAGAACACTTATAAATATCAGGCAAAAAAGAAATAATTTAAATTTGCCCAGGAAATCCTTATTTGAGGAGGTGGGTTGAAAAACTGGTGTAACTGATAAAACAAAGCATCCATGTGCGGATGATCAGGGGAAGAAGTAAGGAAGCGTAGCAGTAGTGGGAGGAGGAAGGAAGTCCATGGGTCAAAGGGACAGAAGTGGCAACCTGGGCCCTCATCATGTGGAAAACGGCAAGCCAAGGAAAGAATCTTGACTTCAAGTGTATGCATAAAAAGCCATCATTGAGTGTTAAGATTAGGTGGTATTCTGTCACCTACTTTTATTTTTTCATTATACATTTTCCCATTTGGTTTCTAAAATTTAATTTTTGAAGTTGTCATACAAAGTGATGACCTTTATAATGGCATTTCACAACCTGCGTGTACATGTACATATTGCATTTGTTTTTCTCTTCTTGTGTCCTCCCCCATCACCTTCCTTGGTTACTTTCCTCATCCTAATTAATTTTCCCTTTTCCACTTCCTGCCATATGTGTTCCATTACCCTCATATTCCTCACTTTCCTTTGTCTTTTCTTAACTATCATGCTCTCTTTTCTACTTTCATGCCCTAAAATTAACATAAACATGTACACATAACTTTAAACATGACTGTCACATATGACAAAGAACATGTAATATTTTGTGTTTCTGAATCTGGCTTATTTTGCTTGGCGTTACGGTCTCTAGTTCATCTGTTTTCTAACAAATGCCATGATATAATTCTCCTTTATGGCTAAAACAATTTTAAGCATGCACCCCAAGCGTGCACCCCATTCTCACTGCTACATACAAAAGGATCTCATGGAGACAAGAAGGCTGTTGATAGTGCTGGGAGCATATTGCTGTGACCGGGGAAAGAGCTGGCAGATTGCGGTTCTCACTGGCGAGGAACAATGGGCATATCTGGCGTTTGATTCCTTAATTAAATGGTGAGCTACGGAGAGGCACAGGCCAGGTCATCCAACCTACCCACTTAAAGGAGACTTGAGACCAGACCGAGATGGATTGGAGAATAGAACTGGACCGAGTTGGTGGGCCTGTGTTCTAGAAAGTTTAGGTGAATATGAGCTCTAGTTCATCTTCAGTAGATCACGTTAGAATGAAAAAGACATAAAACTGGGCATACCATTACAAAACACTTGTGAGTACTTGTAATACATCTCTAGAAATGGAGCTTTCCTTTAGAAATAGAAACCACGTTCAAATACAGCCTTGAAGGAAATGCAAGTGAGAGGGAGTTTGTGGCAAAACCAATCTCCCTATGGCTAGAGTGAGAAGGACAAGAAGAAAGCAAGAGGATCTGGAAACTTGTTTCTCCTTTTGGTTCATGGAAATTTTCATATCCAAAGAGGCTCCATAGCACATAATGTCACCTAGCCAGGCCCCTAAGACCCAGGCCAGTGGGTTAATTTGTAAGATTTCATCTTTCCAGACTGTGTAACATCAATGAAAAGGGTTTTTTGTTTGTTTGCTTATCAAAAACAGGCATTAGAAAGGAAATCGTCGCAAGAAGATACTGGAATTAAGAGGCTGGTTATGCTAGTGTGGGCACTGATGGCTACAAGAGTCTTTTGATGGGCGGTCAGCTGTCACTTTTCTTTCACCAAAGGAAGAAAATAAAGAGATAGCCTTAAGTTCAGAACTTCCCTTTGGATTCTCTGTTCTTTGGCTAGCACACTGCTCTTGGACTGGCATTCTCTCCAGTGCTGGGTCTCCACATGTCACCTGCAGTTCTGGGTCTTCACATGTCACCTGTGTGAGCCTATTGGGTGTCTACTGTCTGCAGATGTTAAGATCAGGACTTCACCTTGCTCTTTCTGGTTCTTCCTCCCCTGCTTCACTACACCATACCTGCTGCCTTGTATTCCCTCATTCTTTTGTTCCTGGGGGATCCAGCATGTAGCTTTTCTTGATACTTGATAAACATTATGTAATGGGCTATTCAGTGGCCTGTTTTCCATTTTATTCTATCTGTACATGGGCGAGGGTCTATATTTGTTAGCTATATGGATACTATGCATTCAGTCAGAGAAGCATAAAGTGTCCACACTCAAACTGAAAGAGCATGCAACGAGTGTGGGACTCAGTGTTTAGAGCATGGTGTTTGTGCATGAGCTCCTGTATTTGTGAATTTGTGAGTACCCCCCACCTCTCACCTCTCTCTCTCTCTCTCTGTATGTGTGTATATACATTTATATGTTTACATATATTTTTGTGTTTGTTGGTATAGACAGCTACAACTGGAAAAATGCATATAGTTATTTTTATATATCTTCACATTACTTCCATGGGTAAATTATCCACTGGTAATGGAGCCAGCTGGAAAATAATCACTGTACTCATCTGGAAGGCGTAGAAGTCACAGGGTATTGTTGGATAATTATATATCTTAGTGTCAGGTTAAAAGGAGGCCAGAAGCCACTTTGACATGCAGATGGCAACAGAGCCAATAAAGGGAAAAACATAGAACAGGAATTTTTGTATTGTTCTTAAGTTGTTTAAAGATATATATATATATATTTTCCTGTTCATTCTTTGAGAATTTCATATATTGTGTTTTGATCATAGTCATGCACTCCTCAAATTCTTCCTGACCTACTCCTTCCATATCTACTCAACATTGTGTCCTCATTTTGTAAATCCATCAAAATCAGTTTGTGCTGTGGTCTGCCACTGCATGTGTGGTCTGCCACTGCATGTGTGGTCTGTCACTGGAATGTGTTCTATTCCAGGGTCCACACTCTTATTACTGACTCTTTATCTCCCATCTCCTATCACTTGCCAATAGTTCTTTGAGATATCATGTCAACCTCCCGTCTTCAGAGTGAGATTTGTTCTAGCTTGAACTTACACTGGTCTTGCACATGCTGTCACACCTGCCGTGAGTGCTAAATTGACCTACAAAACTCGCTTCTTCCTAATGTAAGTTGTCCTGTTATGTTCAGGGGATGCTGCTTTCTTGTAGTAATTTACCACCTCTGGTTCTTATAATCTTTCCTGATTCTCTTCCACAATTATTTGTGAGCTTTAGGAGGAGGAGATGAGCTATTGATAGCCCACTTAGGACTGAGCCTTTCACAGTCTCCTCTTCTCTAGATTTGGCCAGTTGTGAGCTTTTGTGTTAATTTGCTTCAAATGAAACTTCTCTGATGAGAATTGAGAGATGTATCAATCTATGGGTACAGTGATAAACCACATGATGTTCATGCTACAATTGCACCAGGGCTATGTCTTACCACACCTGTCATTATTTTTGCTCAAAGGGTTCATAACAGAGGAATATGGAATATACAAATAACTCAAAAATAATAGCAAGGAAATTAAACCACTCAATTAAAAATACAGTATGGGCCAGGCAGTGAAGGTCTATGCCTTTAGTCCCAGCACTCGGGAGGCAAAGGCAGGCAGATCTCTGTGTGTTTTAGGCCAGCCTGGTCTACAAAGCAAGTTCAGGAAACAAAGACTACACAGAGAAACTCTGTCTCAAGAAACCAAAACTCACCAACTGAACAAAAAATATAGTATGGAAATATAAAGAGTCCTCAGAAAATGAAATACAATTGGCCAAGAAACATTTTTTAAAGTGTTCAGCATCTTTAGCCATCATTAAAATGCAAATGAAACTACTATAATATTTCATCTATCCTAGTAAGAATGGTTAAAACAAACCAAACCAAAAAAGACCAATAAACCCCACAATAAATGAAGACAAATGTTGTCATGGATACCGGGAAAGAGGAACACTTATTCTGGTGGGAGTGCAAACTGGTGCAGCTACTATGGAAATCACGGTGAAGACTCCTACAAAAAACAAAACTGAGAATGAATCCAGCACATGACTCAGCTATAATAGTCCTGGGCCTGCATCCAAGGAATTTTGTATCTTCCTACAGAGATACCTGCTCACTCTGTTTAATTGGTATTTATGACCAGGAAATAGAAACAGCTTTGATGCCCACCAACTGATGAATGAAAAATGAAAGCATAGTATATTTCACCATGGGATATTATTCAGCTATTAGGAGAAACAAAATGTGAAATTTACTGGCTAGCAGATGGATCTGGAAACAATCACTATGAATGGAGTAACCTAAACAAGAGTATTTTGCAATTAAATTTCTAATCTCCTTAAATTTGTAACTTCTTTGCTGGTGTTGGATCTAGACCATTATGTTAGGACTTACATCTTGTTCCCCAGTTGAGTTTTATTTTTAAAACAAATTTTGTTAAAAGTACACGTGAATAAACACACACAGATAAAATTTACCAACTTCACCATTTTAGGTGTTCAGTGAAATGGTATGATCATATTCAGATTACCATAACACAAGTTTCCATAGTGGGACATGATGAAGCATCAGTTCCTCTTCTACCTCTCCCCTAGGAGCTCCTAGAAATTACAGTTCTGCTCACTGTCTCTATGTGTTCATTCCTGTGAGAGTGCTTTGTGTTTTCATTATAATGTGCATGACTTCTTTCAGCCAAGCAACCCTTCTCCGATAAGTAGCTGTGCTCCAGGCACTGCTATAAAACTCCTGGTAGCTTAAGCTTCAGCAGCCTAAGTTCTTTTTTTTAAATTAATACTTTATTAATTTATTCATATTACATCTCAATTGTTAGCCCATCCCTTGTATCTTTCCATTCCTCCCTCCCTCCCGCTTTCCCCCTACTCCCTTCCCCTATGTCTGTGACTGAGGGGGTCCTCCTCTCCCTGTATATGCTCATAGGGTATCAAGTCTCTTCTTGGTGACCTGTTAAAGCCCTCCTTTTCCCCTATCTTTTGCTCAGGGTTCCTGCTTTGTTTGCCCTCTTGTCCCAGATAACACATGGTGATGCAAGCTCTTGGTCCACGCCCATGCTGCCTCTTCTCCTGGGCAGCTGGACTCATGAAGTAGGCAAGTACACTGGGTCATTCTCAGTACAAATTAAAACCGACATCAATATCTTTATATCTGGACCTTATTATTATTCATACCCGCTTGCTGTTGAAGTGGCATTAATTTCAGGTATTTTTTAAAAATATAACATGGTTGTGTGCCTCACACCAAAAAGTGAAGAGTCAATAAAAGATTCTTTATCAGAATGTGTTCCTATATCTTTTAGATTAAAAAAATAAACCACCTAAATTCTGGTGTCAGCTACCTATCCGATATCTAAATAAAGCATTGAATTGACTTTCCTGTGTCCCAAAACCAAGGCAGATGCCAGCACTTAAAGCTCAAGTGAGCAAAATTTCTAAAAATTAAGAGACTATCAGCTAGCCAGGAGGATCAGCCAGCAGAGAGACCCCTGTACATACTGGAGGTGCCACATGGCACAAACGAAAGCACAGAGCCTTGTCTCTAAGCTCCAATCTCTGTCCCACAGGTTTTGAGCTCCATGATTTCACCTATTTCTTTGCTATACCCTAGAAGTGTTGGTTCTGTTTATGTTGGAGGCCGCTAGACCAGGATCATAGAGAGTGAACATGCTATAACATGCAGGTTTGCAGTGCTAAAGGGTTGTTTTTATGTACATTAGTGATTATAGCAAGACAAAGAGCTGGGCCAATATAATTTAATTTGGTTAAGTCCACCATTCATCACTTGTTTATGTAGATTGTCATCAACTGTGGTAAACATCACCTCAAGAAAAATGATATGACTAAAGTATTGTTGTGTCTTAAAGTAAATGAAATTGTTTTATAATTTGGAGTGAAGATTATTAGTTGAAATAATACTATGTGCATTTATATGTATATATCTTCTTTCCTTAAGTAAAAAATTAAACACACTTTCTTGGCTAGTTTTATGTCAACTTGTCACACGCTAAAGTTATCTAAGAGAAGGAAACTTCAATTGAGAAAATGCCTTTCTATGAGTGACTTGTAAGCCTGTAAGACATTTTCTTAATTGGTGACTAATGGGGGAAGGCCAACACCATTGTAGGTGGGACCACCCCTGGGCTGTGGGCTGGTGGTTCTATAACAAAGCAGGCTGAGCAAGCCATGTGGAGCAAGCCAGTAGGCAGTACCACTTCATGGCTTCCGCATAAGCTCTGGCCTCTACATTCCTGCCCTGTTTGATGTCCTGTCCTGACTTCCTTCCACAATGAACAGCAATATGGCAGTGTAAGCCAAATAAACACTTTCCTTCCCAGTTTCCTTTTGGCCATGGTGTTTCATTGCAACAATAGAAACCCTAACAAAGATGTACAATAGAAACCAGATGTAATACCCTTTACCTCAGGACTCTTAGGAGACATACAATTGCTAAATATTTTTGTAGTGAAATAATAGTACCAAAAAGTGATATTCTGCCTTTAAAGTATCTATGTGGCTGCTATAATAGGGTGTTTATTGTTGGGATGTAGACAATGTTTGCATTTTTACTACAGCTTATTGTGAAAAAGGTAACAAATAGACATTATGATCATCAGAGAAAATAATAGCTTTAGAAATAGTCTTTGGGAAAATGTATGATTTTAAAACACCTTGGCGCAATTAAAATATATTTCTTGTAAAAAACATACTAGCTGCCCAGTTATGTATGAAATAATTTATAGCAGTAAAAACATGTCTATGATCTGGAGAGGTGTTTGACAAACATTTAATGTTTTTAGTTGTAACAAGTGTGAGAAAATGAAAATACCCAGTCCTTCATGGTGTTCATCTGCTCAGCAGTTGGCATTTAAATACTTCATGTTGAGGGTTCAAAATATTGTAGATTAAAGTTATCTTATTTCTTTTAGCAGATTTTTACACATTTTCAAATTGCTAAACCCATCCTAAGTTTTATAAACAGGAAAATACAAATTGAGCCGTGATTGTTACATAATATTGATGTATATATTCAAATATTTCCAACTGAAAAATATTATGAACACATATTTACAAAATATTGTTTGTGATTAGAAATATAAAATTATATGCATGTTACCATAGCCTCTATTTGCCTTGAGAAATTTGACGGCAGATTTTATAAAAGCAATTCAATGGATATTCATCTGGGAACACTGTGCCTTCAAGTGTCTCATAGTTATTCACATTCTGTTAGAATACTTCAGTCATTGTTAAATAGCAAGAGAAGGAAAATACAGTGTCATTGGTATGGTTTAATTTAACTGAGTTGGATTTTTTTAATTAAGAAGAAAAAAATTAAACAATATGCACAATTTGATGATATCATAAAGGCTGAAAAGCCTGTCTAAAGGCACTTCATAGATACAGATCTCTCTCCTTAGCTAGAGAATGGTGCCAGAAAAGGAGGATTTATGTCATACTGTTTCATGGGCCATAAAGCTTTCAGTAGCTGCACAGCTCTGCCATCACTCTGAGGCTTGGCCACTGTCTGTGATGGATAATTTTCCTTTATGGGAGCTTAACTCTAACTGACAAGGGAAACATTTAAAGGAGAAACTTCTGATTAATCTTTATAAAGAGAGAGTTGTCTACACATCAAGTAAATTTCAGATGGCCTCAATAAAATAAAATATTTTTATTTTTAAAGTGAAATAACCACTCTACAAAATTACATTTATTGTGTGACCCTCATATAGATGATACTATGCATTTTCTGGTTAGTTTAAAGGACTGGACTCAATCTTCAATAGAGTGAGTATGACTGTTACGTATTTAAAGATTCCTTCAATGTTTTGTTTCAGTGTTCTAAAATATTAAAATAGCCTTATTTTACCCTTTTTGCTGGATATTTATGAGCGAGATGAACATAAGTAACCCAATGAGATAACATATATTAGCACACCAAGTGTAGTGCCTGAATGTCCAGGAACTTGACGTCTTCTTGCTGTTTCTAATGCAGGACAGCATTAACTTTGATCTAAAGAAGAAAGGCCGCAGTGCAGGCACAGCTGCCTGGAGTGGCCGTTTCGGTTTCCCTCCATCTGGCTAGTTTGAGGCTTTTCTAGGTTTGCAGGGAAGCAGCACAGAGAAGAGCTGGAGTTATACACACCCCTTTCTTTGTTCTCCTCCAAAGAAATCAGCACACACAGCTCTAGTGAGTATCAGGTCTCTGCGTCTAATCTTATTCATGCAATTGTTCATCACAGTTAGATGGGGTGGGACTGTGGTGTCGTGGCCCTGTAGGGCATGGCTTTGGAGTGTGTGCAGTCTACAGCTTGGCCAGTTCTGTCTCAGTTTCTTCAACATTGATGGTGTCTAATTCCTGATGTTGCCAGTTTCCTTTGGGGTATGTTTTATCTTCTAGATAGGAGATTGAAAAGCTAACTTGAAATAATGTATAAACATGGTCAAACTCATTCTATGATAAACCCTTGTTCCTTCGTTTCTACACAGCATATTTCTCTTGGAGGGGAATGAGATCCATTTTGAATCATTGCCAACAATACCAGTGATGCCTCAGCTCTCAATGCACAATCTGTCTTACTCAGTTACTATAGTGGTTAGTTTCTTTCTTTCTTTCTTTCTTTCTTTCTTTCTTTCTTTCTTTCTTTCTTTCTTTCTTTCTTTTTCTGGGGAGGAAAAGGTTTATTTCATTTTAAAAAATATTTTATTAATTTATTCATATTACATCTCAATTGTTAGCCCATCCCTTGTATCCTCCCATTCCTCCCTCCCTCCCGCTTTCCCCCTACTCCCCTCCCCTATGTCTGTGACTGAAGGGGACCTCCTCCCCCTGTATATGCTCATAGGGTATCCAGTCTCTTCTTTTAACAGCCATCAGGGTATTCCATGAAAGAAAAACCGAAGTACTGATACTTTGTAACAGGGACAGGGACTTAATCTAGATTGAGTACAACTTGAAGAAATTCCTGCCTAACTGATTTCACTAATGAAATGGCACACTGCCCACAAGATACCATTAAAAATATTTGGCTGGAGGTGTGCCACCAAAGCTTAGTTGCCTCTGTTGAGTTAATCTCGTTAGCATGTGGTTGGAGTACCGTTCCCCACTCTTGCCTTCCCTATTTCCAAAATGGAAATTGTCTCAAAGGCATTTTTGATTGAATTGTAACTAATCAACTTTTCCTCTGGTGCTCAGGATTAGATTCCAAAGGAAATAGAACCCCAGAACAATGAACTCAGGACGGAAGGTGCAGAGGCGCAGATTGATAGCTGGCACACACCCAACCCGATATGAAAGTGGAAGCAATCAGTGCTTTGTTCTTCCAATACAAAACATCAAATGTACAATTCCTTTATCAGTCACAAATATCATCTATTTTAACTGAAGAAAATTTTATCCTTACACTTAAGGGTTGAGTAGTTAATGTCTCAAGATATTTCACATGTTATAGAACAGACTAAAGTAACAAAAAAGCACATTCAGGAATAATAGCAGCTTTTGACAAAGTAAGTCAAGTATTTCCAATTGCCACACAGAAGGAACACTGGCCTCCAGTTCTCAGTAGCTCGTCTCTCACCCCAGTGGCCACGTCTTTATGAGATTGCTTTCTAAACAATCTTACAGGCAGCTCCTTGTTTGGCAGTTTTTCCCTCTGAATACAATATTGGTGTCCCTTAATCCGAGACAGTCTTTTATAAACATATATATTTTTGTGATAAAAATCTTAATGAAATTCACTAAAATTATTCATTTTGATGGCAAAGACTCCATCAGAAATGTTATATGGTTAATTGATCTAGAATAATTTGCAGTTATTGACATGAACCTTATTTGGAGTCTGGATACAGCCCGCTACTTTATGTTCTAAAAGACACAAAGAAATTTCTAAACAGTTGGTGTAGTGGTAGATGTCTAGAAGTAATTTTCTGGATTTAGTGTTATGCAGAGCTCTGAGTCATTTTTACTGGTGACTTTGTTTCAGCCAAGAAATCTTTCTGTAATTACGTGTGTGTGTGTGTGTGTGTGTGTGTGTGTGTGTGAAATACATACATACATACATATTAAGCGTTTGCTGTAAACCAATAAGAATTTAATTTAAATAAGTCACTATATAAAGATACAAATTTGTTGTTTAGTTAAGATGAAAGAAAATGTACATACAAATAAGATATGTATATTTTTATTATTATACAAAAACTTATGCTTTGGCACAATATCTAGTGCTTTAGGGTCCAAGGCATCTGCAACATTTTTCAGAATTGAATGTGGTTTTTAATACTAACAGTGCCACTCACATGAATATGTTGCAGAAGACGGCAGAAGCATATTCAGAACCATTTCAGAAGCTGTTTGAGCTGGGCATGGTGGTGGATGTCCTTCATACCAACACTCGGGAGGAGGGTACAGAGGCAGGCAGGCGAATTTCTAAGAGACTGAAGCCAGTCTGATCTACTTGGCGAGTATACATTCTAAACTGTATATATTTCAAAAGGTCACATTGTACCTAGCATACTCATATTTTTATGATTTCATATATCAGTTAAAAATAAATCTAAATTTTGTGAATCTGAATAAGATCCCAACTGTTAACCAGATTATCTATGCTTAAGCTAACCATGTCACATGCATTCTGCATGGACAAAAATAGATCCATTTTGCCAGGGGTGCTTTAGTTCCATAATCTAAGCACTTATGGTTTACCTTGTAAAATGATGAGTTTAAGGCAAGACTGCATTATAAACTTAAATCATATCTCAAAACAAAACAAAGTCTCCACTGAAGACTTTTCATCAGGAAAAGGGAAGCAGGTGTAGCTCCTACTCAAATAGCCTATAAAGGATAGCCAAGAAAGGATAAAATCTTTTTTTTATTGCAATTAAGATTAAAAAATAATCGGGAAGTGAAAAATAAATTAATTAATTCTATTTGCCCTTAGCTTATGCTAGAAAGGAGAAATGTTCTGTGTGTAGGGAGAAATGAGCAATTCACGAGGGGATACAGTCACACTGAAATGAGCTGTTTGGCCTAGAAGAAGCTGAGTCATGTCTATATGGAGTGACTATGTAGATAGAAAACAATATAGTACTGTATATAATGAAAAAGCATGAAGTGTTTGGTAGTTGGTATACATAAAGTTGAGAGACTAAGAATGTTATGGCAATGACTTCCAAATGGCATGACAAAATAGTCATATAGGGGGAACTAATGAAATAAACATACAAAAATAAATAAAAATTTTTTTTAAATCCCTGGAAATTAACCTAGGTGCCATGAAGCCAATGAGGAAACACATCAGACATTTGCCAGATCTTGATAACAAGATTGGAAGTCTACATTTGGGTAGCGACCAACTACTCTATCACCCTATTACACAATAACAAATGCTTTACCTACCCTGGTGCAGCCAGCAATACAGCTCTCTTTCCACCTAGCTCCAACTGATTTCCTTTGGAGGCACAGACAAACCACATTTCTCATGTCCTGTAGCTGTTTTCTGTAACAGCTCCATTCTAGTCAAGAAAAACTTCAGATCTGTGTCTCATTTTCTCTATCCACCCCTACAGATTTGGTCTAGAAATTCCATGTAAAATATTGCTGGTCCCAAATACTGGGACCCTGATTTTTTTCTGTCCCAGTCTTGTCCTCATCATAAGATCAGCACCTCTTTCAAACACCAAGAAGGGGACTGCAGAACGGTTGTGTATCAGAAGGGGACTGCTGTCTCCGTCTAACTGCTGGTGCAGTGGTACACCAGATTTCCAAGGAAGACATGAAACCTTGAGGCGTAATTCCCTAAGACATTTTTATTTATTTTTTTCCTAAGACATTTTTAAAGGGCATTATTCCACTTGGTAAAGAACAGGGACAGGAGAAACCTATGTTCCAAAATATTATTGAAAAGCATAAAGATGCTAGTTGCAAGCAATTAAGCAGACGTCGGGCGCTCTATAAAAATAAAAATCTAGAGCTGGTGTCACTTAAAACAAAGAGAACTAAAGGCTTAGAAGGACCTACCTGATTCAAAATAATGTGAAAATATTGCCTAAAATCACTGCTGTTGATTTGTTCAAAGTAAGCATATGTGAAAATGTCACAATAAAATTAATTTGTAAAATTAATATGCACTAATAAAAATCTATGCCTTCTTAATTTTAATTGGAATAAATTATGTACTAATTGGTACCCAGGGTTTTTTTTTTTGTATAATGGAGAGATAAATTTAAGAAGAAGTGCTTTCATTTATAAGATGCCTTGGTCATGGTTCTTTGTCATAGCAGTGCAAAAGTAAATAGTAAATAAGGCAGAAGTCGGTACCAGAATTGGGTTTTATTTGGAGTTCACAGTTTCAGAAGTTTAGAGCCCATGAAGGCAGAGCAAAGTCATGGCAGCAGGAACAGATAAAAGCTTATAATCTAATGTTCAAGTTGGAGGCAAAGAGTGGAATGGTACAAGTCTTTTGAAACCTTAAAGCCAATCCCCAGTAATATACCTATCCCAACAAGGTCATACCTTCTAATCATTCTTAAGGAGTTCTAACAGTTGGGAACCAAGTTTTAAAATATTCAAACATATGGGCTAATAGAGCCTGTCTCACTCAAACCACCAGATGTGCTCTGTGTTTTGCAAATGGGGAGGGATGTTATAGGAGGCATTTTACACAGAAAATCCTATTATTTTTAAATATTTCCCATATTCTCTAGCAGGGTCACTTTTCAGCACTTCCTATTAAGAGGAAAGTACCAAGGGGGTAAAAAAAAAAAAAAAGAAAGACACATGTGTAAAGTTGTAGCCTACTCCAAATTGTTGAATGAAGCCCACTGTAAACTCAGGTGGTTAAAGAAGTGACAGCCCAAGTGGAGGTAGCTTTTAGTATAAACAGGTATGGAAGGTTATTAGACTGTTTAGGAGGTTTTCCAAATAAAGGACATTAAATTTGGTATGTGGGCAAGGGAACACACCAATGAGAAAGGCTAAGATAAAAGTAAGGGTGTTTGTCACATTTCTATTCTTCGGGTGAAAACCATGGGCCACGCAGAGTGTGGAGATAGTTGGCTATATGATAGCACTTTGAAGGAGAGGTTGAAGAAGCACGGAAGTAAGGGGGAAAGAGTTCAGCTTCTTCAGTTCTTCAGTTCTTAGACCAAGTTACTGTAAGGAAAAGTGGGGGTCTGGAAATGTAGGTCCCATAGGCTTTGCCCCAGACTCAACTTGGCTACATGGATATAATTAAAAGACACATTAGAAACATAGCCACTGTGTCATTCCTTGCTCTTGTTAGTTTTATGTCAACTTAACACAGGCTAGAGTCATTTGTGAAGAGGGAACATTAATTGATAAAATGCCCTTACCACATTGGCGTATGGGCAAGCCTGTGGTACATTTTGTCTTTCCTTCTCTTTACTACCTCTATAGGCTCCAATCGACCTTTCCCCACTCTCTTTCAAATCCAAGGCCTCACTTTTACTAATTTGTTATTGCATGCATATATGTATAGATTCCTAAATACAACTTGATGAGTTCATATAATTTTACTTGCCTGACCATTTGGCACTAGACAAGGAGTAGGTGTGCTTTTATCTGGAGAAAGTCAACCCCCCCACCCCCGAGTCATAGCTTTTCTTGGTTGTCTATTGTACTCTGTGTAGAACTGCAGCCTCATGGGCTTTCCTATGTCCAATTTGGCATATTCATTGTTGTGATCCTTGGTACACTGAAGACTTATGTCAGTGTGGCCATCCCACAAAGAAGCGATGCCATCCCTGGGTGACTGGTCCTAGATTGTATAAGAAAGTGGGCTGAGAAAAACACTGGGAGCAAGGTAGCCAACAGCACTCCTCCATGGTTGGTCTCCGCTTCAATTCTTGCCTCACTATTCCTGCTTTGAGTTCTTACCCTGACTTCTCTTAGTGATGGATGTCACCTGAGAATTATAAGTTGAAATAAACCCTTTACTCTCCAAGCTGCTTATGAATGTGGTGTTTCACTATAGCAATAAAAACCCTAACTAAAACATATATTAACACAGAGCCTCATGCTGTTTTCCCTCTGCCATTTGTTTTGGATTCTGTGGGTTAGATCACTTGAACATGAAAGATCAGCCTTCTCCCAAGTTTCTCACCCTGTACAGAAGTGAGTTTACTTCCCAGACTCAAGGTAAATTTGGCCATGAGTTCGGTGATAGTTTTTTCATTGTCACTTTCCTCAGTATCCATGTCCAAGCTATCAGGCAGGTCTGGCCAAGCATGAAACATCAATCCAATCTGCATCTTTGTCTCTGCAGGTAGTGGGGGCAGCATCAGAGCTGCAGCTGTTCCCTGCTTCTTCATCACCATAGTAATTGTCTCTTGGAGATAAGAACTCAGTTGTTTCTACTCAAGGGGCAAGAAGCGTGGAGCCAGAGTACACCTGGACCCAATTTGACAAATTCATTTTTATGAGAAAATGTTTTTATTTTTATTTTTTTATTTTTTATTTTTTTATTAATTTATTCTTGTTACATCTCTATGGTTATCCCATCCCTTGTATCCTCCCATTCTCCCCTCCCTCCCATTTTCCCCTTATTCCCCTCCCCTATGACTGTTCCTCAGAGGGATTACCTCCCTCTGTATATGCTCATAGGGTATCAAGTCTCTTCTCAGTGACCTGCTGTCCTTCCTCTGAGTGCCACTAGGTCTCCCCCACCAGGGGACATAGTCAAATGTGAGGCACCAGAGTACATGAGAAAGTCAAATCCCTCTCTCCACTCAAGTGTGGAGACTGTCCTGTCCATGGGCTAGATCAGGGTAGGGGTTTAAATTTTACCGCCTGTATTGTCCTTGGCTGGTGCCTTAGTTTGAGCGGGACCCCTTGACCCAAATCTGCCTATCATAATGTTCTACTTGTAGGTTTCTAGGACCCACTGGATCCTTCTACATTGCTATTCTCCCATTGTTCTCTCATCTAGAGTCCCAATAGGATGTCCTCCCCTCTGTCCCAGTTAGAAAAATGTATAAGACTCCATAAAACAGAAATAAAAATCAGAAAATATCTGAGTTCTTCAGCCATGTATCATTCCCTTAATTTTTCTTTAGTTTCCCCGCAAGCAGCCAAAGTTCCTGCCCTTCTTTTGGAAGCTAAGCGCCGTCTTCTGAGCATAGCCCAAGAACTGAAGAAGCTGAACTCTTTCCCCCTTACTTCCGTGCTTCTTCAACCTCTCCTTCAAAGTGCTAATCATATAGCTAACTATCTCCACACTCTGCGTGGCCCATAGTTTTCACCCGAAGAATAGAAATGTGACAAACACCCCTTACTTTTATCTTAGCCTTTCTCATTGGTGTGTTCCCTTGTCCACGTACCAAATTTAACGTCCTTTATTTGGGAAACCTCCTGAACAGTCTAAGAACTGAGGAAGCTATAACGTTTCATTTTCCCACCATAGTTCCACAAAATGTCCTCCAAATAATAAGCATAACCCAACGCATAGAAGTGTTCTCCCTTACTTTCATTTGATGCTTCTCACAGGGCGTTCTGCACAGTCATGGTCCTTGTTCCGGCCCCACTTCCTGTTAACTGCACAAAAGTTGACCTAACTGGGGCGATGGAGAATAAATATGTGACAAAACCAAGTAGCATAAAGCTGAGGTGGGGTGGACCATGTGCTCGGATTGAGATGCACCAACAGTAATCTGAAAACTCGGGCATTTCCACTCTCATGGGTCTAACGCATTGGTATCCTTGATGTGGCCACACTCGTATCAACAATAGGTATTTACCCAGGACTTCATCACACAGACATTGAAAAAACGAGAGCTTGGCAACATTCAGGGGAAGTGTGAAAGTCAGCTCCCAATGGGTACTGATCTGAGCTTCTTTCTGAATTGTTGAAATGCATTTAGATGGCCACTCTAAAACAAACAAATTGCAGCATTTTAATTGGTGGTCATTAGGGTATATGTGTGTTTTCATTTCCTGATTTTATTTTATTTTATTTTATTTTTTGTTTTACGGAGACAGGGTCTTACTACATACTCCAGGCTGGCCTCAAGTGCTCAATATTCTTGCTTCAGCTTCCTGAGTCCTGATATTATTCACATTGTGGCTGGAACATTATGTGAATTCTATTTGATTACATCTGCAAAGAATCAAGGAATCTGAAAGGAGAATTCCTGTATTCTTTCTTTTTCTTCCTTCCCATACTGTTGTACTATATTCCTCTGCCCTAGGCACAACAGTATTTCTGTACAGGAACAGACTTTGAACATCCCACAGTTCCCACTCTAAGAATCTAGAAAAACAAAGGACATTTAGAAATGGTGCTTTATTAGGAAACAGAGAGTCCAAATTGAGGAAGTGTAAGAGTGACCCAGCACTGGACTACAATGACCTAGCCTATCACAATAATCTTTAGTGGTTTTGTTTAATCTACTTTTTAGAATTTGATGCATTTAAAACTTTTTATTTTCTATCTCTGCACCATATGGGTGCACATGGTACCCATTGGAGGCCAGATGAGGGTATGAGATCTCCTAGAACTGGAGTTACAGATGGTTGTGAGCCACTGTATGGCCTCTGGAATTGAGACTAAGTCCTGTGGAAGAGCATCCACTCTTCTTATCTGCTATGCCGTCTCTTCAGCCCCTTGATGTATTTTTTGATTAAGAAAATTTTGTTGGTTCAAACATAGATTGAAAACAACTATTTGATTACATAAGATTGTATACATGGATTTGAAGAATGCTTAACGTGAAGCCTGTTAACTTTTAGACTACTGGCCTCTTGCTACGAAAGGGTTAGTCTAGCAGGAGGATCACAAATTCCAAACCTACTTAGGCTGCAGACAGAGCAGGTTCAAGGCCAGCCTGGGAAACTTTGCAAGACTCTGTCTCAAAATAAAAAGTAAGGTCTGGGTATACACCTCAGTGTAGAGCACTTGCCTGGCAAGTGTGAGGTCTTTGCAGAACCATATGAGCCTTGTGATTATTTGAGACATGCCCTTAGCACTTAAGTAAATCTTAGTGAAGAAAACATAGGCACATACAATCTCAGAAATCTTGTCAATGGGAATCTAGTTCCGCATGTCCTGATAGACAATGGCAAAGTCAGAAAAAGCTTGAATTGGTTTCATGGAAGTGCTCACCATCATCAGAAAGCTTGAATTCTAAGTAGAAATGTCCCCTGATCTCAATAGTTTTTCATCCCTGGGAGGGTAAAAGAGAGTTTCATCTAGTCATAAGCCCCTTAAGAACAGTTACATTTTGTTTACTTCTTTAGCCATTAATTTACACACATAATGCAAGGTATAATTTTAAAAATATATTTTTAGTGAGTAAAAGCCCCATAGAAATAGTTCAGCCTGACTTATATAAATGCAGCTGGAGATGTTTACATTATTGTTTTGGATTTACTCATTTCCCTGGCCAGCGCTCAACTACACGCTGGGGAGTTGAAAATAAAGTGATATTTTTTTTTTCTGCAAAAATGCCCATGTGTAATATTTCATGTTGGAAATCACTGGATTCCTGAAAAAAAAATCCCATGTGTGTGTGACTGTGTGTGTGAGTGTGCACATGCATGT
Organism: Acomys percivali; assembly: GCA_907169655.1. Classification (NCBI taxonomy): domain Eukaryota; kingdom Metazoa; phylum Chordata; class Mammalia; order Rodentia; family Muridae; genus Acomys; species Acomys percivali. Next base: position 78,002,029 of record OU015743.1, on the reverse strand, counting down.
ATGTGTGCATATGCTTCCATTCGCATAAACTTCACGTCTGTGGCTTTTAACAAAACCAAGGCTCCTAGGTGAGGAGCCTTTACCACCTTGAAGGTAAGGATGCTGATTTCTCTGGGCTTTTGTTGAGGAGAATGAAGACAACTACAGGGTAAGGTGTGCATGTGATCTTATTGAGAACCTGTGCACTTTCATACACGAGAAAATGTGAGGAAATTCATTTATATCTAGTTCTCTTTTCTTCTATTAACAAGGTAGATCCATGTGTCCTAGCGTAGTCACTGATCACTCCTGATCTTGCTACCTATCTTTAGTGTTTGTTTTATATGTGTATTTGTGTCCATATTTAAATTATATAATATAAATACACATTATATACTCTCTCTTAGCATAATTAAAACACACAGAAAGGTACTTTTTAACTGTCTGGCTGCTGAACATAAAATATCTACAAGATTCTTTTTCTTTTCTGCTCTGTATTTATTTATTTGTTTATTTATTTTATATCCCGACTGCAGTTTCCCCTCCCCTTCCCTCTCCCCCATCTCTCCTCTTCTCCCAGACCCATCCATTCCTCCTTTCTCTTCAGAAAGAGAGTCTTTCCATAGATATCACCCAGCCCTGGCATATCACGTTGCAATAGGACTAGGTGCATCCTTCCTGTTAAGGCTGGATGAGGCGACCCAGTAGGGGAAAAGGGTTCCCAAAGCAGGCATCTGGGTCACAGACAGCCTCTGCTCCCACTGTGGAGTCCCATATGAAGACCAAACTGCACAACAAGTATAACATATGTGCAAAGGGCCTAGGTTAGTCCCATGCAGGCTCCCTGGTTGGTGGTTTAGTCTCTGAGGCCCTATGAACCTAGGTTATTTGATTCTGAGGGTTTTCTTTTGGTGCCCTTGACCCCTCTGGCTCCCACAATTCTTCCTACTCCTCCTCAGCAGAATTCCTCAAGCTGCACCTAATGTTTGGCTGTGGTCTCTGCATCTGTTTTCATCAGTTGCTAGGTAAAGCCTATCTGATGACAACTGGGCTAGATACCAATCTATCAATATAGCAGAATATCATTAGAAATCATTCATTGTCTTGTTTGCCATTTGTGTTTAGTTCTATTCTAGGCCTCTGGGCTATCTAGCCTCTGGTTCCTGTCCCTCTAGGCAGTGTCAAGGGTAGGCTTCCTTGCATGGCATCGTTCTCAAGCTGGACCAGTCAATGGTTGGCTACTCCCCCAATTTTCTGTGCCATTTTTACCCCAGCTCATCTTCTAAACAGGATAAATTATAGGTTGAAGGTTTTGTAGTTGGGTTGGTAGTCCAATGTCTTCATTGGGACAAAGGAGATGATCTGTTCAGGTTCCGTATTCTCTGTTTCTAGGATTTCTCATAGATTCCTGGGAGTTTCCATTGTCTTAGGTTTGCAGGTGGTCCCAGAGATGGCTCACAATTCCAGTTGTTTCTTCTAGTACTCTCTCCCTCTTTTCTCCCCCAACCTGATCCCACCTTGTTCCCATCCCCATTTCACTCAATCCAGTTCCCTCCATATATCCATCCTCAATACCTATTCTTTTCCCCGATCTCAGTGAGATTCAAGCATCTACCCCTTCCCCCTGGGCCCTCCTTGTTACATAGCTTCTTTAGGTCTATGCATTGTAGCATAGTGATCCTTTACTTTATAACTAATATCCTATTATAAGTGAGTACATGCCATGTTTGTCTTTCTGGGTCTGAGTTACCTCACTCAGGATGATACTTTCTAATTCCATCTATTTGTCTGTCAATTTCACGATGTCATTGTTTTTAATACCTGAGTAATACTCCATTGTATAATCATACTACATTTTATTTATCCATTCTTCAATTGAGAGGCATCTAAGTTGTTTCCAGTTTTTGACTACTGTGAGTAAAGCTTTTATGATCACATTGGAGCAAGTGTCCTTTTGGTACAGTGGAGCACAGTTTGGGTATATGCCCAGGAGTGGTATAGCTGGGTCTTGAGGTAGATTGATTCCAAATTTTCTGAAAAACTGCTATGCTGATTTCTAAAGTGGCTGTTCAAGTTTGCACTCCCACCAGAATTGGAGGAGAGTTTTTTTGCTCCACATCCTCACCACTTTTGTTTTTGATTTTAGCCATTCTTACAGGTATAAGATAGAATTTCAGAGTAATTTTTATTTGCCTAACCCTGCTCAACATCATTAGTCATCAGGGAAATGCAAATCAAAACAACTCTGAGATTCCATCTTACACCCATCAGAATGGCTAAGATCAAAAACTCAAGCGACACCACATGCTGGAGAGGATGTGGGGAGAGAGGAACACTCCTTCATTGCTGGTGGGAATGCAAACTAGTACAACCACTTTGGAAATCTATCTGGTGCTATCTCAGAAAACTGGGAATAGAGCTTCCTCAAGACCCAGCTATTCCACTCCTTGGAATATACCCAGAAGATGCACCAGCACACAACAAGAAAATTTGCTCAACCATGTTCATAGCAGCCTTATTCATAATAGCGAGATCATGGAAACAGCCTAAATGTCCCTCAGTAGAAGAATGGATAAAGAAACTGTGGTACATATACACTATGGAATACTACTCAAGTATTAAAAACAAGGAATTCCCGAAATTTGTGGACAAATGGATTGAGCTAGAGATGATCATAATGAGTGAGTTAACCCAGAAGCAGAAAGACTCAAATGGTATATACTCACTTATATCTGCATACTAGCCCAAGGGGCATGTCCCATGAAAGCCTTCACTTACCAGGAAACTGGGACAGAGGGGAGGACATCCTATTGGGACTCTAGATGAGAGAACAATGGGAGAATAGCAAAGTAGAAGGATCCAGTGGGTTCTAGAAACCTACAAGTAGAACATTATGATAGGCAGATTTTGGCCCAGAGGTCCCGCTCAAACTAAGGCACCAGCCAAGGACAATACAGGCGGTAAACTTTAAACCCCTACCCAGATCTAGCCAATGGTCAGAACAGTCTCCACACTTGAGTGGAGAGTGGGATATGACTTTCTCATGTACTCTGGTGCCTCACATTTGACTATGTCCCCTGGAGGGGGAGACCTGGTGACACTCAGAGGAAGGACAGCAGGTCACCGAGAAGAGACTTGATCCCCTGTGAGCATATACAGGGGGAGGTAATCCCTCTCAGGAACAGTCATAGGGGAGGGGAATAAGGGGAAAATGGGAGGGAGGGAAGAATGGGAGGATACAAGGGATGGGATAACCATTGAGATGTAACAAGAATAAATTAATAAAATTTAATAAAAGTCTATAACACCTAAGGAAATAGAAGCTGTCATTAAAAATCCTCCCCTCCTCCACCCTCCCACCCCCAAAGCCCAAGGTCAGATGGCTTTAACACAATTCTACCAGACTTTCAAGGAAAAGCTAATACAAATTCTCCTCAAACTATTTCAGAAAATAGGAACAGAACGATCATTGTCAAATTCATTTTGTGAGACCATAGTCACCTTCATACCTAAACCACACAAAGACTCAACAAAGAAAGAGAATTTCAGACCAATTCCTTTCAAGAACATTGATGAAAAAATACTCTGTAAAATATTTGTTAACCAAATCTAAGAACACACCAAATACATAATCCACTATGATCAGCTAGGCTTCATCTCAGGGATGCAGGCATGGTTCAGCATACAGAAATCTATCAATGTAATCCACCATATAAACAAACTGAAAGAAAAAAATCCATATGACCATCTTATTAGATACTGAAGAAGCCTTTGACAAATTTTAACACCTCTTCATGTTCAAAGTCTTGGAGAGATCAGGGATACAAGGCACATATGTAAGTATAACAAAGGCAATAAGCAACAAGCCAATAGCCAGCATCAAATTAGATGGTGAGAAACTTAAAGCAATTGCACTAAAATGAGGGCTAAGACAAGGCTGTCCATGCTCTCCATATCTATTCAACATAGTACTTAAAGTTTATTATTTAAACTATATTTACATAGGCTATACTTATTGGTAGAACAATAAGAGAACTAATGGAGATCAAGGGGATACAAATTGGAAAGGAAGAAGTCAAAGTATCACTATTATAAAATGTTATGATTGTATACATTAGCAACACCTAAAATTCTACCAGGGAACTCCTAGATCAGATAAATATTTCAGCGATGTGTCTGGATAAAAAATTACTCAAAATATCAGTAGCCATCCTATATACAAACAATAAGCAGTCTGAGAAAGAAATCAGGGAACTAACATCCTTCACAGTAGCTACAAATAATATAAAATATCTTGATGTAACGCTAACCAAGCAAGTGAAAGACAAGAACTTCAGGTCTCTGAAGAAAGAAACTGAAGAAGATGGAAAGATCTCCTATGGTCATAGATCAGTAGGATTAACATAATAGAATGGCCATTTTACGAGAAGCAATCTACAAATTCAATGCATTTCCCATCAAATTCCAACACAATTATTTTACAGACCTTGAAAGACCAACATTCAACTTCATATGGAAAAACAATAAGCCCAGGATAGCTAAGACAATCCTGAACAATAAAAAACAATAAAAAAGTATCATTATCCCTGAATTCAAGCCACATAGTTGATCAATGGAATTAAGATGAAGACCCAGAAGTAAATCCATACATCAATGGAGACCTGATTTTGATTAGAAAAAAAGTCAGAAAAATATTCAGTGGAAAAAAGACAGCATCTTCAACAAATGGTGTGGTCCAATTCGATGTCTGTGTGTAAAAGAATGCAAATAGGCCCATATCTGTCACCCCTACAAAAAGCAGATCAAAGACCTCAACATAGAACGAGATACACTAAACCTGATAGAAGGGAAAGTGAGGAAATAACCTTGAATGCCTTGGCACAGGAAAACTTCCTGAGTAGAACATCAATAAAATGGGCACTAAAACCAACAATTAATATATGGGACCTCAAGAAACTGAAAAGCTTCCATAAGACAATGGACATCATAAAAGGAAAAACAGCAGCCTATAGGATGGGAAAAGATATTTAGCAACCCCACATCTGACAGTGGACTGATATAAAAAGAACTGAAGAAACTAGATGCTAACAAACCAAATAATCCAATTAAAAAATGGGGTACAGATCTAAATAGCGATCTTTTTTCTTACTAAGCAATGTTACAAGGAGCTATGGATTGGAACAAGTCAGTGAGGTAAGCTACCTTCAGAGCTGAAAGATCCGTTTAGTCTTATCTGATGTGGATATTATGACTCATTTTTTTCTCTGAAGCTAGGGAAGCTGGGCAATCTAATGAGATGAAAATGACAGTGTTTTATGACGAAAAAGGCAAGAACACAAAACAATGAATGGTTTTTTTTCAAGGCCGTCAAATATAAATAGTCAAAACACTAAGAATGTAACATTTACATAATTCCTGATTGTGTCATGGTTCTTCTTGCTATAGATAGTTCATTGTATATATGGGTAGTAATATAAATGTATATGTAAAAAATAAAAAATATTTAATTAATAAAAAAGGAAAGAAAAATAATGAATAGGCAAAAGTTGTATGTTAAAGATGATGGCTATGTTTTTTTCATTAAGAATATCACAACTAAAATGAAGTAAGACAGATTGTTATCTGTGATCTTTTATTTCTATAATTAATAGAATGTTAAGTGCTACAAATTACTAAGTTTAGCTATACAAATCATCTCATAATTTAAATAAGAATACTCAGGTTTTGTGCTAAGATAATCAAATTTGAGTCTTTGTTTAAGATAGAATGTCCCTACATCCTCATCCACATACGCTGTCACTCGAGGTTTTTTTTTTCCAATGAACATTTAATATTCTAGGGAAGGTTTTTTGGAGCCTCTGGTTCAACTTATTCAGATTATTTCTTTTTAAAATTTTTTTATTAATTTATTCTTGTTACATCTCAATGGTGATCCCATCCCTTGTATCCTCCCATTCTTCCCTCCCTCCCATTTTCCCCTTATTCCTTTTCCCTATGACTGTTTCTGGTGGCACTCAGAGGAAGGATAGCAGGTTACGAAGAAGAGACTTGATACCGTATGTTACTCGAGTTTTTTATTTTATCCATTCTGATGCATGTAAGATGGAATCTGAGAGTCATTTTGATTTGCATTTCCTTGATGACTAGGGATGCTGACCATTTCTTTAAGAGTTTCTCAGCTATTCAATATTTCTCCTTTGAAAATTCGCTATTTAGCTGTGTTACATTTTTAATTGGATTATTAGGCTTAGTGATGTTTAATTTCTTGAGTTCTTTATATATTTTGGATATTAAGCCTCAGTCAAATGTAGGGTTCGTGAAGATCTTTTCCCAGTCTGAAGGCTGTCATTTTGTTTTATTGACAGTGTCCTTTGCTTTACAGAAGCTTTTCACTTTCATTGCTGGTGGGAGTGCAACCTTGTACAACCACTTTGGAAATCAGTCTGGCACTTTCTCAGAATTTTGGGAATAATTCTATCTCAAGACCCAGCCATGCCACTCCTAGGAATATACCTAAAAGATACTCCACCATACAACAAGGACACTTGCTCAATTATGTTCATAGTAGCTTTATTAATAATAGCCAGAATCTGGAAACAACCTAGATGTCCCTCAACTAAAGAATGGATAAAGAAACTGTAGTACATTTACACAATGAAATACTACTCAGTTATTAAAAAAAAAAAGAAATCTTGAAATGTTCAGGCAAATGGATTGAACTAGAAAAGATCATCCTGAGTGACATAATCCAGACCCAGAAAGACACCCATAGTATATACTCACTCATAAGCGTTTATTAACCACACAATACAGGATAACGACACTACAATACAGAGACCGATGTACCAACCAAGGACCATGTATGATGTGGACCTAGACGCTCTGCTCAGATATGGTAGATAGGCAGCACAGTCTCACTGTGAGTCCCACAATATGGAGACTAGAGACTACATCTGACATGGACTTTTTCCTCCCCCCCCCCCATTGATTATTTCCCCCTGGCGGGGCAGCCTTCACAGACCACAGAGGAAGAGGATACAAGTAGTACACATGAGACTTGATAGGTTGAGGTCAGATGTTAGGAGAGGAGGGCTCCCCTTTCTGAGGACTAAGGAAGGGAGGGTGGGATCGGGAGGCGACAAGAGAGGTGACTACAATCAGGATGTAAAGTGAACAAATTAAAAATAAATATTAAAAAAAGATAGACTATCCCAGAGATTGATATGGACCCTAAGAACCTAAGTAAGAAAGAGGGCCCAAGAGGGGCTCTCCTTGAATCTCACTCAGATGGGGAAATAGAATAGACACTGGCAGAGGAAGCAGAGAGGGAAATGGATAGGAGAGGATGTGGGGAGGGAAGCGGTGTGGGTCAGATGTGGGGAGAGGAAAGAGGGGAAGATTTGAGGGCCTGGAGAGAAAAAGGAAACCGAAGGTGCAGGTGGGGGAGGCATCACTGAGACACGCTGGAGATGTGGATCAGGGTAGGCTACCAGGAGGACAAGGAGATGTCTCTAGCTGAGCCTCCTAGCAGCAGGGGACACGAGACTGAGAAAGCCACCTTCTAGGCAGGCAGGATTTATAGTGGTGGGTGGGGAACACCAATCCACCTACAAAACCTTGGACCTAAAATTTACTCTGCCTACAAGATGTGCAGAGATAAAGATAGAGTAGAGAATGAGGGGATGTCCAACCAGTACCTGTCCCGACTTAAGACCCACTCCATGGGAGAGAGCCAAGCCCTGACACCATTAACAATAGTCTGCTATGTTTACAAAACTGATTTAACCATCCTCTGGGACACGCCATCCAGCAGCTGATTGAATTAGATGCTGAGAATCACAGCTAAGCATCAGGCAGAGCTTGGGGAGTCTTGTGGAAGAGTGTTTTGGGGGTAATGGAAGGACCCTGAAGGAATGAGTGCTTCAATTAGACCTACAGAGTCAACTAACTCAGACCCATAGAAGCTTGCAGAGACCGACACACCAACTAAAGAGCAAGCATGGACTGGATCTAGACCCCCTACACGTATGTAACTGATGGGCACTTTGATTTTCATGTGGGTCCTTTAATAAGTTGAGTGGGTGCTGTCTATGACATGGACTCTGTTTATTGCTTTTATCACTTTGCCTTAATGGGGATGCCTTGCCTGGCCTCAGTGGATAAGGAGGAGCTCAATCTTGATGTGACTTGATGTGCTGGAGTGGGTTGAGGGGCTCCCCTTTTCTGAGGGGGTAGGGGGAAAGTGTGGGAAGGAGGGACTGGAGGGAGAGGTGGGAGGGGGTCATGATCAGGATGTAAAGTATTCACTTTACATATTGATTAAAAATAAATTAAAAAATAAAAAAGAATATCCTACAAATTGAAAAGGGTCAATATAAGGGGATAAATTAACATAATGAAAGAAAAAAATGGATTAGAAAGACATTTCAAAAGTTCTTTGTTTCTGGTTTTTTGAGACAGAGTTTCTCTGTGTGCAGCCCTGGCCGTCCTGGAACTCACTTTGTAGACCAGGCTAGTCTTGAACTTACAGAGATCTGCTTGCCTCTGCCTCCCAAGTGCTGGGATCAAAAGCATGTGCCACCACTGCTAGGCTATTTCAAAAGTTCTTTAGTGAAAAACATCTTTAGTGCTCATGAGTTATCCTTTAAAATATCCTTTAAAAGAAGAAAGTGTGAAGGATTAAAAGAGGTACATGTGAACCATTTGTTAGATTAGAGGTATCTGATTTTGCTATCATATTTTGATGGCTTTTAAAAAAGAAACATTTGAAAGGTTATTTGAGGAAAATAGATCTATAATTAGAAGTTACCAGAAAAGTTGGCAAACACTATTCCTGAGGAAGCCTAGAGAGAAGTCTTGACAGAAGACTAGAGAGATGGCGGAGAAAAGACTAGAAAAAAATACTGACCCAAGACCAGAGAGTCCATGAAGGGCGACAGGCAAGTTGTTGAAAAGTACTGGACAGTCCACTGAGGCAGATAGCAGACTGACCCAGGAGTAGAAAGTTGACTAAGGCAGACCAGAGAGAGTGATGATATATGTCTAGAAAGTCCACTGAGGACAACAGACAGTTCTGACACAGGGCTTCTGGGCTGAGTAGAGAACTTGGTACATTTTAGGAATCCTGATGTTACAGTGTCACTCATGAGTGCCGTCATTTGCTTTCTATAGAGATATCAGCATGACTATGTTTTAGTCAAATATGAGTAGGCTTACTCATGGAAACATGGATTCAGGCTATTCTAATTTGGAAAGGGTTTCATGAACTTTGTATGTGTACAGATCAAAGGAAATTCATAAATAAATGCACTTTTCAAGTACATTGGTGTAATATGGAACACCATGTAGGTGGGCCACAGAAAAACATGGACTCACTGTTCAAGGTCTCCAGTGTTAAGGAATGGCATTTTTTGTTTGTTGGTAGGATCCAGGGATCTGCTAAATTTGTACATTTCAAAAGATTTTGTCACAGGAATGTTGTCAGACACTGGTGGGTACTGAATGGTCACTGAAAGGACTGAGGATAGACCAAGCTACTCACTGATTCTCTAAGTCTATAACTTCCAACTCTTGGGCTGGAGAGATGGCTCAGAGGTTACAAGTACTGGCTGCTCTTCCAGAGGTCTTGAGTTCAATTCTTAGCATTCACATGGTGGCACAGAACCATCTATAATGTGATTTGATGCTCTCTTCTGGCCTGCTGGTATGCATGTAGGCAGAGCATTGTATACATAATAATAAATAAATGCATCTTTAAAAAAACCCCAAAACTTCCAACTCTTTACAATCATCAGGCTACACTCTATCAGTGAGTGTGAGCATGTGTGTGTGTGTGTGTGTGTGTGTGTGTGTGCACGCGTGCACGTGTGTGTGTTTCTGAGAATATCAAGCAGCTTAAAATGTTTTCAGAACTCAAAAAAAATTGGGTTTATCTAGTACACAGCACCACGTCAGTGTAAGGGAAATGTACTTTCACACATATATCATGATATAAGCAAGGTCAATACAGGAATCCAGAATGAACGAGGAAAGAATAAAGACTCAACTCTAGACTCTGGGTGGGGTGAGTGGCCCACAGCATCACTCACACTCAGGTATTGCCCAATCTCTGCTCAAAAGTCCATCAGAATCACTTCTTACATACAGGTCCTTATAACTGAGGATCACAGAAAAAAACCCTAAAATTCTTGATTCTACAAAGTCCATGCCCAAGTCTGCTGAGTAGACAGACAAGGGAGAGAGGCCAAGTAGAAATCTTAAGAACAGCAGTGGGGACCACAGGGACCAAAAACTGTTATAAACCAGAAGATGCATGCTAACTCATTTACTGTAATTTAGCATTTCAGTCTCTTCTCTTCTTTCTTTCTCTTTCTCTCTCTCTCTCTCTCTCTCTCTCTCTCTCTCTCTCTCTCTCTCTCTCTCTCTCTC
>OU015743.1:77942947-77991612 GCA_907169655.1 Acomys percivali | reverse complement strand
CTCTCTCTCTCTCTCTCTCTCTCTCTCTCTCTCTCTCTCTCTCTCTCCTGAGGGACACTTAGGCTGTTTCCAGATTCTGGCTATTATGAATAAGGCTGCTATGAACATGGTTGAGCATATGTCCTTGTTGTGTGCTGGAGCATCTTCTGGGTATATTCCAAGGAGTGGAATAGCTAGGTCTTGAGGAAGTCCTATTCTCAGTTTTCTGAGATAGCACCAGATAGATTTCCAAAGTGGCTGTACTAGTTTGCATTCCCACCAGCAATGAAGGAGTGTTCCTCTTTCTCCACATCCTCACCAGCATGTGGTGTTACTTGAATTTTTGGTCTTAGCCATTCTGATGTGTGTAAGATGGAATCTCAGAGTTGTTTTGATTTGCATTTTCCTGATGACTAAGGAGGTTGGAAATTTATTTAAGTGTTTCTCAGCCATTCAATATTCCTCTGTTGAGAATTCTTTGTTTAGGTCTGAGCCCCATTTCTCAATTGGGATATGTTGGTTGGTGGTGTTTAATTTCTTGAGTTCTTTATATATTTTGGATATTAGACCTTTGTCAGAAGTAGGGTTGGTGAAGATCTTTTCCCAGTATGTAGGCTGTTGCTTTGTTCTGTTGATAGTGTTTCCTGCCTTACAGAAGCTTCTCAGCCTCATGAGGTCCCATTTACTGATTGTTGACCTTTAGGCTTGGGCTGTTGGCGTTCTGTTCAGGAAGTAGTCTCCTGTGCCAATGTGTTCCAGGCTCTTCCCCACTTTTTCTTCTAACCAATTTAGTGTCTCTGGTTTTATGTTGAGGTCTTTAATCTACTTGAACTTGAGTTTTGTGCATGGTGACAAATATGGGTCTAATTGCATTTTTTTTACACATAGACATCCAATTAGACCAACACCATTTGTGGAAGATGTTATCCTTTTTCCATTGAATAGATTTGGCTTCTTTATCAAAAATCAAGTGACCATAAGTGTGTGGATTTATTTCTGGGTCTTTAATTCAATTCCATTGATCAACCAACTTGTTTACACTATGGAATACTACTCAGCTATTAAAAACAAGGAATTCCCATAATTTGTGGACAAATGGATTGAACCCATAATGAATGATTTAACCCAGAAGCAGAAAGAGTCAAATGGCATATACTCACTTACATCTGGACACTACCCCAAGGGGCATGTCCCATGAAAGTCTTCACTTACCAGGAAACTGGGACAGAGGGAAGACATCCTATTGGGACTCTAGGTGAGAGATGCATGGGAGAATGGAGAAATAGAAGGATCCAGAGGGTCTTAGAAACCTACAAGAAGAACATTATGATAGACGGATCTGAGCCTGGGGGTCCTGCTCAAAGTATGGCACCAGCCAAGGATAATACATGCAGTAAACTTCGAACCCCTACCTAGATCTACCCAATGGACAGGACATTCTTCACAGTTGAGGGGAAAGTGGGGACTGACTTTCACATGAACTCTGGTGCCCCATATTTGACCACGTCCCCTCTATGAGGAGGCCTGGTGGCACTCAGAGGAAGGATAGCAGGCTACCAAGAAGGGACTTGACACCCTATGAGCATATACAGGGGGAGGGGGTCCCCCTCAGTCACAGTCATAGGGGAGGTGAGTAGGGAGAAAGCGGGAGAGAGAGAGGGATGGGAGGATATAAGGGATGCGATAACAATTGAGAATTAATATGAATAAATTAGAAAAAAAAGAAAAGCAAGTCTGTGACTTTTTAATTTTTTCGGGAATTTTAGCAAAAAAGTCTTTTTTTCTTTTTTAATTAAATATTTTTTATTTTTTATGTATATATTTATATTATTACACATACATACAATAAACTACCTATAACAAGAAGAACCATGACACAATCAGGAATTATATAACTGTTACATTCTTAGTGTTTTGGCTATGTGACTTATTTTTAGTTTCTTCACGCTTTGATTTCTTTTTTCCAATTTTACTAATGAAGATGGATAAAGTAGAAGGATGTAGTTCATATTTTACCACAACTACTTTAATCCCTCTGGCATTTCAGGTCATTCTGAAGACAGCTGCCACGGCCTTTTTTGCACTGAGCATCCATGCTGTGAGTGCAATGCAGTTCTTACTTCACAGACTTGCAACTAAGTCAGAAGTTGAAGAGACAGCAACATGTCACTCTTTTCCCTCTGTAATACTTGTTGAAGCACACTTGTAAAGAGCAAACACTTTGGTCTCTGTGCGTTCGCCCTTCTACATTTCCTTTTGATGATTTTTATCACTAAGAAACTCATATTGCATTCTATAGAGGATTTCCTGTCACTCCAAAGCTTGAAAATAAAAACAAACTTGAAAATAAAGAATCACCTCTCTGGAATTAAGTGTTAAAATACACTAGTCAAAAAGCATTTTATTTGAGAAACGGTTCTGACCTGCTGAAATCCTTTAGCAGATAAGGGCATTTGCCTGTGTTTGGCTCTTGGAACCAAGACAAAAATGAAGAGATAGAATCAACTCCACAATATTGTCCTCTGACATCTATGCAAGTGCTAGCATGCTCACACACATTTTCAAAAAAAAAATCTATTTGCCCCACCTTGCTCTGCAGCCAAAGAAAAGAGGAAAAAGAAACAGTTCAGACAGAATCTTTAAAAATTAAAACATCTGTGTGTTGTGGTATATGCCTTTAATCCCAGCACTCGGGGGAGGCAGAGGCAGGTGGATCTCTGTGAGTTCGAGGCCAGCCTGGTCTACAAAGTAAGTCCAGGATAGCCAAGGCTACACAGAGAGACCCTGTCTTGAAACAAAACAAAATTTAAAATAGTGATGTTGAAGCCAGTTTATGGCTTCTGATGGAGGTATGCGGTGGGGAACGGGGCAAGATTCAGTTTTCTTTAAGAGACTGGACACTCAGTTTGACTGTGTTGTTTTGGTGGTGGTGAGTTGTGGGGAGGGTAAAAGGGTAGGAGTGTGGACATGGGAGAAATGGGATGCAAGTACAGTTGGGGTGGCTAGCATGAAATTCCCAAATAATTATTAAAGTTACTCTCCAGTTATCACAGTGGTTCATTTAGTGAGGGGCACATTGATCCTGAAGTCTTGTGAAGTCCCAGGACTTAATATTCGAAGGGAAGACATTCCTTCCTCTTTTGTGGCCATAAAATTTAGTTGTCACCTCAAATGAGGTGCAGACATATACTGGTAGTCTTTATCTTTTCAGCTGTCCTGTGAGATAACTCAAAACCTCAAGACGAGATTTCTAAATGTTTCCCTTTGAAAGTTTTTACTTGCATTTTTCAATTTGTTTTTGTCGACTGAAATCTTCCTTTTCTATATTTCCGTCATCTCCTTGTGTTCCTTTGAGAGATCAGCTCATCCTTAGTCCTAGCAGAATGCCCATGAAGCTCACTGCTCATATCCCCCACATGCTAATCAGCCTGCGCCTGGTCATAACTGAATCCTCCTGGCTAGAGGCTTGGTGTCTTTCCTGTCTAGGCCCTTAGCCACCCTTTCCTACCATTTGGTACCTTTGCATCTCCCAGAGAAGACAGCTTCTGGCATGGCCTCTAATGAATCTGGTGCTCGTCCCTGCTTTCTGGACACACTTTTGCTCAGAACCCTATGTCCTTCCTGTGTAGCATTACAGTCTCCATATGGCACTTTGAACTTACTATCACCTCACATTTGATACTTCGCTCTGACACATCTACATGGTCTCGCCTTCCCTCTTCTCAGGTCGACTTCAATGCCACCTATACAGACACCAGTAATCAGCATCATTGCTAAAATTGAGTTTCACTGCCCTGCCACACCACGACATACCACTCCCATACTGTGGCTTATTTTCTTCTTTGCACTTATTATTACTTTGTACAATAGCAACGCTAAACACTGCTTAATTTTATCTGTAACTCCCCAAGGAGAATGCAAGTTCCCAAAGATCTGGAATGACCTTTGCTGTCTAGTCACTGTGCAGAATACACATATCTGCAGCAAAGCTGTGGAATGGGGCACACTTAGATACTGATACCACTGACTGCCAGTCTCTTTCTTACACAAAGTGTTGTATTTGCACACAGCCATGATACCTTCTTAAATTCTTGACATCAACCTAAGATGCCCTTACACCTCACCGGATGCCAATACTTCTGACCATGGGCAAAAGAAAGATGAGGAAGAAGAGTTTATTTGGCTTACATTTCCACCTTGTAGTCTATCATTGAAGGAAGTTAGGACAGGAATCCAAACGGGATAGGAACCTGGAACCAGTAGCTGATAATGAGGAGTCCGTGGAGATGTATTGCTTACGGGCTTGCTCCTCTTGGCTTGCACAGCCTGCTTTCTTATAGAATTTAGGATTACTAATCCAATTGAGGCTTCCTCCTTTCCAGATGACTGGAACTTGTGTCAAATGGATGTAAAACTAGCCAGCACAGCTGGTAAATAATTGTACTTTACTGTTTATAAGGCAATGACAAAAATGTCCACATGTATTCAAAGTGGTTTCAGTTTTTCTTTGTTTATCTATTATTGGTGGCCAAATCTATAAATAGACTGTTAATGAAGGCCCACTGTGCTTTGTTCTCAGCTGTGTCCCAAGAGCCACTCTATTGCTTTGATAACCATAGCTGGCGGGAGCTTTCAGTCATCCCCTGGGCTTGAAGCAGGGAGGCCTTCCCCTGGGCCGCCCAAAGCATGTGCACATTGTCCTCACGTCTTTGTTGTTGAGTGCTGGCTGTGTCTGTCTGTGCATCGAGCTCCGTGCCTTGCTTCTGTTCTTGATCCCTGCCATTTGTGCTGAAATGATCAGTTGCCTGGCTCCCAGAGTTAGTGTTTGGAGGAAAGCATCCGAGTTCTTTTCTCAGCTGTATTCCTAGTACAGGTTTTAAGCTCAAATGTTATCATATCTGAAATGGTTTCAGTGTCAGTTTACCCAGGCTCTTAAATCCATGAAATGATGAAGCACCAGGAGCCCCCATATGCGCCGATAACCCTCACCCTTTCCTGTTAATCCACAGTGGTTTTCCTTATTGTCACCTTAGGATTCCCCTCTGCAAGCCTTATTCCCAGATATGCCTCTTTTAGCTGTTGTGAAACCTTGAGGGAAAAACTCTTGCCTTTTAGCAAAAATAAATAAACTCGAATGCTGAGCCTTATCTCAAAGAAGCCAGCTCATAATGCAGATATCACAACGTACTGCTTCTCACGAACAATCTCAAATATTGTCCTTGGTGCCAATAAACGGAGCTTTGCTTTTTTTTGCTCCTAAATATCATACAAGACAGCAGAGAACACACTCGGCAAGCCCTTGCTACCTGCCCCCACTGCTTATGAAATGCCTTCCATTCTGTTTTATTAGAACTTTGTAGATATGGACCCGAAACTATCCCTCATACCAATGGCAGGCCGATTCATTTCAGGTCACTGAGTGATACTGTCTAGCCACTTCGAAAGCATCAGAGCTCCCTGGCCGAGCCACAGTGTTCTTTTCAGGAAACTTGTCTCAGCAGTAAGAACAGGACTTGGGATGAAGGGGGATCCCAGATGTTAATGTGTAGCATGTCTCTGCACTACTGAACTCATCAATCTCAGACTGGGCAGGGATGATGCAGGATTAGGAAAGCCACCAGAAGGAGTTCGGGAGAATCAAGTGTGTGTATCAGCTTCCAATTGCAATTAAAAAAAATTGCAGAGACAAATCAACTTAGGCAGAGGAAAGGTCTATTATGATTCGGTTGCACAAGGTTCAGTCCACTGTCATTTTGCCTGTTGAACTGAGCATCACATTGACTCACACCAAGAACACTTGTCATCCCAGAGAATGATCTGGCCTTATGGGGGCCAAAAAACAAAACTAAGCAAAACAACAAACAAACAAACAAACAAAACAGAGAAGGGGGTTGGGCATCCCATAAAGCTCTTCCAGGGCATACCTCCCATGATTTACTTTCTACCACTAAGCTCCACCTCTCGAAAGGTCCATCACCTCCTACCAGTACCAAAGACTGAGGACCATGTCTTAAATTCCAAGCAGATCTAAGCAACAGAACAAGAACACAGCAGTAGGAAGGACTTCATCATGGCTTGAGTCTGGAGCATGTTCCATAGCCTCATACTTTGATTTAAGCTGGTGGCTCTTCATGAAGACTGTGGAGGCTTTCAGATGGAGCCTGACTGGTGGCAGTAGTTCCTACTAGGAGCAGGCCTTTGAAGGGTGTCTGAGCTTATATGTCAGGCCTGCTTTGTCTGCTTCTGAATCTGTCACAAGAGGAGACTGGGCCACGTGCTCCTGCCACAGGGAAATTCTTCACACCTAGCAGGGCTTGGCTGGTCATTGGTCAGGGGGCAATTGGTGTTACATCCTATCAAGTGTTTTCTATACTTCTTGATTCCCACTTCCACTAAGTAGCTAGCCAGCCTGGATCTTCTACAGTTTCTGGCAAGCCCTTCGAAGAAAAAGACAGGTTTCCTAAAAGCTAGCAGGTTCCAAGACTTCTGTGTTAAGTCCTCACAGTGTGTCGGACTTCTGCAAATCCTTTACTTCTTATGAACATACAGTCTTGGCCCCCTTCTCCACTGAACACCACACCTCTTCTCCAAGTTGAACAATGATTTTTTTCAGTGAAGCTTATGATTTGTAAAGTAATTTTGCAAGTATCAGTGTAGGCTACTTAAGCAAGCTTTCTGGGACAAAAACAGGGGCCAGGGCTATGTTTTATAGGAAGAGCACTCACTGAGTTCAAAGCAAGTGCATGGCAAAGGTAACAAGGTCCTTAATGTAGGGCCATCTGTGGGGATAAAATCTAGGTTTTATGGACTATAGCTGTTTCCAACTTGGCATCATCTTACATCAGGCTCAGCCTGTACTTGGCTTCTCTATCTTAGATGCGGTTAGTCACCATTAAAGCTTCTGTCACTGAATGCTGTCTGGAAGCTATGAGAAAGCTTCTGGCACATTGCATAAGGTTACACAGTTGTCACAAAGTGATATATGACAAAGGGTGTATTTAAAAGGCCCAATTTCAGATCTTTTCTTCCTCCTTTAAACTCGAACTACAATGTCAGCTCTGTTAAGCCTACACAGTCTTTCTCTCGCCCTCCTCTCTGTCTCTACTACTTTCCTAATTTGAGATCTGAATATATGTTATGTTTCTTTGTATGTTATTGCTATGGATTTATTTATATTTTACTTAAAATATTAGGAGAAACTTCTCTTCAGGGCTATCTAACTACCAATATTGTGGAATGTAAATTATTTAGGTTAAGAATTACAATATTGCCCACAAATCAGGTAGAACTGTGCATAGCTTGTATAATAAACATACAATACAGTTCAGATATTTCACTCCTGATTATATATCCAAAAAATTTAAAAATGCAACCACATAAAACTTGTACAAAACCTTATGCAAATTATTGTAACAGCATTAGTCATAGCAACCATTGCAACAAACCAATGTCCATTAATATATGCTGTATAAGCAGATGTAGTACATCAACCATATAATATATATATGTATGTATATGTATATATATATATATATATATATATATAACAAAGCCATGAAAATGCAAAGAGTTGATACATGCTACAGTAGTTATAACCCTTAGCAGCAGTATGCTGAGTGAAAGAAGCGAGTCACCAATGACCACATGCTGTAAAACCCATTTGTATTCTGTACTAGGAACAGATAAATCCAGGGAGAGTAGGTATAAATTTATGTCTTTCCTGTGTTGGAAGGATGGGAGACTGGGATGTGGTTGTTTGTGGAAGATTATTGATTTCCTGGCATGATGAAAATTTTCTGGGATTAAGTTTAGTAGTAGATACACAATATTGTCAATTTAATGGCATTGTAATTACAACTCTGACATTTTAAAAGATAGTTACATTATATATCTGTTTAAAGGACAAGAAAATTACCATTTATTGTTATTTAAAACATAAATGAAAGATACACATTAGTGTTTTATTCCCAGCAGATTTCTGAATCTTTTGGGAAATTGAGAAAGTTTAGAAGAACCTTGCAGAGCCTACCCAGTGTTGATTTGTAGTTAATTGTTCAAACCAAACGTGTACAGTTTTGTTAAAGTACACATTTTGAATTCAAGGATTGATTAATATATCTCAAACACTGATGTAATTAAAATATTTCATTTCACTTTAATCAAGTTTTGTTGATTACTTTTAATTAAAAGACTAGATAATAGCATGAAATTGACATTTTCCCTAAAGAATCTCTGAGGAAAAAAACTCTATTTTACAGCTATAATTGATGGATTTTTTCCAAAAGGAGCTGTCTGTGTATGTATTTAAACATTGTGCTAATGTATTTAGAGGGAATAAAGATGATTTGGTCATTTTCTTTCTGAAAAACACCTAAATGAAAGCTGCTTGCTTACTTGGCACTAGCAGGTAGAATTGAGTCAGCTTCCAGGTGTCTGCTTATTGCTGGACTCTAGCCAGGATCCAGACCCCAGGGAGTATACTGGGGGTGGTAAATTTTACTGTGTTTACCCTCAAGTTATTGTTTTAGCTCAGACATTTTGTCAAAAATCAAAATAAAATTTTGTTCTTATGTTGATCTTGGAGATTTGCCAGATGATGCAGAGGATGTTGGGTGAGCCTTGGGTACACTGGGGTCGGGAGGATGCTCTGCTGTGTCATCATGGCAGGCTGCTGCTCAGTTACTGGATAGAAAATGAAGCTACTGGCAAATATTTTTAAGGTTTAAAAGCAAAAATGGACCAGAATCCTTAGCACTTTTAATATTGGGGCGTGGGGCAAAGACTTAGATTCTATGCATTCTGCCTGCAGGGGATTCTTTGTGTGTTTTTTAATTAATTAATTAATTAATTAATTAATTTTACGTCCCTATTGCTGCCTCATCCCACCCACCCTCTTTCTCCCTTCTCTCTTCCCCTTCTCCTTAGAAAAGGTTCCTTCCCCTACCACATTCAATCACATCAGGACTAAGTGCAATCTCTTCCACTGAGGCCACACAAGGCAGCCCAGCTAGGGCAAAATGATCCAAAGCAGGCAAGAGTCCGTGTCAGAGACAGCTCCTGCTCCAATTGCTAGGGCACCCACAAGAAGAACAATCTGTCCATTGCCTGCATACGTGTAGAGGGCCTAGGTCCAGACCATGCATGATCTTTGATTGTTGGTTCAGCCTCTGTAAGTCCCCATGGTCCTTGGTTAGTTGGGTTTGTTGGCCTTCTTGTGAATCTCTTGTCCCCTGTGGGTCCTTATGTCCCTCCTTCAACTCTTCCATAAGATTCCACGAGCTCTGCTTAATGCTTGGCTGTGGGTCTTTGCATCTGTTCCAATCCATTGCTGGGTGGAGCCTCTCAGAGGACAGTTATGCTAGGCTCTTGTCTGCAAGCATAGCAGTGTATCCTTAATAGTGTCTGGGGTGTCAAACTGGGCCAGTCATAGTTTGGCTCTTCCTTCAATCTCTGTTCCAGCTTTATTTCTGCATACCTTGTAAGCAGGGCAAAGCTTTGGCTGGAGGTTTTGTGGGTGGATTAGTGCCCCCTCCCTCCACCTGGAAGTCCTGCCTGGCTACTTCAGTCTCCATATCCACCTGCTCCTAGGAGTCTCAGTTGCAGTCACCCCCATGTCCTCACAGGAGCCTACCCAATTGAAGATCTCCAGCTTGTCCCAAAGAAAAGCAACGGGGAATTGGGCAGAGCCATAACGCCCAGGTTAAGAACCACTGCTCTAAAGGAACAGAAGTAATAGACTGAATATATGAATACAAGTATAAAGGGGATTTATTAGAGTTGCTTACAGGCTGTGGTCTGTGTAGCTCAACAATGGTTATCTCCTGACTGAAAGGCCAAGCATCTGACATTCTTCATTTTACAAGCCTGGGAGACTCAAGTACCAGTCTGGTGATGAAGTTTTAGGGAAGTTCTGGAGAGCTTCCAGTTCTCCATCTACATTAGAATCCTGAAGAAGTAGGCTCTAACACCAGAGAAGGAATGCCTCAGCAAAGGATAGGTAAACGTCAAAGAGTGTGAAGGCAAGGAGGCTAAAAGCAAATGATGTTTTGTTCCATGTCTTTTGTGTAGACTAACACCAAAAGGTGTGGCCCAGATTTAGGGTAGATTTTGCCCCCTCAAATGATCCAATCAAGAAAAGCCCTCACAAATGGGACTAGCCATCACAGTTGTTAAAATAACTATTACTGAAATGTATTTTCATTAAAAATGAATGTATGAAACATGAGACACATACATTAAGTTTCCTTACACCATCATCTTGGGAGTTAATGGGTGTGGTGCTGATGTTCACAAGTCCTCTGTCAACACCACATGCTAACTACTTGGCATTCAGTACAGAACAACCTGAGCAGTAGGCATCAATTTGCTCCCTAGGTGGTTGCTGTTAGTACCCTTGGGGTTCTGACTCTGTATACAGAGGAATAAGTCACTGCTTGGCTGAGGGGACTCCCCCCAGCTCCTTCCAATGATGCCCTGCTATCTCACCCTGACACTGAGCCAATCCATGTACAAGGTATTTACATTTCCACTTTTCATTCTTAATTTCAACATAGTGCATTTTATAACTTATCTTCTCGGTTGAAATGTTCTGTTGTAATAAGACTTGAAATAACTTGAAATATGTTTTGTGAAAGTTCTTTAAGCATTCTGTCTGATTGAAATGTGTGAGTCTAACAATTGCTGTTAGATGACCATCATTTCTTCTTTCATATTGTAGCTTTCCTAGTTGTCAGTGAACCACAAATTTTATTGGCTCTATTCTTTGTACTTATTATGCTTCAGCACTCTGGGTCAC
This sequence comes from Acomys percivali, assembly GCA_907169655.1. Lineage (NCBI taxonomy): Eukaryota > Metazoa > Chordata > Mammalia > Rodentia > Muridae > Acomys > Acomys percivali. Next base: position 77,980,838 of record OU015743.1, on the reverse strand, counting down.
AATTAACATGTATAAATATGTGCACATACACACGTGGGCTGCAGGGACAACATGACTTCTAAGGTATAGTACTTTTGTAGCTGTAGGTATCCCTGAGCAATGGTGCCTTAGGGGAGGGCTCCTAAAAAAGAGAAGTTCACTCCCAAAGGCTCTTTTTTTTTTGTGGGTTTCTCTGACCAGAGGCTTTTAAGGTAATGACTTACTGTTTAGTACCACTTACTGTTTGCTCACAACTTGCCTGGTGCAGTGTGGCTCCATCTCTATCCAGTAGTGATGTGAGCTTGGCTCATCTGCTCTCTGTTTTTAGGTTGGGGGTAGTGAGATGCTAGGCCTGGGAATCGGTCCTCTGTTGAGTAGTGGGAAAAGGAGCCTCTGGTATGCTCTACTCATCAAGTCCTGCACCTACTGCCCTTTTCCCTTTCTGCTTCTGCAGGGTCCACAGTAGAGCTTATAGATAGGATCAGGGAGTGCAAGTCATTACCACATTGCCTGGTAATGGATTTCTTACTGATTTTTTTCAGCATTGCTGTTCCACCAGCAACACTGCATAGAGGGAAAATAAAATAAATGATGATATTTTGGGGACCCAACCTTCTGAAACCATATTAGACAAAAATTCAAAGGAAAGCAGAACAAACATTGTGCAATACACATATACGGTTCTGGGGGGTAGTTCCAGGTTCTAGTGTACTGAGTGGCAGCTGTGACGGTCCCCAGTGACCATAGGGATAGGTTGTGCAATACTGTGGGAAAAAGAAATAGAACAGTGGGTTAAAAGAGCAGGGCGATTTTATTGAAGAGATCCATTTCCATTGGAAGACATTCCAAGGAACAAAAAAGAATCTCATAGGATGTATGAAAGAGCAGCAGCATTATTTTTTAATGTAGAAAGCAGTAATTTGTTATTAAGTTCAAGAGGAGGAGAGTGAAGGTTCCTGGATTACAACAATGCACATCCTTCTCCCAGTGTGTGGTGACCTGAAGAATTTTACTAATCCCTCTACACATCAGCTTCTTTGCAAGAAAACAAGCTCATATGCACATCTGCCTCAAGGGCTGCTTGGATAATTAAATGAGCCAATGTGTTCACATTTCTTTTAGTACAATTTAACATTTTTATTTATGTATTTTTTTGTAATAGCAATGTGTTAAAGAAGGTCGTTTATATACAAGTTTATGCTGTATGTTAACAATATACCCATTGACCTCCCAGTGGTCACTTTTTGTATGGGTGCCATCCGTGGATGGTCCTTCATGAGTCAGGCTATGGATGCTGTTCACATCTCTAGCTAGTCCTTCAGGGGCCTGATGCAAATAGTGTCCTAGCCCTTGCCCATTGGTTTCCAAGTCTACTTGCTTTGCTTGGAAGCTGTGTTCATATTATGCAGACTCTTTCTTCCACTAGGTTTCCACCTTGCTGAGTACCGCAACATTATGTTGCAAAGTTTCTTTCCTTGCAGTCTAAAGATATTCCCCTGGCCAGGGTTTTGCAGATAAGCCCATGACACGTGCTCTAAGCATCCCAAGAGTGATATTTATATAGTGTCTGGGCCACCAACAGGGATCATTTGGACATGGCACCTCACCATTGCTTCTTAGTGCTGAGAAAAGTTTTCTGGCTTCTCTTTAAGCCCATCATTATCTCCCCTTCTCATCTTTTCCTCTTTAAAATGTGTTAGTGAGAGTCCTGTGCGAGTTCACCAAGGCTATCCCTTATGCATGGTTTGGGAGGTGGGGTGCTTCCAACTTGCCACTCCCAGTAGGTAGACTGAATTTTTTTCATGTTTTAATTTATACTAGATATTCTTGTCCATCATCTGCCTCTTCTGATAGTTGTTATCCAGTTTACTCCAGAGAGTCTAGCCAACTTTTAGAATATCTATGTTCATAGTCCTTAATGCAGGATTCTAGGTAAAATCTGATGATTGATATATTTCTATTAGGTATATTGTACAGGAGAAAGCGTTTTATTTTTGTATCTAAAGCTCATGGATCTAAAAGCTTTTGTATCTAAAGCTTCTGGGGTGGGTGATCAGGAAGATGGATGAATGATTGGATGGATGGATTGACACTGAAACAGTCTATTAGCTTCACAGTAGTTAATTCAAGAAAATGCTTTGCTTCTTAAGTTACACCTAACCTTTATTTCAGTAAATAAAATCACATTTCAACCATCTGTTCTGCCCTATAGCTGATTAATCAGAATGATACATTGGATTTTAAAAATAGGATTTGAAGATAAGTGTGCTAAGGTTTACCCGTATGCATTGCTTAAATGCATATTGTATGTAGTTCTGGTTGCGCATGACAAACATATCTACAGGCAGAAAATTACATAGGCATTGAGGCATTTTCTCACATGTACATTCTTATTTTGGATATTTTTCAAGTATCTTTAATTTTTGTTTTTCTCCTCCACAACTTACCTCTTATGGAGAATCAATTTTCAGTCTGTGCTTCAACTACTTGTTAATTATCACAATTTAAGTCAAATGATAATTTGATGTGTTAGGTTACACAGTTCTCCCTCTTTGACTTCTGTGCACCACCAGTTTGTATGGCTTGCATGCAGATAACAAAGGCTGATTGTGAGATGGCACATAGCTCCCATTCACAGCTACCACTGGGTTTACTTGCCATTTTCTTATTTAACAGTGAGCTCCATGGAGTTTTCACTTTCCACAGAATAAGAGAGATGCAATGGTCAAGAGCACTGGCTGATCTACCAGAGGACCTGGGTTTAATTTTTAGTACCCATATGGCAAATCAGAACCATCTAGTCCTCAATTTGGTTATCTGGCACCTGATTTTCTGGCAGTTGTAGGTACCTCATTCATTTGCTTCATAGACATACATGCAGGCAAAATTCATACACATTTTTTAAAAAAGGAGGAAAAATGAATCTTGTATAAGAACGATGTTCATTTTACCTTTGTGTCAAAAGTACATGGGTACATGTTTGCTATCTTTCCTATGAAAACACTCTTACAGGAAGTTCTACAGCCTGAGTGTTGTCAGCATTTTGCTGATAGTTTTGAGGCACCATGTTGTTCCACTATATACTGTGGTCTGAGAACCACTTCTTGTCATAACTAATTGTATATATTTGATTTAAAAAAAAATTGATCACTTTTTTCTAAGAAATATTATGGGGCATGTGTATATGTGTGTTTTCATGTGTGTGACAGGTGCACATTTGTGCATGTGTATATGGAGATCTGAGGCTAATGTCACTATCTTCCTTGATCACTTTCTACTTTAGGCTCTGTCTGAAGCAATGTCTTACACTTGAACCTAGGTCTTGCTGATACAGTTGCTTTGGATAGCCAGCTTGCTCCAGGGAGCCTCTTTAACTACTTTCTGAACATTGAGATTACAGGTGGCCACCATGCTTACTGAGACTTCAAGTGATGCTACTGAGCCATCAACTTGGCCTCTGCTATTGCATATACTTATCTAGAAAATCCACCTGAACACTGTTTTTGTTTTATATAACATTGAAAAATCAACAAAAGAGTATTTTAGTATACCAGAAAAATGTATTACAGTGTGCTAGTCATTACTTTAGAAATGAGTATGTGCAGCACCTGAAAGCTATTACATATTTTTGATCCTCCTCTTTTTTCCTTTTTTTTCTCAAGTCTTTTCAGTTAAGCTTACAATTTTATGGTGTTTTATGTAATTTTTTATTATCTTATTATTTGAGAATTTTATATAATGTAATTTGATCATTATTCACTCCTCAACTTCCCAGATATCCACACTTTGAACCCTCAATTTTCTACCCAACTTTGCCTTCTTATCACCCAACTATGCCTGTGGAATACAATTGTTGCCCAAGCATTCTCTGGAGTGGTGCATGATCTAGAGTGTGGTCTACCTATCAGGGCTCATGCCATTAAAGATACCCAACATTCCTCTCTCATCAACAGACACTCAGCTGGTTGTATACTTTCATGACTATCCCACTCCATGCTGGGGTTTTGTCTAGTTTTAGTTGTGCAGGAATGGTAGGTACTGTCATAATCACTGTGAGTTCACATTTGTAACTGTCCAGTTATATATAGAAAAAACCTGTTTCCTTTATAGAGATTTTTCCATTCTGTCTCTTACAGTCTTTCCACTTCTTTTCCACTAAGTTCAATGAGATCTGTAGAGAAGGGTGCCATTTAGGGACAAGATTCTGAAGTCTCATATTCTCTACATATTAAGCAGTTGAGGGTCTGTTTGTTAATTGCAATCTACTGGAAGAAGCTTCTTAATGTGGGTTGTGGAACATACTGATTTGTGGATATAGAAATATGCCACTAGAAATAATTTTACTATCATGTACATTTAACAAAATAATACTATTAGGTTCTCTACTAGACATATGACCTGTTTAGACATATATTCTTGTCTCCATTAACACTGCCAGGAATAGACTCAATATCATGCAGCAGGTCTCCTAACCAGTGTGATAGTGGTTGGTTATTCCCTTAATGTTAGTGTCACTATTGTACCAGTGATCATATATTTTCAGGAAGACAGTTGTAATATCTTGTAGGATTCATTGCTTGGTTAATATGATGTTTACTTTCCCTTTCTGTCACATCAATGGTAAATTCTTGCACTATATTATCCAGTCGGTGGGGATTAAACTTCAGATGAGTATCAGCTTGATTTCTCCATCCCTAATAAATCTATTATGTGATATTATCAGCAATAAAGACTTATCTTCAAGTTCTATAGGATAACCAACAGCATTGACAACAGCCAGCACTGCTTGGGCCTCTATGGAATCCCATTAGCCAGCAACTAACAAAGAGATAATCCATTCTTGCCACTGGAATTTTTATTTTCTAGCATACAGTGTCTTTAGTGTCTAATTGGAATATTGTTCCCACAATGTAGGGTAACTTCATTAAACTCTGTTTATATATGTATATGCATTGATATATATGCATATTTTTGAGAAATATGCATCCTACAGCAGTGGGATTCCATATGAGTTTGCCAAAAGGCCTTTAGTATGAGCTATATGTTCCCATATTCCCTTTACCTTGCCCTCCCATGTCCCATCCCAATTTAACCCTTTCTGTTTCATTATTCCTTTTTCCCCTTTTATATCACTGTATTCTGTCTGTCTTTCCTTGAAAGCTCCCTACATGGATCCTTACTAATTTCCTTACCCTTATTTAAGTATTTCAAATGTACCAGACAACTGTAGATTCCAAGCTGCTATTCACAAAATGATAGTATATATGAGCTATATGGCTTTCTCAGCTACCTCACTCTGAATTTTTTTCCAGCTCCATCCATTTATCCATAAATTTCATAACTAAGTTTTTAAATATCTTAATAATAATAATACATTGTATATATACACATTTTCATTATCCATCTATCAGTTGATAGACATTAGGCTGTTTTTATTTCCTGGCTGTTGTGAAAAGGTCAGCAAAGGACGTGGATGAGCAGACATCTCCATGGTAGGATAGAAAATCTTGTGCCTATATTCCCAAGTGATACCTTGGTTTGTTTTCTACTGATTTTGTAGGACATTGTGACCACAAACAGCTTGAGCAGGGAAGGATTTACTCCAGTTTACAGCTTATCAGGAAAGGCAGTCAGGGCAGGAACACAGGCAAGACTTTGGTGGCAGGAACTGAAGCAGAGGTATTGGGAGAATTCTGCATAGTTATTTTGTCCACATGGCTTGCTCAGCCTGCTTTCTTATACAACCTAGGACAAAATGTTCAAGAATGATAACTCACCATAGGATGGGCCCTGCCATATCAATCACCAATCAAAACAGAAAGTGCCAGACAGAGTTTTCCAAATGGAAATCTGATAAAGGCATTTACTCAATTGAGAGTCCCTCTTCTTAAATATATCAAGTTGACAAAACAAAACAAAACATCAAACAAACAAACAAAAATCCAACTAACCCAAACAGTCAAGTCATCATCATCTTCTCATACAAACATAGCACTATCAACCGATAAACTTTCCTTTCTTGTTTGTTCCCAGTATGTGACATTAACATTAATATAAAAATATAAAACAGCATAATTTTAACATTTTAACCATCTTTAAAAGATTCTAAAATAATCAATAGAAATATTATGTTTGAAAAATTCAAAATCTTATAGAATTTCATATCCATATTTTCCTCAAATATGTTAGAAAATTAGAGACTCATTCAAAGAGTGTTTTTAGTTTACCTGATGCAAATGCAAATCTGTGAATTTATAGCAAATGACAACTTAAGTTCACAGTAAGTTATTATACAGTGCATAAAGCAATGGATAATAAACTTGAAAAGCACATAAAAACACAAGATTCAGACACTTTAAAGGTTCTAACTCTTTAAAAATATTCATATTCTGTAAAAGTTCAGTCTCCCTAAAAGTCTAAAGTCTCTTAACTAACAACTTCTGTAAAAAAAAAAGTTGCATATTTCTTATTGCAAAAGGGAAGAAACCAGGACACAATTCCAATGAAATAAAGGCAAAACCAAACTCCAACAGCCACATAACCCAGTGTCCAACATCTCAAGTAACTCACTATCTTATAGTCTTCAAGTGAATTGGGCAATGCCACTTTTCTAACTCCAACATCTGCATCACACCTATTTTGTCAGGTAGGTTCCAGCTAATACCAGGAAACAGTTGCCACTGCCCTTCATGGACAACCCATGGTCCTAACATCTGCGATATCTAGAGTCTCCACTGACAATAAGCCTGCACTTTACCCCATGGCTCATCTTAGCTTCTTTTCAGGGGCTACAAACATGTTTCCTAGCGCCAAGCCTCAGCCTTTCTTCATGATACCCTCAGTTCTAAGGTTTACATTGCAACTGAGGCTGAACCTCTATCCATGGTCTCCCCTGGTGTTTCCTAGCACCAACTTTTAGCTGCCCTCCATGACCCTTCTGTGCCTTCAAAATAACTATTACATGGGCAGATTTTACACATTACCAAGTTTGGCTACCAGCATGAGATGCAGTGTTGGTATCCTTCTGGACCACAGCTGTTTGGAGCTGACCCTGAGGAAACACTTTCTGGAACATTTCTTCCCTCAGTGGTGCTGGTCACAGCTGATTTTTCTGCCCCCATGTAGTCAGCACTGACTGTCCCAATAAGGTAAAGATTTCATCTCAGTGGTGCTGGTCTTGTATTAGTTGATTCTATAGACCCAGATAATCAGAAGTCAACCTTTTCTTTCAAAGTATCAAATTAAATACAAATACAGTCTTTGTAGGACTCTCAAATTTTTGATATATCATAAGGCAGGCCTCCAGCATGTACATTGCTCTCAGAATCCTTGTTTTTTTTTTTTCTGACATAAGGTTTCTCTGTGTATCCTTGTCTGTCTGGAATCACTTTGCAGACCATGCTGACCTCAAACTCACAGAGATCGGCCTGCCTCTGCCTACCAAGTGCTGGGAATAAAGGTGTGCGCCACCACCTCCAGGCTGCTCTCAGCATTCTTATCTTCAAAGTTCCCATGGTTCATTAAGCTCTGGGCACTCAATGACTTTAAGCATAAATTTCCAAATTCCTTTTCCAATCTTCTCCAAAACAATAGGATCAAGTCAGTCACAGGAATCAATACTGTGATCCTCGTACTAATTATTAATTTAGTTACTTTTCTGTTGCTGTGGTAAAGCACCATGACCAAGGCAATTTGTAGAATAAAGAGTTTACTTGGGCTCGGGATTACGTAGGGATTAGTATGTCATGACAGGAAGGCATGATAGCAAATGACAGGCATGTTAGTTGAATCAGAATGCTTACAGATCATACACATTGCCAAAGCATGAAGCAGAGAGAGTGAACTGAAGATTACACAAGTCTCTCTAAATGTTCAAATCCTGTCTCCAGTGACATGGTTCCTCTAATGAGGCTACAACTCTTCAATTTCTCCATACAGCTCCATCAACTGGAGACCAATTATTCAAACACTCAAATACATGAGCCTAAGTGTGGAGGGGGCTGAGGGGTGGGATTATTCAAACCACCACAAATGGGATAGCTGGATCATGTGATCAACCTATTTCCAACTTGTGGAGGATTGCCAGCCCTGGCTTCCACAGTGTTTGCTGTGGTTGTTGTTGTTTTTGGTTTTCTAGTTTGCCTCCAACAGAGCAATGAATGACTGCTCTCTTCCCATTTCAGTGCCAAAGTCTACTGTCATTGTTATATATGTTTATATATCTTGGCCATTCTAACTAGGCTTATATGAAGCTACAACTTTGAAATCTTGTTTTCTTTAAAACCACAAAATATGTTCTCATTTAATCCCAGGTGTGGGGATATGGGCTACTTCTCAGTAGCTGACTGTGGTTTGCTTCATCTTTAGCAGAGGCATGATTTTGACAGCTGTAGATTATTTCTGAGATTGTTTGATATTTGGAATTCGGGAACTTTTCAGGGATATAGAAATGCTATAGCCCTGATATGTGGGTTGTTGGTTGGTTGGTTGCTGTTGGTCATGGTTTGTTAAGTAGTTGTGAGTAAAGAGGAAACAATAACAAGAAGAAATTATATATCCTGACAAATAATCTAATCAAACTCGCCACAAGGAACACAATGTTCCTAAATAGCATATAGTAGTCTAATGATAAGGCTTCCTGTTCCTGACCCCTGACTTTATTCAGGGATCTCTTTCCTTTCATCTCTATCCTGTTTCCTCTTTTATCTAGTGTTAGGGGTTTGCAGGGTGGAAGAAAAGGGGTGGAGAAGAATGGAAGAAATAAGAACCTACAAAATATCTAACACCAGCTCCAAAAACGTTACCTCTGTTATTTTCCTGATGTGGAAAGGTGATTACCATATTTACAGTTGTTTCAGAGAACTTGGTATAATCTATGCCCCACATTTAACTCTGTTGTTTTTTTCCTTGATGTTTTATTTTTTGATTGTTTAGTTTATTCTAGATACTAACCCTCTGTTAGATATATAGCTGGTAGATAATTTTTTCTATTTTGAAGGCTGCTTCTGATGGTATATCTTTTGCTAAATTGAAGATTTTTAAGTGTATGAGGCCTCATTTATTAATTGATGGTTTTAAATTCTGCAGAATCATGGTCCAGTTCAGAAAGTCTTTTCTTGTGGCAATCAATTTGAATATATTTCTCTTTTTCAGAATATTTTAAATGTTTCTCTTCTTATATTTCACACTTTACTTTCCCTTTTTTAGATTCAGAATATCAGGTCTTATTTAAAGGTCGTTGATTCATTTTGAGTTAATTTGCTGCAGACTTAGAGATCAACTTCTATGTGTATCTATTCAGTTTAATCAGAACCATTTGTTGAATATATTATTTCTCCAATGTGTAATATTAGCCTCTTTGTCAAAAACTAGGTCTATGTATATGTGTATACTTCTGTCTTGTTCTTCTAATATATTCTATTGATCAATGTGTCTGTTTTATGTCAGTAACATGGTATTTTTACTACCATATCTCTGTAGTATAATTTAATATTGGAGATGGTGATAGTTCTGGAATTATTTTTTTGTTATTCATGATTACTTTGACTATCCTCGATCTCTTGTGCTTTCAAATGAAATTTGAGATTATTTGTTTCAATTTCTGTGAATGAGCGAAAATTTTGATAAATATTGCATTGAATCTTCAAATTGTTTTGATAGGACAGCCATTTCATATATTAATCATAACAATCAATAAGTGTGGGAGGTCTTTACATCTTCAATATTCTTTACTTTCTTTCTTCCATGTCTTAAAGTCTTTCAATTTTCTCTCTTAGATTTATTTCAAGATTTCATTTTAGGCTATTGTGAATAGGATTAGTTCCCTGACTTTTTTCTCAGTGTGTGTGTGAGTGTGTGTGTGTGTGTGTGTGTGTGTGTGTGTGTGTGTATGTGTGTTTGTAAATGGGAGGGCTATTTATTTCGGTAGGTTTGTATCATGATACTTTGTTGAATGTGTTTATTAGTTCTCGGATTTTTCTGGAGGAGACTTTGTGTGTTTTTGTTTGTTTGTTTGTTTGTTTGTTTTATACAGCATTTCTCTGTGTAGCCTTGACTATCCTGGATTTACTTTGTAGACTTAGCTGGCCTCGAACTCACAGCGATCCGCCTGCCTCTGCCTCCCAAATGCTGGGGATTAAAGGTGTGCGCCACCACCGCCCAGCTACATTGTGTGTTTTAAGTATGGAATCATAGTATCTTTAAATGAGGATAACTTGGCTTCTATTTTTATTTGTGTTTTATTTCCTTATTTTTCTCTTCTTGCTCTGTCTTAGACACCAAATATTATATTGAATAGGAATGGTGATAATAGACATTCTTAGCTTATTCTTAACTTTAGTATAAATGCTTTGACTTTTCTCTGATAATAAAAGTGGCTATAAGCTTGATGTATATAGCATCTTCATTATGATACGTTTGTTCTATCCTAAGATGTTGGATATTGTTATTTGCATTTCTGTATTGAATTAGATAAACATGTGGTTTCTGCCTTTTATTGATGTGGTGGGTAGCATTTATTGATTTAAGTTGTTTGAACAATCTTTGCATCTCTGTGAGGAAGTCAACTTGATCACAATGGATAATCTTTTTGATGCATTTTTGGATTCAGTTTGCAAGTATTTTATTATGAAATTTCACATCTATGTAATCCACCATCAATATCTATTTTATTTCCCATTCTGAGTGAGATTCAAGCAGATCCATTTTAAAAATTCAATCCGTTAGTGTCTTTTTATTGGGGAATTATGACAGTTAATAATAAGAATTATTCTTGGGTGCTTATTAATTCCCATTAATTTATTGTTATATTGTTGCTTTCTTAAATATAATTTGGTTATCCACTCTGGGATTATTTATTCTTTGTGCCCTCCTGAGCATGTTTAATTTTCTCTTCAGTCTGAAATTTTTTATTGTAGTTATCTTCTACAGAGCTTAATGAACATAAAGTTCCTTAAATGAGTTTAATCATGGAAATATTTTCTTTCTTCTTTCATTATTACTGGTAGCTTTTCTGGAAATAGTAGTGTAGTTTGTCATTTGTGTGTGTGTCTTTTAAAAACAGAATCTGTAGAACTTCTGTCCATTTGCTACTGGCTTTCAAGGTTTCCATTGTGAATAGAGGTGTTATTCTGAGGTCTGTTTTATATGTCATTTGATCTTTCTCTCTTGCCACTTTTAGTATTCTTTCTTTGTTCTATTCATTTGTTGTTTTGATTATTATGTGACATGGAAAGTTCCTTTTCTGCTCCTGTCTATTTGGTGTTCTGTGTACTCTGTGTACTCTGTGCTCTGTATACCATAATAGGCATTTTAAATATGTCAAATTTTCTATAATTTTGTTTAAAATATTTTATGTGTCTTTGAGAGAGTTTATTTTTTATGCAGCAATATATATATATTTGAATTTATATTTTAAAAATTTTACGTATACATTTATATTATTACACATATATACAATAAACTACCTATAGCAAGAAGAACCCTGAAACAATCAGGAAGTATATAAATGTTACATTATAGTGTTTTGGCTATTTGTATTTGACAGCCTTGAAGAAAACATCTTTCCTATCTTGGTGGGTCTAAAATACTGTGTGTAAATCAATCTCCACCACCTCTTGTCATTATCAACTTAAAACACCTATCTAGACCTAAAAACATCTTAACCCCTAAAAAACTAAGCTTCATTGTAAAACTAAGCTACCTGGTCTTCAACTCCCTGAGAGACTTGAGAAGGAATAAACTTGATTATCTGAGTATGCTGGGAGCACAGCACACTCCTTCCAAAAGGAGAAGATGACGGAGACAGTTAGCTAGCTGAAAAGTCACCCAAAACTCTCTATAACATTGGAGCATCTTCTTTAGCTTTCTGGCCCAATATGTCTGACAGAAATATTTTGACAAGTTTTCTTTCTTTCTTATTGTCTACACCTATTACTTGTAGGTTTGGTTTTTTAAATGTCACAGATTTCCTGCATATTTCATTTTTGGGAATTTTTTTGGTATTTAACATTTCTTTGACTAAGTTATTAATTTTTCCATATTTTCTTTTCAAATTTCATTTTACTTTGGCTCATTAATAAAGAGACTATCTTTATTAATTTTATTTTTATAACTTGATTTTTTAATTGTTTAAATTCAACTGTTTATTTTCATTTTAGGTTCATCATCTAGGAATTTGTTCATATCCTCATTGAGTTCCTCAAGCATATTTTTAATTTCTGTTTTGAAATTGTTGTCCTGTACATCACCTGGATTGCTTTCCTCAGGGAGCAATACAATGCCTTGTTAATTCATTTTGTGTTTTTGCTATGGGATCTTTGCATCTGGAGTTAGGTTATTGGGAGTGGCTTGCCTTTCATGAGTAGTCATTTGGGCGCTTGTTGGTTATTACCTCCAGGTTGCCAGGATTCTAAACAATGCTGGCATCAGTTGGGGTGGTGCATGGATGCCTGAGAATCACAAATTTGGGGAATTTGGCCTACCCAAAGTTAAAAGGCAGCCTCTGTGTGTTGGAAGTGTCAGGCGGGGTAGTTGATGGAGTGAGAACCAGGTGAGTGATGGGATGGATCCAGATGCGCTTCCTGGGGTTCTGGAGCAAACTTTATGCAGCACCAGTGCGGGAAGTGTGGTGAATGGCATCACAGGTGTCTGGCATTGGAGCCTAGATAAGTAGGGTAGGTGGGTAACACTCAGACCGTGAGTCCAGGAAGGAGGAGACTGGCTGTGGAGCAGTTGCTTTGCAAAGGAGAGAAATGGTGTAACATGAATGAGTTAGTTATTTATCACAGGTAAACAAAAGAGGAGCAGGGCAGACCTTTTAGCATTGGAGCCAAGGCTCTGTTGTTATAGTATTCAATAGACACATGTGGACAATGTGGGCCCAAAAATTTTGCTCAATAAGTGACTATGGAATGCATGAATGGATTTGATTCATTAGTCACCATATTGCAACATTATAAATGTTTACTCCTGAAGGGGAGGATCAGCATTATTCTTGAACAGAACATTAAATGTACAAATTGCAACTCTTAAAAAAGATTTTTCTTCCCACAATGAAAACATCAAATAAAAAATTTCAATTTGGTTTCTCAGAACAATTTCTTTAAGAATATTTGGCTGACTTCTATGAACTTTTCTGACTTCTTTTAAGTTTATATTTTTGTTTTAGTAAATGTAAAACCTTCATAATGTATTAAATATATGCATTATTATAACTTTTGTTAAAATAAGTCCCAAGACAAATCAGGTAAATATAGTTTTAATTGTGTTTGTATTGAATTCTATAAAACTTTCTGTGTATTTGTTGTATTTTTCTGGGGCAATTGTAAAGAGAAAAAGTGGCCATAATCATGAGGTAAGTAATTTTATGGATAGGCATGTTAATGAGGACAGACTTGGCCTCTAAAACTGCTGCCTGGAAGGGTGAGGGAGGAAGGGTGTACCTCTGTTGCCAGCCAGAACAGACATATCAGTGGGGTAATGGATGTTACAGTCAGATCATCTTCATATCTGAAAACGCATTTTGGAAATCCATCAGTTACTAAACAAACTTTTTCACACCCCACCCCAAAAGACTATGAGCAGAATTACTTAGCATGGGTGAAGAATGATGCTTCTCGAAGATTTGGGTTATTAATTAAAAAATGCAGTACAAGGCAAGAAATCCTTTGCCTTGTCACCAAAATAACCCAAACTGTTGCTATTGCTACTGTTATCCACTGTAACTACAAGTTATAGACATCGTGGAAGATAGCACACATTTTGGCTTTATGCCATTGAAAAATACCTCTCAAACCCACTGGGAAACTTCTTACTTCGTACCTAGCTTTCACAGTGCTGAAGGTACTGTAAGGGAAAAAAAAGGTATCAAAGCAACAAACAAAACAAATTGTTGGTACTGAAGTGTAATATTTCATACATTTTTCTTGATAATATTTCTGTGCAGTAAACAGTCCAAATGATGCAAAAAGACAAATGGAAATATTTTTATGAGCATTTTAAAATATAAAAGTACATTCATAATATTCCCTGACACAAAATAGAAACCAATTTCACATTAAAGAGGGTGTATTCATTAATTTATTTATAATTCAGTTTATCATTTATCTTAGTCCTCATTCATGTAAACTTCTAATTCCTATGTATATTTTTCAGTACTCTTTTACTGTGCATACATACATCTGTGTCTGTGAAGCTACTAATTAACTCAGAAGCTAAGTATATTCTGTTAAAATTGGTGGAAAGAAAAATATTTGGTTCTGTGAAATATTTAGTTCTTTGCAGGAAGTGTGTTTTCCCTTACTAATAACACCCATACACAGACAATATAGTAAAGCAGAGAACTATGAAATGAGAGTCTGAGGGAAAAGTATGGGCAAAATAATGCCCACAGCAGGACAAATCTATCCTGGTAGTTTTGAACCCTTCAACAGCATTTGAAGTTTTCTACTAGTTTAGAAAATACTCTATCTTCGTAAATCACACCATATTAAAAATTTTATTCCAATTTCAGATTGGTAAAAGCAGTAAGCTCTTCTCTCAGTGATACATGGGCCTCACTCCTATTCATAGATTCTATGCTGCGCTGGGCAACAGACATGCCACTGGCTACATTGAAGCCACTAACTGCATCTCATACATTGATAAAAATGATGGGATAGTGCTTATGTAAGCAAGATTGCAGGCAGCCTGGATTCCTCCCCAGAACTCTGTATTTAGGTTTGTGGCCCAGATATTCTTAAAGCTGAGGCTGCTATATATTTAGAGTAGAATACAAATGAGTTTCACAATATAAATTGCCTAAAGTTGAACTGTACCAAAGGTCACTTATTTATTCTCATGTTTTGTTTGACCCTGTTGTGACATTGTCTGTCAGCTTGAATTTTATTATGGCCTAATATAAAAGCTCCATTACATTTTTCCAAGTCTGATTTCTTTTATATTTTGATACATGCATATTTTATCAAGATGGTTTTGCCTTATGTGTAGAATTTTAAAAACGGTATGTGCAGAGGAGTCTAGTACTGACTTTCTGCCTCTTTGCTCTGGGATATGTTTTCTATTTTAAATATGCAGTATCCTAGAGCATGTGTTATGTATACAAAAGAACCTGATGCACTTTCCTTCTCTAATTGTAATGTGCACTTCTTTCCTGTAAACTGCACAACATGTGTGGAGATTTACCAGAGACAACATTGGACTTCTAAAATTGGAGATGGTTGAAAGATGTAATATGGATGCCAAGGATTGAACTCAGGTCCTCTGGAACTGAGTCAGTGCTTGCTTTTAAAAGTTAGTCTTTCCTTCCAGCTCCCTCCCTGTCCCCTCAACAATGGAAGCTCACCTCCTTTTTTCATTTCTCTCTTCATATCACTCATATACTTTTATTCCCCTCTCTAGTGATCTTTCCCTGACCCAAGAACACAGATTTTTTTAAAAAGTATGACCTTATGATTCTCTGAATTTCCTCACTTTCTACTTTTGTGTTAATGAGTTTGAGGCCTCTATTTTCTCTGGTTAATTTGGCTAAAGGTTTGTGAATCATGTTGATCTTTTAAAAGAACCAACTCTCAATTTCATTGATTTTTTTTGTCTTCTTGTTGTTGTTTGTATTTCATTAATTTCAGACATGAGTTTAATTATTTCATTCTATCTACTCTTTGGGTGTTTCTTGGTTTTATTTCCTAAGGTTTTCAAATGCATCATTAAGTTATTAATATGAGATCTCTTATGTTGATACTTAGAGCTATGACCACTATTCCTAGGACTGCCTTTATATCCTGGAGATTTGTGCATGCTGTATTTTAATTTTGATTCCATTTTAGTTTTATTCCTTTCTTAATATCTGCCTCCACTCAATTTTAATTCAGTGATATATTTTATAACCATGGTTTTGTGTATTTGCTGTGATTTTTATTGATATATGGATTTATCCCCTTGTGATAATGTAGGCTGTAGACCCAAAAGAAGTCTCAACAAACATTGGAAAGTTGATCTTTTTGTTTATATATTTAAATAACACAAAATTTGGGTGTGGTTTTGTAGTGGATGGAACCAAGAAAAGGTCATTTTCATACCAACGTGTGAGCTTATGTTATGGAACCATATTCTGTCTATGCCTTATTCTGGGATAAAAGTTTTGTTTACATATTTCTCTCATCACTATTTCCCCATTTCCTTTTCAGTTGGAAACTAAGTGTGAGCATTAGTCATATTCAGATACTTCCTATAGTTTTTATGTAATTATACTGGCTCCAATAGTGTCCTTCAAAAGTCTCTGTCCTTTTAGAACAGAGCAATGACATGCAGGAGAATTTGTGATAACAGAGACACAGGATGGTGTGATTTAGCTATAAGCCAAGAAATGGCAAGGCGTTTGGCTAACCAGATTCTGGCAAAGGTAAAGAATGACTTATCCAGATGGAAAGAGGTGGGTGGGTCTCTGCTATGCCTTGCTGATTCCAGACCATTAGTCTCCATCATTTCAAAGGGCTACAATGTGATATGATTCTCTTGATTTATCTATGGTTCCTGTTCTGAAGCTGAAGTCAATCATCAACTATTGAAATAGGTGGCACTCAGAGGAAGGGGAAGCAGTATACCAGGATGAGACCTAATAGGCTGTGATCATATGGTGGGGGAGGAGTTCCCCTTCTATCACAGGCCTTGGGGACGGGAAGAGGGTAAAAGAGGGAGGGAGGGGGAATAGGAAGATATGAGTGAGGGGATAATAATTGAGATGTAATCTGAATAAATTATTTAAATAAAAAAAGAAATAGTGGGAACTTTAAAGTGCTGTTCAGAGACGAGATAATTAGGAAGTGAATGGTATTATTTGAGATCTTCATGGTAGGATCTCCATCACGGAATCTTGTAGGACTTTTAAGAAAAAGACTGCTATATAGATACATAACATATTCAAATTTCCGATCTTCTGTCCTATGATTCTATGCTGCCTGAGGCTCTTGAGTTCTAAAAAGTCATCATGAAATATAGCCCTTTGAAACTGGACGTTCATGGTAGGTATTCAGTAATTAGCAATGAAAAAATAGACCTTAAGGGAATATGATTTTTTTGTTCGTTTTTGAGGCAGGGTTTCTATGTGTAGCCTTGGCCATCCTGGACACCCTTTGTAGACCAGACTGGCCTCGAACTCACAAAGATCTGCCTGCCTCTGCTTCCCGAGTTCTGGAATTAAAGACATGCACCACCACATCTGGCGATTTATTTTTTGTCACAATAGACATGCATAGTTCTGTATACCACTTCTCAGAAGTAGATAATTTAACTAGTTATTCTCCTATTCCGTACTCTCCTAATTCATCCAATAACTTCACTAATTAATGTTACACTTTCTACATTGATAAAAATATAAAGTAAGAAAAAGTTACAAAAATAGTATATGTGGCTCCCATAGTTTTCCTCCATTTGCCTTGATGGTTATGTCTTAGAAAGTAAGGTGTGAGTGAGCTGTATCAAATTGTCACTAACTCTTTATTCTTTTCTTCTTTTTGGTCACCCTCACTATATATGTCACTGTATTGATATCTCTGAAGAAGCAACTTTAATTTTGTTTTCTATTATTTTTGTAAAGCTTTATTATTTGTCATTTTTGCCAGATTAGTGCCTGTTGTGCTCTTATTCTCATTTCTTGTACCAGAAGCTTAGATCATGCATTTGTGATGTTTTCTCCTTTTGAAACATAAGTATTTAGTGCTATAAATTTCCCTCTCAGCACTTCTTTAGCTGTGCCTCATATGTTTTATGCTATTGTTAGTTTTTCTTCAGTTTAACCACTGAATTACTCAAAGTATATCTTTTAGGAATCTTTCTTCTTCTTTCTGTTCTGGATTTTTGTTTTTTGAATCCACCCTTATCATACAGCATGCCATCTAATATTAAAATACTTCCAAATTTATGACTTTTTAAATCTCTTATTTTCACATCCAAATTCTTTTTTAATATATTTTATTAATTTATTCATATTACATCTCAATGGTTATCCCATCCCTTGTATCCTCCCATTCCTCCCTCCCTCCCATTTTCCCCTTACTTCCCTCCCCTATGACTGTGACTGAGGGGGACCTCCTCCCCCTGTATATGCTCATAGGGTATCAAGTCTCTTCTTGGTAGCCTGCTATCCTTCCTCTGAGTGCCACCAGGCCTCCCCTTTGAGTGGACGTGGTCAAATATGGGGCACCAGAGTTCGTGTGAAAGTCAGACCTCACTCTGCACTCAACTGTGGAGAATGTTCTTTCCATTGGCTAGATCTGGGTAGGGGTTCGAAGTTGGTGGAAGACATAAAAGAGGCCTATAGAGAGTCACTGGAAAAGCAGACTTTTAAAATCTTTAAATGTGGTCTATCTCGGCATCTTTCACAGGCTTTTATGTGAGTCTGTTATGAAGTGGTTCGGCATATTCTGTTGGACACATTGATCACGTTCTGTGACTTGATGAGTTGAGGAAAAGCTGTGTAATTGTCTCCAAACATAGATGTAATGACAGCCTGCCAATCAGGCTTATTCTTCATAGACTTTGAATCTTTAGTTTGATATGCACACAGAGGGAATGGCACCTATTTCCTCTTTATGACAGTGTCATCGGCAATTATCTCTATCTGTTAGCATCCCATCTACCTTCGCTCTATTTTGATTCCTGATTTCATGACGTTCCTTTTCCAGAAAGTTTTTAGTTTGGTAACTTTGTTGTTATTTTTAAACAGACAGCCTCTCTTTGCCATTTGTTTTTGAAGACATGTGCTCATGTAACTCCATCTGGCCTCAGATTTAGTTTGCAGCTGAGGATAAATTTGAACTAAACCTCTAGGTTTCCTCCGAGTTATCAAAAACCAGAAAGTTTGTCTTGTTTATTTTTGTTGTTGTTTCTTTAATTTGTCTCTTAAAAAGCAACACATGGAAAATATGAGCAAACAGAAGGGACATTATATTTTCAGGAACAAAAGTGTGAAGCTTATTGTATTACTTCCTTACGGAGGTCAGAAACCGACAGAGGGTGGATTGGGGCTATAAACTTTTCTTCAGCCTATTTACCAGACAGCATAGAAATCTCTAATGGTCAGGCATATCTACTGGACTTGGACTCTGAAAAATATTATCATGATTTTCCTTCCCAGCCCACATAAATTCAGAAATCAGATCACACACATCTTGCAGGAACATTTATAAAACATGCTGGCTCTCATTCACTTGTTCAACTCCATCATCAATGTGCTTTTCTTCATGATGCCACTGCTGTCTGCAGTGAGCAGCTCTCAGGACACTTACAATCACGACCCTCACAGCCTTTTTGTGTCTGTCTACTCTCCAGGTGAGAGGCCACAGTTTGAGGGGAGAGAACCTCACTTGCTGGTCATCACCAGCTCACCATTCTCTAGGAATGCAATGCTGTTCAAAATGTGTGGCATCTCTGCAGACACAGTGCGCATGCTTATGTGTCTTTATATATAACCTGGCCACACCCAAGCTTCTTTTCTTCAGTCAAACCAAACTTTTGCCACAAAAAGATTGCGGTTTCTTTCTCTCTTGATGAGATGTCATCTTTTATTTTGGCTAAAAATGTGTTCTAACAATAGGTTTTGTTAACTAAGGGGCAGACTATCATGGGACTACACACTTATAAAATATACAAAAACTATGTATGAAAAGTAAAGATTGTATAACCTGCAACATTGGTTCACACGTATCTGTGCAACGTGAATGACATAAGTTCATATGTTTCTGGACACCTGGAGCTTCCTCATCTTGCCCTATTCATAATGCTCTTAATTTTTGTCTTAGATCATTAGGTGGTCCAGATTTCCTTTTAAAGTAAGTACATATGACAGTGAGCTAAGAGAGCTACCATGTTTGTTTTCTAAGCTTAGAAAACAACCAGCATTCTGTATATTTTTACAATTTAGTTGGCTCCTTGGCAGCTTTTTAAAATTACCTTTTCATTTGTATGATTTTACTGTAGGATGTTTTTGAAGTACTTTCCGAGTCTGTAATCAAGGATCTTCTTGCTAATCCTCTGACTCACCCACGTCCTCCTCCATTCTTCTCCTCCTCCTATTTCCCCTTCTTCCTTTTCCTCTCCTTTCTTTTTACTATGGGAGTGTTTTGCTATGTAGGTCAGGCTTTTCTCAAATTCACCATCTTCCTGCCTTGCCATCACAACCCCATGTGCTAAGACTGAAGGTGTGTATACAAAGGCCTTGCTAACCACTCCTAATCTCCACAATGTTACAATCAAATAGAGGCCTTGCACAAATGATGCAACTATTTTGTGACTGAACTACAACCCCAGCCCCTAAAACTACTTTTAGTTAGTCAAAGAAGGGAAATGGGCCCTAAAAGTAAGACTGTCTTAGTAAAATTAGTTAAAAAGCTGGAAGAGATACACCAAGGGACTGCATAACCTTGCTCTTTGAAATCATGTGTAAAACACTATCTTCCTTGCCTTCTCTCTCTTACAAACAGTTGTGCATAACCTTGCTCTTTGAAATCAAATCACGTGTAAAACACTATCTGCCCTGCATTCTCTTGCAAACAGTTGAGAGGAGAGCCTAAAATATGTATTGGCTTCCTATCCTGGGCAATACTGTGAGTGTGGTCAGAGACTGAATGCTTCCTCTGTGCAAAGTTCTGACAATTAGGGCAATAGTTTTGCATCAAGAGATGACAGAAATTGACTGAACCCTTGCTGTTGACTGTCACAAACTCATAGGTAAGTAAAGTCCTAGGCAGACACAGAGCGTGGGAGGATGAAGCTTACTGGGAGATAGTAGTTGCTGTAAGAGAGTGGCTCCACCTCCTGACAATGAATGCTGAATTCACAGCTCCTTGAATACCATCTCAACATAACGAGTGTTACAGTAGTGCTTTATGCTTATGCTTAACTGAAGTACATTGGACAAGTCTGTTCCCTGAACACTTGATTGGGTTACTCAAAGTGCTGGTCTCCTGCCTATCCTGATTATAAATTTTCAGGTTTCATGAAGTCATGTGGGATCTGGCATAAGCATCCAAGTGCTCTGTCTGAGAAGACAAGAATACATGTGCACTTAGTAGCCTGAGTCCCATGTTTTCTGGGATTGGACTGTAGTCTTAAACTTAATGAAAATCTGTGCCATGAGCTTAAAATGGGTACAGCTGTTCTGTGTATTTATCTTAATCTCCAGCTGAATATGATTATTTTCTTTCATAAACTATTCTTAGAATGAAAATTCAGCACAATTAGCAGCCCATTCCCTTGTCTAAAGTGAGATCTAGCACACATGGGACCTGGTAATTGGAGCATATTAACTGATGTTTAATCAAACGACCACATTGCCATAGTTCTCTGTTGTTAGAGCATCAAAGATTGGGTTGTTTATTAGGAGAAAATTACAGTCTCCATTTCTGGAAACAGGGAAGATGGTTCAGAGGCCACATCAAGCATTAGCCTGGTGAGGAGTATTTGCAGTCTTCAGTCACTGTGCATTGGCATAGGCAGGTAGGCACTTACAAGATGGTTTTTCCTCAAGGTCGGATCAATTATGAATGCACGACTTAACCATTTCAAGGCAATACAGCCTCATCACCCAATCAGATGACCAATCTTTGAATAACATCAACATATGTATTTGAAGATTAACTTTACAACAAACATTATTCCAAAAACATGTGTCATCTTCCTTGGTTATTTTTCAAGTGATTTTTAATTTTTATTAATTAGTAAAATAATCAGTATATTCCCTGTTAACTATGACAATTCTGTCATTGGAGTCTTATATACTTCAACAGAGAAAATTTTCTAGTTTCTTTGCTTGTGTTTTAGCTTAATTGGCTATGTTCAATGACTTATCTTTTCTTTCTTCTTTATTTTTAATTATGCTTATACCTGTATGTTTGTATGAGCTTATATATCCATGTGTGCAGATAGCAACAGAGGGAGGAAAGCCAAGGGTGATAGATCTCCCAGAGATCTAAGTGGTTATTGGCTACCCAGCATGAGTCCCGGGAACCCAGAGAAAGCTAAACTCAGGTACTGTGCAAGAGTAGTACTTGCTCTCAACTGATGAGCTATCTCTACAGCCATGATGATATATCTTTTCTATCCACATGAACAGATAAGGGTAATCAGCCTGGCAGAAATTAAGATCTTCTAAAGAAACACTTCTGCCTCTCAAACTGACTATCAGACCACTGAAACAGTGGACCCTGGGTAAATTATGGTGCATAATCCACAGGTGAAAAGGCATTACTTTTACTTTTCTTTAAAAATGAGAGGTGAGCATAGTGTGTATGTGGTCTTTGCCTTTGCTGACAGATTTCAGAGTGAGGTCATGGCATGTTTGTGAGGATGAAGCCAATTGACAAGCACAGTGACTGCTTCACAAAAACAGGGGTATGTGCAAAAATCTCAGAAAGAGCACCGATGTTTTCTGTGCTGCTCACAGGGTCACTAGATGCCCGCATTGATTTCTCACCCTTGCCTCAGATAAGCACTGCATCTCACTTTTCCTTGAGTTATGTACAGGCTATGGTCTTTCACCCAAAACATTGATGCCCAGTGTATATTACTCCATATCTCTGTTTTTTTTACAAAATCATTTCCATTTATTTTATTTTTAATATATTTTGTTAATTTATTCATATTACATCTCAGCTGTTATCCCATCCCTTGTATCCTCCCATTCCTCCCTCCCTCCCATTTTCCCCTTACTCCCCTCCCATATGACTGTGACTGAGGGGGACCTCCTCCCCCTGTATATGCTCATAGGGTATCAAGTCTCTTCTTGGTAGCCTGCTATCCTTCCTCTGAGTGCCACCAGGTCTCCCCATCCAGGGGACATGGTCAAATATGGGGCACCAGAGTTCGTGTGAAAGTCAGACCTCACTCTCCACTCAACTGTGGAGAATGTCCTGCCCATTGGCTTTTAAAAAAGGAAAAAAAAAAACCCTTCCTTTTTGTTATGTAATTTGATAAAGTGTATATATATATATACACACATATAACTAAATATAAATATTCAACTATATATAGTTATATAAAGTATATATAACCAATAACTAATATATATGTTATTAATCATTAGCTTTCTTAATTAGCATAAAATGAATATTACAGCTCAGGTTGTAATTTGGTAATCATCAATTAAAATATTTTAAACTTACAAAATTAAAATTGTAACATTAGAGGAGTGGTGTGGACCTTAGACACAGGTCACAAAGATTGCCAAATGTTCCATCCAGGAAACATGCATTGTGAGTTATGCTAAAAGACAAACAGCATGATTTTTTTCAAATAATACATAGCACAAGATAAAAGAGGAAGATCGGCCTGTGTGAGAGCTCACTTGTCCGTAAACCTGAGGAGCTGAGTCAGATCTTCAGAACCCAGTGGTCCTGGAAGTAAGAACTGTATCCTACAGTCGTCCTCTGACCTCAGCATACCCACCCTGTGTCTCTAGAGTCTCCCTTCTTCCCTTCCCTCCCTCTCAAACATACCAGACAAATAAGTAAGTACATGTTAAAAACTAAAAAATAAAGATCACATGGTTCTTAAGTGACAATGTAAATAAACATAATGCAGAGACATTGTTTAGATCTCAGTTTAAGCAATCATTTTAAAAAGAGATCTGGGAGATTAGGAAAAGTTTACAGGTGAACCAGGTATTTGATGGTATTAAACAACTGTTACTGATTTTATCATGAATTTCATCACATTGTAGTTGTTTCATCTAGACACAAACCAGGAGTTTCCTATTTTAAATACAGTGGCACTACTGCAGTACTTTAGCATTTAATGGACATTGTTGGAGGAGGAAGGCAGATGATAGACACATGAAATAACGGGAACAAGCGGGGGCACCAGCTCATTCTAATCTATAATTTTTGAAAAAATTATATATAATAGATTAACGGGGATATTATTAATAGCTTTAATAATTGAATTTTATGAAACCAGTGACAATCACTCCTTCTTAATGTGCACACATCTTTCAAAGCTTATGAGTTCTTTTATCTGAGCATCTCAGGGAAATGTCATCATTTCTGGTCCCTTAAGAAGCTGCGGTGCTAACTGTGCACTTTAGTTGAAAGGAAACTGCCCCCACATTCATTTCTGTTTGTCTACTGAGAGTAGTTTCTGGGCTTAGAATTTGATAGCTTTCTGAAGCTGGGTAAAGTACACTGGCTCTATAATGCGTTTGTCTACATGCAAAATGAGATGATCTCCCTCTCCTGGGGACAATGCATTCCTCCTGGAAGAAGAGTCTTTCAAGTTCTTAGCTGTACCTGACCACTGTCCTGTTATCACTTCCAGGTTTGATCTGTATTTATGACTTCCATTTTGTTGTTGTTGTTGTCGTCAGTCTTTATATATGGTGTAGCTCATTGACATTCAACTCTCTTAGTCTCCAGTATACCACCGTTAAATACAATATTGCTTTTATTTACCCTACTTTAAAAAAATAGAAATAACTAAGTTTATATACGCTATCAAATTTTAGTATGCAAAATAACAACTTGTAAACATTCCATTAAAATAGAAATTTTGTTTTATCATTAAAGTCTATCTTAGTTAGCCTGGAATGAAGCCAGGGATCCGATATTCTTTTGAGTATAGGAAGTTCATGTTCTTATCCAGAGACCACTATCTCAAAGCCTATTACAATCATTTATTACATATTAGGAAATTTTATTTATCTTTTTTTGAAAAAAAATCTTTAAATACATAATTTTTTTTTTTTACCACAGAATATCACCACAGCAAAGATAAAAACATTAAAAAGAGAATAATTGAAACTCTTTATATTGTTTTGGATACTTATTAATGTGATGTTAATAAAAGCGATTATATTAAGTGATTTTCTTTTTTATACCATACACATTTTTTATTAATTTATTCAGATTACAACTCAATTGTGCTCCCATCACTTGGATCCTCCCATTCCTCCTACCTTCCACTCCAACCCTATTACCCTCCCTTAGGTCCATGTCTGAAGGGGACCTTCTCCCCTACTTTATGGTCATAGGCTAACAAGTCTCATCTTGGTAGTCTGCCTATTCTTTCTTTGAGTGCCACCAGGGCTCCCCACCAAGGGGGGGTCATCAAATATGGGGCACCAGAGTTCATGTCAGAGTTAGTCCCTGATCTCCACATAACTGTGGAGGATGTCCTGTCCATTGGCTAGATCAGAGTGGAGGCTCAGTGTTTACTGCTTGTATTGTCCTTGGTTAGTTCAATAGTTGGAGCAGATACCCCTGCCCCTGATCCACTCATTATGATGTTCTTCTTGTAGCTTTCTAAGATCCTCTGGATCTCTCTATTTCCCCATCTCCTATATTTCTCTTACCAAGAGTCCCAGTAGGATGTCCTCACATCTGTCTCAATCTCCTGGTAAGTGAAGACTTTTGTGGGACATGCCTTTTGGGCTAGTGTCCAATTATAAGTGAGTATATAACATGTGAGTCTTTCTGTTTCTGGGTTAACTCACTCAGTATGATCATTTCAAATTTCCTCAATTTGTCCACAAATTTCTGAATTTCCTTGTTTTTTTTTATAGCTGAGTAGTATTCTATAGTGTACATGTACCACAATTTCTTTATCTATTCTTCAACCTAGGAACACTTAGATTGTTTCTAGATTTTGGCTATTATGAATAAGGCTGCTATGAACATGGTTGAGCACATGGCCCTGTTGTGTAGTGGAACATTTTCTGGGTATATTCCAAGGAGTGGAATAGCTGGGTCTTGAGGAAGCCCTATTCCCAGTTTTCTGAGAAAGTGCCAGATAGATTTCCAAAGTGGTTGTACCAGTTTGCATTCCCACCAGCAATGAAGGAGTGTTCCTCTTTCTCCATATCCTTGCCAGCATGTGGTGTCACTTGATTGTTTGATCTTGGCCATTCTGATGGGTGTAAGATGGAATCTCAGAGTCATTTTGATTTGCATTTCTCTGATGACTAAAGATGTTGAGGATTTCTTAAGTGTTTCTCAGCCATTCAATATTCCTCTGTTGAGAATTCTCTGTTTAGTTCTGAGCCCCATTTCTCAATTGGATTATTTGGTTTGGTGGTGTTTAATTTCTTGAGTTCTTTATGTATTTTTGATATTAGACCTTTGTCAGATGTAGGGTTGGAGAAGATCTTGTTGCTTTGTTCTGTTGACAGTGTCTCCTGCCTTACAGAAGCTTCTCAGCCTCATGAGGTCCCACTTATAAATTGTTGACCTTAAGGCCCGGGCTGTTGGAGTTCTGTTCAGGAAGTTGTCTCTTGTGCCAATGTGTTCCAGGCTCTTCCTCAGTTTTTCCTCTAACCAATTTAGTGTCTCTGGTTTTATGTTGAGGTCTTTAATCCACTTGGATTTGAGTTTTGTGCGTGGTGACAAATATGAGTCCAATTGCATTTTTCTACATGTAGACATCCAGTTAGACCAGCACAATTTGTTGAATATGCTATCCTTTTTCCATTGAATAGATTTAGCTTCTTTGTCAAAAATCAAGTGACTATATGTGTGAGGATTCATTTCTGGGTCTTCAATTCGATTCCATTGATCAACCACCCTATTGCTGTGCCAGTACCATGCTGTTTTAATTAGTGTTGCTCTATAGTACAGCTTGAGATCAGGTATGGAGAGTCCTCCAGAGGATCTTTTATTGCATAGGATTGTTTGGTTGCATCCTCCTGCAGTTATTTACAGATTTTATTAGTTTCTTCTATTATCATCTTCCTTAATAAGGACTTGAGGTCATTTTCTTGTATTTCGATTGTGTTTGGGTTCTCAGGGTTGTTTTCTTTGGGATACCTGGGATCTGGAGATGCTGAACTGTTCTGGTTTTTGTTTGCATTCTTACACTGTCCTTTTGTCATTTTGGTGTCTCTGATTTTGGGAGGTAGCTTCTGGTGTCCGTCACTGGTCGTTGAGAGTGGAAAGTTGGTAAATGATTAGAGGTCACTTGCCGTTGCCTGTGGGGATCAAGGAATTCTTCCCTGGAACAGGCAGGTGACCTGGTTTCTACTCCTGGAGACTTTGCTCTACACTTTAGGTTCCAGACTGAGTTAGCAGAAGTAGGTTTCTGTCTGGACCCTTTCACTGTACTGCTGTGATTCACATCAGCTGTTTTGGGAACCAGACCAAGGTTGGCACGCACTCTTGTGGGGCAGGTTGGTCCCAGCTGCCTGTCCATTCCGCCTCCTTGTAGCCAAGACGTCACCTGGGTCAGACCCTCTGAGCTATGGTTGCCTTTTAGATCAATGTCTAGGCACTGCAGGGGTATCCAGCCTCTCCTGAGAGCATGGGAGATCCTGCCAGGCCTGTGGGACCTGATCCAGTTATGTTTTGTCTATTAGAGAGTGCAGGATCAGTATGCCAGCCGAGAGACAGGACAGGACCATGGGCTGTGTGCTCTGGCTGTGCAGGTTGTTCCAAGCTGCCTGCACTTCCGGTGGCTCTGTAGCCAAGACCCCACCTGGGTCAGACCCTCTGAGCTGTGGTCCCCATTTAGCTCAGAGTCTAGACACCACAGGGGTGTCCAGTCTCTCCCAAGAGTGTGGGAGATCCTGCCAGGCCTGTGGGAACAGTCCAAGCTGGGTTCTAACTGCCCATGTCAGCGGGCTCAGTCCATTGTGTCCAACTCTAATTTGGGCCCATTCCACCCTGTGAGCTGCATGTGTGCTCTAGCTGTTTGAGGTGGGCCCAGCTGCCTCTGTTTCCTCTCGGCCCCGGGTCCTCCACAATTTGGTGTGGGGAGGGTAGAGGGATCCAAGGGCAGTTTCAACCATTTGCCTGAGACTCCTCAGGCCAGGGCTCTGGTGTACCACCACCCCACACACTGAATTTGTGCTTTACAGGCCAGCTGCAGCCCACAGGAGGGTTCCATTCAAGGGTCTGGAAAGTGGGTTCAGGACCTCTGTGGTCTGTTGCTTGACCGGAGGCCAGGCCTGCTGGTGGTCTGCAGTGTGTGGGACCCTACTCACCTACAGTTCTCTAGATCTAGAAGTTGTGGCTCCATTCAGGTTCCTGGTCTCTGTGCAGTAGATCAGATATAGTGCATACTGGGTGCTGCCATCTTGGAACTCCCCTATTAAGTGATTTTCAAAGGTTGTGTTATATGACAGAATAGTTGAAGTGAAGTGTGATGATGATGATGATGATGATGATGATGATGATGATGATGATGATGATTACTATTTGTCTTAGCTATTTCAAGTGAGCTGGGCAAAATCTCCAAGGTCTGTTATGTGTCCCTGCAATTAAGAAACCAGACAATCCCCAAACTGGCATATGGCTATCTCGTCAACAGCTGACTTGAGGCTGCTATGGACCACACTGTAGAGTGCCTGTAGAGAAAGAACACAATACTCAGCACTAAGCATCTGTGTATTCACAGCATCCATATGTGCACACCCCTAGAGACCAGACTGAGAGGACAGGATATTGTCTTCTGGAAAGCCAATTTGCTACAGTAACATAAGTTCAGAAAGACCTTCTCAGTGAGAATTTATGAAGAATACTCCCAGGCATAGGGAAGAGAAGCCATACAGTACAATTCCAACCAATATAATTATTTTTCTTCCTCTGGATGCTTCCCTGAGCACTAGCACCACTACTGAACACCAAACAGATTTCTCAAAAAGTCAATTTGAAAACTTGAGCAAGACACAGGAGAAAAGGCTGCAAATCTCTCATATTAGGGAAAGAAGTGGCTGTAAGATTAAATCATATTCAGTATTAATTCATTCAATCCATTAAGTTGGAAATGAGTCTAAGCTGAAATGCTCATAGAATTTCAAAGCAAACAATCTAAGAATTCTTTAGATTGTTAACATGTTTATCTAATAGAAATACAAGAATTTATCTGGTTACATTTAAGGGATAATTAGTCACCGACTGCTACTATTTCTAGATAAAAATATCTCCAGTCATAGTTGTGTATTGTAGAGCATACTTTTAATCACAGCACTCAAGTGGTAGAGACAGGAAGATCTCTAAGAGTTCCAGGGTCACCTGGCCTACATAGTGAATTCCACGCCACCCAGGGTTATCAAGTAAGACTCAGTCTTTCTCCCTCTCTCCACCCTCTCTCATACACACACACACACACACACACACACACACACAAATAAATAGTCTTTACCTGTTTGGAAAGCATATAACAAATTTATATTAATGTTCTCTAATGAAAAATGAGACAAATAAATAGCAAAATAGAATTTAGACTGATAATTTGCTACTAGAGCCTGTGAGTTTTGCTGCTGCTTTAAGTATAGTTTTCCATGACCTTATCCATAATCACCCATGATTTAGGGACTGTGGCAAGTAGCCCAGAACTTGTACTTCTTAATAGGTCTTAAATAAACCAAAATGCACTCTTAGTTGAGAAATGTGATTTATATAAAGTTTTAGAATTAGATTTTTCTTCTATTGTTACAATAACCATATATATATATATGATTTAAGAAATACAGTTAACAAATTGTTTCATCGAACTAGCCATTAAAAACATGTAACCTTCTAAGGACACAAAGAATTGTTGAATTTTCATGACCATCTGAATATTAAAATTTAATAACTGCCTTTATATCCATAAAGGACATTTGTAATTGATCAGCAGGTTAAACAAAAATATGCTTATCAAACAGAATACTGTCAAAAATATCCACAGTGTTTTACTAGATATGTAGATAGGTGAGAGAAAAGCACAAAGATAGTAGATAGTTAGACAGACAGACAGATAATAGGAAAAGGTAGATATTCACAGTCTAATGATAAAATCTAGATGTAGTATGTACCTGTCTCTGGGCCCTATAGATAGAGACCGACGTGCAGAGGTATAGGACACAAGACTACATTGTCAGCTTTCATGCCAACTCCCCTGCCTAGGTTGAGACTTCCTTCCATTTTGAAGCTGTTTTTGTATTATTACCAACACATGTTGTAATGATCGAATTAGGCAAGAGACATACTTCAGACAATGGACCATACAGTAGCATAAATGCTGAGCAGAATTCAAGATTACCTTCTGTCACTAAGTTCCATTGCTATGTAATTTCATCAGGACTAAAGAGATGAAGGGTCATCACAGGATTCTAGAAAGTTCCCAGAGACAGACAGATCGGCAAGATTCTGACTACAATCCTGGTAGTAGCTGTTTGCAGGATGTTGGACAGTTCAGCACATCTCTGAAATGTAAGAAATTTAGTTAAAACTTCAGTCAAAGACCAAAGTATTCATGTTTTGGGTGACACACAAAATTTGTTTCAGTAACTTTAAGTTACCACTCCAAGAGGAAGCAAACCAGCATTCTGGGGTTCAAAGAACTGGATAAACAGATGCTGAACTATGTACAACACTACTGTTGTTAAATGGTGTGTTGCTTGTATTTGATCACAAATATAGAAATGCAAAGGGAACACAAAAACAAAAATAACTTTTTTCTTCCCTTGCAGGCCATTAACAAAATAGATAATAAATTCCATCTAGTGTTGAAGCTGAAGTTGTCTTAACTGAAGTAGATTATTTCCAAAAGTCATTGTCCTCTTGAGTTTTCAATCCTGTTGTGACTCCACACTGTTCTTTGACCAGGTTCCTTTATTCTCCTCACTAATTCAATGTTTGTATATTTTTCTGATATTATTCTAAAAAACCCTGATAGTTGCAAGATAAAAGTTTCCCTAGGGCAGTAACCACCCCAAAGACCCATTCTTTTTACATTTAACTCCTACATATTCATTAGATAATTAGTGTTCATTTTTGAACAATAAATATAAAGGCTACTTAGCTAAATACTATCAATAATTATTTTGTCAGTGTACTAGGATCATCAATTGAAAGTCAGAGACAGATCGG
Source organism: Acomys percivali (assembly GCA_907169655.1). NCBI lineage: Eukaryota > Metazoa > Chordata > Mammalia > Rodentia > Muridae > Acomys > Acomys percivali. The sequence continues at coordinate 77,950,026 of OU015743.1, read as the reverse complement.
TGCAGATACCTCAATCCATGATATGCATGCAGTGTAAGCATAAAGATGTGATTTTGATCCTAAAATCCACATAAGCACTTGGGAAAGGTGCTACACATTTGTGATCTTGCATTAAGGAGAAAGAAACCTAAAGCTTACCAGTGATCTCAACAAGCCCTAGGGAAATTAAAGACCCTGTCTCAAAAACAAGATGAGGGCTGGGGCTTGGTGGTGCACACCTTTAATACCAAAAAGCACTCAAAAGGCAGAGACAATTGGATCTCTGAATTCAAGGCCAGCCTCGTCTACAGAGTGAGTTTCAGGACAACCAGGGATAAACAGAGAAACAAAACAAAACAAAACAAACAAACAAAAACAAAACAAAACAAAGCAAGATGAGTGGTTGAAGAGGTAACTACTCTGACCAAGACAGAAGTTCGGTTCAGAGCACGCCACTGAGAGGCCCACAACCACCTGTAACACCAGCTCCAGGAGATCCAGTGCCTTATAATAGCCTATGTGGTCACTTTCACTTACACGCATATACACCTCCCATATACACCACACAGTTAAAGATAAAAAACAAACCTAAAGCATTTCAAGAGAGGTAGGTCCTGAGGAAGGACACTTCTAGTCTCCACAGGCATGTGTTCCATGTGCACACACATCTACTTACTTCCCAAACAACCACGTAGGCATCCAAACCAGCATCCCTCTCCCACTGAAGCTCACAGAAATGAAAAAGAAGGCAGAGACAAACAGAAGTGGTAAAAAAAAATTCCCAAGGTAGTGTTACTGACCAACACTGCTAAATGGATTCAGGAAGCTATACTATGCTAAGACTAATCAAAGGGTTGTGAACGTGATAAATTATTGTATGATAAAGCAGTTGATTACCCAGAAGATGTAATGATTTTTAATGTACATGCACTTAAAAGTAGATCAGAAAAATCCATGAGAGAAATCTGGAGAGAACAATAAGGAGAAATTGATAAACTCACTATTGTCTTTGGCAGCTCACTCTTTTTTCATTTTTTATTAAAAATTTATTTTTACATATACTTTTATATCATCACACATATATACAATAAAATACCTACAGCAAGAAGAATCATGAAACAATCAGAAATTATATAAATGTTACTTTCTGACTGTTTTGGCTTTTTGTATTTTGCAGCCTTGAAGAAAACATCTTTCTTATCTTGGTGCATCTAAAATTCTGAATATCTGTCATATCTCATCATTATCAACTTAAAACATTTATCTAGACCTAGGCATATCTTAATCCCTAAACAACTTAGCTTCATTGTAAAACTAAAGTATCTGGTTTTCAATCCCATCATAGATTTGAGAAGGATTGATTACCTGAGTATACAGGGAGTGCAGGTTAGTGGCTTCCCAAATGAGAAGATGACAGAAACAGTTTGCTATCTGAACAGTCACCCAAAACTCTCTATAACATTGGAGCATCATCATGAGTCTTCTGGCCCAATATATCTGACAGACATATTTGTGAGGCAGGAACTATTGAGGACTTGCTAACCTTGTCTTGGCAGAGTTTGACTGTTGCTTCTGCCTGCATCCAAGCTTGCCTTTTTAAAGGCAGAATTCTGTCTATCTTAGAAATAAAGACATTTTTCCCAGTGGCTGTTTTGCCACATTTGAAGCCATGTCCATAAGGAGGTTCTTTGATGCTCATCATCCTCTGTGAGATAGGCTGAGTGTTTCCAGGAGTTAACCTGTCTCATTGTCAGTGAATTGTTAAAATAATAAAAACATTTTAAAATGCCATATTCTGTATGTCTCTGATGTTTTTTGAAGATCTTATCTAACTATTTTACCTTATCTTACTATAGAATCATATATATCTGTTGCACCTAAGATGTATATTCTTGTGATAAAAATAGACTAGCAATTGATATGACCATGATTTGATCAACTAACAATTAACCTGTGTAACTTATTTATCCTAAACATCCTGCAATAGTACTTTCAAAGTATTGAAAGTAAACCTTGTATTATAATTGAGTTATATGGAAGAAATTAATAAACTCACTATTGTCTTTGGCAGCTCACTCTTGCCTAATAAGGATGTACAATGCAGAGAATGAGGGAAGATTGGAACTAAGCCACTGCATCAGTCACATGGGGCTGACAGACTTCTATAGAGGACTTCAGCCAAGAAAGCTTTAGCTCACATAGAAGGCTCTATAAACTGATTGCATTCTGGGTCACAAAGCACATTTTAGGAAATATGAAGTAGTCAAGTCATGCAAAGAGTACTTCAGGCCACAAGAAAATTAAATAAAAATCAGTAACAGAAAGACAATTAGAACACCAAAAAATTTGGAGGCTACTCAACTTTTTATAAAAATGGGACAAACTAAGATGTCTTGGAGAAATTTTAAGACATTTTGAATTAAATGAAAATGAAAAACTTGTAAAAATCCTTGGGATTAAGCTAATAATGCTAGAAAGAAACTTAAATCAACCAATTTATGTACTAGAGAAAAAGAAATATGTAAATTCAGAATCTAAATTCCCATCTTAAGAAATGAGAACAAGAAGAATCAACTAAATAAAAAATGAAGGTAGGTAAAGAAGTAATAAAATTCTATCAGAAATTAATTAAATTGAAAACCAGAAATCAACAGAGGAAAAAAACCAATAAATTAGCAAATGGCTATCTGAAAATATGTATAATTAATGAAGTACAGTTATTATAGGAAGAAAATGGAAAAATATAAAAATTAAAGAAAATATCTGCCAGTTAGAGTTATTAAGGGTGTAATGGGAGTTATTCAAATCAAAAACCATAAGATAATCCAACTTTGGAAACTAAGGGGTTTGAATGGATAATTCTCCAAAACTGATATAACAATGAATCATAAGTAGGCGAACATTGCTTAAAATCACTAGTCATCTCTGAAATGAAAATAGAAACTACATTAATATACTGATTGCTATTCATTAGAATAGTTACAATAAAATAATCAGACATATATGGAAGTCAGCCTGGAGTGGATGGATTGGAGGCTTCCTATTTTTCTGGGGAAAATATGCAAAATGCTGTAGCTACTTTGAAAAATTGTTGGCCATTCCTCAATGATCAGCTCCAAGTTCCCTTAGGACTTAGGAATCTTACCATTGTAGTAAATGAAAATATATCTCATGGGGAGCCAGCACAAATGGCATGTGCTAAAACTACTACTACAAAAAGCTTTATAGGAGCACTATCTATAAGAGTCGCAATGTGTAAATGATTTAAATGTCTATTCAGTGGTGAATGGAATAAAATTACAGTGTGTTCATATATTGGAATGAAGACAATTCTAATAAGATGAACTTTGACAACACTAGGGTAAATAAAGGAATTAAGGTTCTTGTGCATGAAATGCACAGAGCCTATGGTTCATATATTTGAGATGTTCAGAAACTGCTCCATTAAGACATAAATAGATTAAGGTCTTCAAAGAGAAAAGGTAGGAATGACAAGAGAGTGGCTGCTGATTGGCTAATGGCTCATTAGATTTTATTTCATCACCCTTGGGAATGTATTAGCAATTACCAAAATTCAGGCTTCAAAGAATAAATTTAATTCATTTTATGTGATCTATCTCAACAAGGCAATTTTAAAAATTATGCTCTATGTGTGTGTGTGTGTGTGTATGTATGTGTGTGTGTATGTATGTGTGTGTGTATGTGTGTGTGTGTGTAGTGTATATGTGTGTGTGTATATGTGTGTATGTGTATGTGTGTATGTATGTGTGTGTATGTGTATATGTGTGTGTATGTATGTGTATGTGTGTGTAGTGTGTGTGTGTAGTGTGTATGTGTGTGTGTGTATGTATGTGTATGTGTGTGTGTGTAGTGTGTGTGTAGTGTGTATGTGTGCGTGTATGTGTGTGTGTATGTGTATGTGTGTGTATGTGTATGTGTGTGTGTATGTGTATGTGTGTGTGTATGTGTATGTGTATGTGTGTATGTGTATGTGTGTGTGTATGTGTGTGTGTGTAGTGTATTCCCATGTCTTTGTATTTTCTTTGAAAATTTGTGCACTCGTTCAAGTTTTCTCAACTCATAACACTGAAGATGGTCTTTTGTTATCTTCAAAAATAAACTCAAGTAATTATGTTCTTGTGACACGATCACTCAACCAGAGTAGAAGATGTAAACAGTTTTTTCATGAGAACCCAAATATTAACAGTCCATATTGACTCTTCAAAGTAATTTGTAAGACACTAAAACTGTTGAGTTGTGTTGGATGAATAAGCAATTTCAGGAACCTCTATGAGGCATAGTGTTTATGTCTGGCATCTCAACTAATCTAAGAAAATATAGATGCATTGTATGGGTACTGTTGAAAAGAAAGTTTCTATTCTTGCTTTGATCTGTTTCACTTCCTAGAATCTGTACTCTTCATAAGGAAAACAAAAATTTTTGTCATCATTATGCTAGGTATTTTCAAATGTCAATGTACTCCTCTGGCCTCTTTCTTGAGTTATGGTCATAACTCCACTTGGACACAAAATGACTTCTTCCTGGAATCTGGATTACCTCTTACCAGGTGGTTCCCAAGTTGCAAACACTGGAAAAACTTGACTGCTCCCTCTTTTTATTTAAGGTCTATACCCTGTCACCATGTCCTAAGACCTTTATCTTCTGAAGAGGTTTTGGATTTTTCCATCTTTCTCCTTACCCACAACTTCCATGGTAACTCAACACTAATAAAGCGTTTTTCATCCTATTACACAAACATCCATACACATCAATGTATTTGTTCACTGGCTTCCAACACTCAGAGAGATCCAGATTCTGCAGCATGTTCTTGAATAAACTGTCCCATGTCTAGGATTTGGCCTCAGCCAAAACCCTTCTTTCACTGCACATGGCTGAAGCACTCCACTGTCTTCTGAAAGAGGGCCGCAATCCTCCCAACAAGCCAACCCACCTGCATTCCATTCCCTCTTTCTCACATTGACATCAATCGCTTTTATGCCCAACGGGCTAATTCAACTGAATATGTGTGAATGTCTTCTAAACTTAAGTTGCTCATCAGGATCATTCCTGACATTCCTAGCTTGGTGGCACATTCTTTTTTTTTTTTTGCTGTGAATTGTTCATATTTTTTGCCATTGTGTGTTCTATTTTTTAGTTTCTCTAGTTGGTAATGTTTGTGGAGCAAGAATGACTCCTATTTCACAGTACCTTGTTTTGAACATAAGATACTACACAGAAACATTTCAGATTGATCTGACATAAGTTATTTTGAAAGATGTTCTCCAAACTGAGAAATATGTTATTGCTCTTGTCCCTTACCATCTTATAGTGAAGAAGCCCATCGTACATGACTGCATAGCAGAAGAGAGAATGAGAGCAGGGAGAATAGGTTGTGCCCTTGTTAGCAAGTTGAGAAGTATGTCTGAATCACTACTTCCTTTTCTGTAGAAGGCATGGTAATGCAAAAGGATAAAAGAAACATTGTATAAAACATACTAATTTAGTGGATAGCTCTTTTCTCCTGCCTCTGTTCAATGGCTCTCCTCTCCCAGGCTAGTCTTAACAAATGGTATTTCTGGTATGTATGGGGAAATGAGTCATTTGTATTATTTGTAAGAAAAGTTTTAAAAATAATAATTATATATTCTGTCATTTAAAAAAGTTTCATTTTATATATTGGATTGAATTTTTTTCCTTAGAAAATATGCGTGAGCATCTTTTTATCAAGAACAATGAATAATGCACGATGACGTGCAATTTTCTTTGACCTCATCTTGTCCTTTCTGTTCTCAAGAGCTTGGAATCCCTTCCAAGGGCAGGGAAATGAATCATCAGCTTTCCATACACACATTTCAGATTGTCAAAGTGGTTTTGAAAATAGCCCTACATTGTTTTATTCCACAATAGCTAAACCATGGGTTTCTACCAGCCTCGTGATCTTCTTGGTTCACTCAGTACACCTGCTTGAGTGTTAGGATTATTTGTCCTTGGCTCAAATCTTGGTAGGGTTAGAGAAAGGTAATAAGAGACTGAATGTCCTAAAAAGCTCTGCAATATCAGTTCTGGTGTGAAGGTTAGATCTGCACAGGAATGGTGATATTGGACCTAGAACTAGCCTTAGGCACTTTAATTGTTAAAAAAAAAGTGTACCTTCCTTGACTTGAGGCTACATAAGCTACCTACTCCTGTTACTATGGAGCTTTTCTCATTTATTTTTCAAGTACATCAGCCAGCCAAATGACACAGCAGGAAAGCAGAGGTGAATGGTGATGTCAGCAGATGGAAAATACACCATGTTTCAAATATACACCAACCTATGTACCAAGCACACAAGGTTTGTGTACTCATTACATCCTACAGGGAGGAGGAGAACTGTGCAAGGATCTTCTTGGAGTGTGCTGTGGTGCAGATCGTTGTCTATAAGACATTGATTAGAACAATCTATTTTAGTTGTTGTTATCAACTTCTCCCCCCTCACCACCACCAAAAAAGTCAATCAAGACAAATGAGTGTGTTTGCCACATGGAGGGGTATAAGATTGCTATACAACAGCACACTGGACAGTCTGCATGATGACCAAGAGTAGTGGCAATTTTATGACAGAGTAATGAGTAAGCAGACACATTCCCAACTGAGCCTCCAGGCTTAAGTATGCAGAGAGAAAGCATGTCATTTCCACTGCACTTTATATTTATCTTCTAATTTACTATATCTAACCAAAATAGCTTGTTATAAATGATAATGCAGTAGGTGATATTTTATCATGTGGTCCTGAGTCCTGTGGTGATTCAGCCATATATAATTTTGAGAAAATGAGTATTATTATTAGTAATCTACTAAGAAGTAGATTACTGAGATGACTGGAAGAGTTCTCTTTGTCTCTGTCTCCTCCCCTCACCCCTGTCTCCATCTCTGTCTCTCTGTCTGTCTCTCTGTTCCTGTCTCTCTGTCTCTGTCTCTGTCTGTCTGTCTGTCTGTCTATCTGTCTGTCTGCCTCTCTCTCTGTCTCTCTGTCTCTCTGTCTCTGTCTCTGTCTCTGTCTCTGTCTCTGTCTCTGTCTCTCTCTCTCTCTCTCTCTCTCTCTCTCTCTCTCTCTCTCT
>OU015743.1:77910130-77942937 GCA_907169655.1 Acomys percivali | reverse complement strand
TCTCTCTCTCTCTCTCTCTCTCTCTCTCTCTCTCTCTCTCTCTTATGGGTGTTGAGAGGAACTGGTTTGCTTAGTATATGCTGTTTTCTACCCTAGGACATTGATTAACGCACAGATTATGTGTCTATGGTATGTGTCAGGTCATCCTCTGTGGAGCTGCGGCTGTCCCAGACTCATCCAGCCAGGACACCTGAAAACACCCACGTTATCGATGTGAGGGGATGCCTGTATAGTGTTTGTTGATTTTATATTTTTGACATCTTGAAGTTATTTTTATTTTATATTATTTTTAATTAAAATATCTTACATCATATGTGCCCTCCTTTACCTCCCATCAACCCTTCCAAGGTTTCCTATTCATTCTAAAATTCATGGGCTCTTTTCTTTAATTATTATAGTTACATACACTTATACACATGTATAAATAAATGTATAGCTACAACCTATTGAGGCCATTTAGTGTTGCTTATGTGTTTAGGGCTGATCACTTGGCATTAGAAAACCAATTAGGGGCTTATCCATTAGAAAGACCAATTTCTTTTCTCTCAACAGTCATTAATTGCCTGTAGCTCTTAATCTAGGAATTGTAGCCTCGTGTGATTTTCCCCAATAAACATTATCATGCCAAGTAGTTTTGTCAGTTAAGATCTCATTTAGGCAGCCATAGTGTTCAGATTTCATGGGTCTGGCTTTCCTCCATGTCGAGAAAACACAATCTTCCAGCAGGACTTCCTCTTCCTCTGGTTCTCACAGTTGTTCTACCTCCTCTTCTGTGGTGCTCACTGAGATTTTGGTATAGGCATAGTGTTGTAGACGTATCCATTGGTGTCTGACGGCTCAGAGTAAATTGTTCTCTGTGATGGTCTCTATTCATGGCAAAGTGAAGCTTTATGAAGGGCTACACTTACTTGTGGGTATAAGGACACATATTTAGAATACAGTTAAGAACCAAGGGGTTTTGGGAAAGTAACAATAGTAAGTTTTCCTCTAAGATTCACAACCTACCTAGCCATTAATAATTGGCTAGATTTCCGGCACCAAGGATGATTTCTGTTCTGTTGAGCAGTCCATAAGTCCATTTAGAGAGCTGTTGGTTAGCACTAAGTTTTAGTTACCACTGTTTCACCCTTTGAGGTACCTTGTGCTGCTCATCAGAGCTGTGTCGTATAGGCATCATAGCTGGGTAAGACTACTTATTGCTTTTTTCTCCTACGTGCATACCAGCTCCTCAACTATTTCTCAGTGAGGAGGCTTTCAGGTATATTCCATCTCATATTGTTATAGTCCTGTGTCATAAGCGTGTACTGTCTTTAGCAATAGAGACTTAACCTTCAACCTCTGGTAGTCAACAATAGCATATATTGTTTTGGGAGTTGCTTTGACTGTTGTGACCAACAAATCAAACTGAGGTTTCTGATGACTGGTACTGAGGATATTGTTAGAGAGTCTATGATTGTTGGGGGTAGCATTGTGAGCCCTAGTAGCTTGACTTTGCTTAAAGTTATATTCATTTTATTATATAATTAATATGTAACTTTAAGTAAATAAAAATATGATTTCTTATGGGGTTTTCAAGCATCCTTGTGTTACTTATCCCTCATCTGTCCTTTCCTTAGAAATTATCCTTCCCCACAGATAAAGCTCCCCTCTCTTTCCCATTCCCTCCTTCATATTGCTTGTACCATGCTACTCTCTTCTCTGTTGCTTCTCCTCTCAGGATCCCTTTCTTCTTTCCTGGATTTGGAGGCCACTATGTGTTACATCCTCATAATTTACTATTCAGAGTTAGGAGCCACAGATAAGAGAGAACATGTGACATTTGTCTTACTGGGTCTAGGCTTGCTCACTAATACAATATTTTCTCACTTCTTTTCTGAAATTTCAGTTTTGCATTAAACATGTGGTGATCACATTGAGAGAGAAAGCAAGTCAAATCCCATATACAGTTCTTACCTGTGAAAATTACATGATAGCTCCAGTATTAGAGCTAGTATCTATGAAGCGAGGATGCTCTTGAATGGTGAGGAATGCTTTGAAATTATGTGATAAGAGTATATTCTATGTTTGTTCACAGCAGTATGGGCATCCCATGTGTCATAAACATGAACTTCCCACTCTCATGTTTTAGAATCATGTTATCTTGAGGTGAGACAGTGGCCATTCCTGCTGTCTTGTTCAGGAGCAGTGGTTATACCTTTCCACTGTGTATAGATTGTGGAGCCTATGATCCTATTCTGGTACTCATGATCATTTCAGTTTAGGGAATAATATGTTCAAACCACTTCTGATTGATGGTGTGGGCCTTAAGATAATAGCAACATCTGTTAATGCTTTCTAACCTGTAGGATATAATCAGTTTACAATTTTTTAGTCATTTGCAGATGTTGTCAAATGTGAGCCATATATAAACTCCGTTCATAGACCATCAGAATTTTAATGCAGTTTTATAGTTGATAATCTACAGTCCCACTCCACAGAATTCTAGCTTTGAAAACAACCTATAAGTTATTTTAGCTTATCTTATTGAATTTGTAAACAGTGCACTGTGAGCCTTAAGGGGTTGAAGGATTATAGCAAGGGAGCTCTTGGCCAAGCAGGCTGCAAGAACACAGATGTTCATAGAAGAGTTCATTCTAAATGTGAAAGTCATCATTAATAGATCCTAAGCAAATAAATATGCTAGTGGTGGAAGCAGCTATAAAATTTTTGTGCAACATAATTATTTACCATACAGTAGACATTCATCACACCTTCTATCTAATTCAGTTTTTTTTTTTGGAGATGATGATGAAGCCCAGAAAGGTAAAGCTGTTTTTGAGACAGTATAGATAAACGCATGCAGAATAGAGTTTATAAGCCATGTCTTCACACACAGCCCACTCTTGCTTCCATAGGTATCTTGTGTTTATGTTCTTTATTCAAGACATTACATGTTCATCTTGCTTCTACAGTATAAAAACAATGGCATGGAGGCGGCCACATGGACCTCTTACTGAGTTACAGCTTTACTTAAACAGGTCTATGAGCACCTGAATGTGACTGCATTTGCGTGACTGTGTATAAGTGCATGAGTTTGTGTGAGTGTATGAATGTGTGAATGTGTGAGTGTGGATGTGAGTGCATGTGTTTGAGTGTATCTGTATGTGAGTGTGAGTGTATTTAAGTGTGCATATGAGAGAGTAGATGGTAGATAGTAGACAGAAGTATAGATAGATGACAGATAGGTGATTGGAAGGGAGAGAGAGTGTGTGGCATCCTACAGTTTTATCACAGGCTTAATGGTCTTCTTGTCTCTCACTGTGCCATAAGATCTCTACCATTATAGCAAAAAGCCTGGTATAATCAACCTAATAAAATGAAAAACGGACTCTGGCACATGGTTTTGAGTTTGGAGTTCCTCATTAGTTGGGTCAATGGGTGTGGTTGTGTGTTGAAGCTGCTAGAGGTGTGCTGGAGCCAAGTGCTCACTCACCTCAGGGCTAATTGAAAGAAAAAAGAAGACTTAATCCAAGAAATCCCCTGTAAGGGCAGTCTCCATATGACTCAAGAAGATCCCACTAGACCCCACACCTCTGAAAAACATATCCCAATAACAACAGACTAAGGAACAAGGTTTTAACACAATGCTTATGGGGGCAAATTAAGGCCTAAGCCACAGCAATCCTCTGTATCTGAATGAAGAGAAGGTCCATCTTCATCTTAGCTCTTCATTATGCTTTACAATCACCTCATCCCTACACTTCCCACTCTAGATCCTGACCTTTGTTAGTGCATTGTTCTCCTTCCCTACAGCTTTCTTTTTGAGGTCATAAGTGCAGCCCTGTAGTGCAGAATCCTTCTGCAGAGGAAGTTTCACTCTGGCATTGTCTCAAGTAGCACCTACACTGTTGTGCATATACATAGTTCATTACTCTTTGTTTCTGAGCAGTGTCGCAGCATGTGTGCACCACGGTTTATTTAAATTTTTTTATTCATGAAAGATTTTTGTTTGTTTCTACTTGAAAGCTTTTTATACATTAAGCAGTTATCATCATTTGTTCATTTTTGTTTATTTATACGGAATTTTTATTAGGAGATATAAGTTATAATAAAATTATAACTGATAAATTATAATTTGTGATTATTGGATTACCTGATAATTTATTATTGCTGGATCACTTACTAATTTATAGTTGCTGGGCTACCTGAAGATTTATGTTTACTTTAACTTAGTTTTGCTTTTATTTTAAAGAACTCAGTGCAATGTACCTCATATAATATATTCATTTGAACTCACTCCTTTGAAAGAGTCAAATGACTTTTCATATATCCATCATTGATACAATCAGTTTTGTAAACATATCTTAAGTCACTCATTTGAAAGGTAATCAAATAACTTTTCACATATTCATCATTGATACAATCAGTTTTGTAAACATTATATCTTTCAATTTGTCCTCCTACCACCCCTACATGCCATGCTACAGTGCCCATGTCATTGGTAGGCACTGTTTCATTTTCATCCCTAAGTTGCGGTGTATGACTTGCACATTTCATAGAATGCAACTGTAGGAGGTGTGGGTTATGGATTGTTTCTTTCATTTATCATGCAGGTTATAGAACATGTTAAAATGTTTTTTTCTTGGCTATAACCCAGTTAATATACTAGTTTGTGGACATTTTATTTGTTCATATTATTTGATAACCAAGAACAGTGACACTAGCTCATATCAAGACAGTCAAAATTCCAATAAATATGTGATGTGGGAAAGATTGTAGAGGTCCTAGCTCTCACTGAGGAGTTATTGACAGTTGAGGCTGATAGGGGAAGAAGAGTCACTTTTCTTTGAGGATGTGGCCACTGATAGGTTGTCTGTTTTCTAGTGGATGGGCCCATACTGATACCCACAGAAAGATCACTAACTGGACTTGGTGGGTTTTAAAATAAGGTTATGAAGTTGAAAGGGAGACATGTTGGGAAGCATTATGACAGAAGTGGTGAGAGATGGGCAATGAATATAATCAAAACACATTGTGTACATGTATGAAATTCTCCAAGATAGTAAATGCAGATACGGTTTAAAGAGAGAGCAATGGCAATTGCTCTCAGCATTTGTATAAAAGTTGTGTGCATATGAAAATTTATATTAGATAAAAATGCTTTATTGGAGAAATGATCTCAGCTCTTTCTGATTTTGTGAGCTGCTTTTGGCTTTCTAGAGTATGAACTCTGAAATGTTTTGAAGCAAAACAACTTCCATTTTTCTTGGTACCTAGTTAATTCAGTCTGTTCTTTCTGTCTTTTGTACTCTGCCTGAGGAATTGTTGTCATCATTGTCATGTACAGTAACATTCTTCATTTTCAGTTTTACTCTTAGATCTTTGATCCACTTTGTATTCAGTTTTTTAGGCAGTGAAAGATAAGAGATGCTTTGCTTATGCTTTCTTATTGTTATCAGAGAAGATGGAACATAAAAGACATTCCTTTAAATGAACTCTGTAAGTCCAATAACACTTGCCTGCTTCTGATTTATAGCTGGTAGGGCTGTATCTTTTGCCATCAAGTGAATTGTTAGCTGTCAGTTTTTTTGATTATTTATGTATTTTATATTTTATTTACATATTTTCCTTTCTTGTTTTAGTTGGCTACGTGTTTTCCCACCAAGTATGTATTTAAAGGTTTTTTTATTAAATGGCATCTTCAAGCAGTTGAAATAATCATTATTTTTCTTTCTTAGCCTGTGCACATAGTAGCTGTTTTACATGCAAAAGCCATCTGACTGTAATAAGTACCAGTAAGTTTCAGTTGGTGGTTCTATTTAAATGTTGTAGATTAAATTCAACTATACTTAGCTTAAACTTTATCTGAGAAAACTCATGACAAGCATTGCCCAGTGCGGCATATCACCCTTCCAGTTGTTGGTCAGACATGTCTCAGAGACTCCCACAACAATACAGTCTATTGCCATTAATCCTTGTTATCCACCAGAATTTGAAGTAAAAAGTGTTGCTGACCTCACCATGTACTTTGGCTGTAGAACATGGACACAGCAAGTCAATATTGACCAGGAAGATTTCTTCCTGTCAGGTAGCCCTCATAGAACTAGAAGTTGCTGTATAGGCTCTGAAGGGAAAGTTATCAACATTCTTAACAAGCTAGGAACCCTGTGTCCTACAATAGTGCCTATGTGGCAGGATATTCCTATGAGTGCAATAGTAACATAGATATTAAGTGGTAACTAACTACCTTCTAATGAGTTTTAAGAGCTGTCCCACATGCCTGTCACTATACATATAGCTAAGAACCCATACTTGAGGAGCTCATAGGATCCAGCTTTGACACTTTTGCCATTGTTTTGCTAAGTCGATATAATAATAAACAAGTATTTAAATTTATATATTTGTACATATACATAGTTCAACTCTCAGACTTCAACAAAAATTTTTCTTTGTGCAGTGGATAGTAGTTAACACAAAAACTCACAACTGACCAAATGGCCCAGAATAATTGGCTAAGGCATGCTAAGACACAAATAAGACATCTTTATCACATCGCCTTAACAAGGCTCCTGGACCATTGTGAAAGAGGAAGTGGAAAGGTTGTCAATTCCAGAGTACAGGAAGGACTAGAATGAAACAATGTCTTCTAAAATAAATAAGATCTTGGCATCCATGAACTCACAGAGGCCTTGGATGTCTGTATAAGATTTGCAAAGGATTAAGTCAGTCAATATTCTAGCATTGAGGAGCTATAGCCAGTTGATAGCTTGAGGAGGAAGAATCAGTTTTCTTTATAATTCTTATTCTTATTCTTATTCTTATTCTTATTCTTATTCTTATTCTTATTCTTATTTTTATTCTTATTCTTATTCTTATTCTTATTAATTTATTCAGATTACAACTAAATTGTTATCCCATCACTTGTATCAGTTTTCTTTAATAGTGGCTCCTGGCATGTTGACCAAACTCCAGAGGATAGTGTCACACTCAAAATTCTATGGATAGTATAAATTGTAGCCAATGAGTTTTAAAAGAATGGACATAAAGTTGGGAGGTTAGGGAGGCTGGAACAGATTAAAGGGAAGAGTTAGGAGAGAAATCAGAGGATAAATATGATCAAAATATAATGTATTAAATTCTCAAAGGATTATAAAAATATTTTTGAATAAGCCAACAAATTTTTATTTTTGAGGACTGATTTGTAAAACTATTGTTACTATTTTCTATGCTTCTATGCTTTCTATGCTTCTATGAAACAAATATGCATAATGACATTTATGTAAGAATGTCATTTCAACAAGACAAAGAATGCAATTACTTTATACCAACTTAATAAAAGAGCATGACAGTTTCACCAATGCAATCCACAGGCAAGGTTTCATCCACTATGTTTCATTGAATTCAAAAGTGAGAAAAGTTGGCTTTAGAGAGTTTGCCAAGAGTAAATATGATTTTAGTACAATTTATTAATGGTATTAAAACTACTAATGGCACTAAAACTTTGGTTTGGTTTATACTTTTCAAAGATATGATCATCTATTTTTATTTGTACAGTTAGTGAGCATGAATTTGTGTATGTTGTTCCATTATTACCCTATTTATAAGCTCAATATTCATTGTAATCAGCTACGCTTCATTTTTGGTTTTAGTCATTTGTGACATTTCTTGATTCTTTCTGCTTTGTTGGTAATTAACCTTTTCATTCTGTTATTTGTACTTTTTATTCTTTGTGTTGTTTTCATGCTCTTAATTGCATTTTCTTTCCATCTTATCTTCATTATTTCATATTTTATATTTGATTTGTCATTTTTTATTTCTAACCTTTAAATTTAGAACTTAAACTATAAAACTGAGCTCTTTTTGCATTTTTATTTAACCATTTACTGATACAATTTTCATTTTTATCAAAATATTTTCAATCAGTTTTACAGAATTCTTTTTGTTTTTAAATATTTTTATTACATATATCATTTTGCTATTTTTTTCAATATATAAATTTTCGGAGACTTTTCTATCAGAGACTTTTGGGTTATATTTTACAACCTTGCCTGTGGATTGCATTGGTGAAACTGTCATGCTCTTTTATTAAGTTGGTATAAAGTAACTGCATTCTTTGTCTTGTTGAAATGACATTCTTACATAAATGTCATTATGCATATTGTAATGCACATTGCTTTCTGTTTTTTTGGCTAGTGATTTATTATGTGCTCTAATTTTTTGTTCTATACTATGGAAATGATCTTATAAAGCAAATATAAGTTATTTTCTTATTCAAGTTCAATATGGCTACATCAGCAATACATTTGAGTCAGAAATTGCTATGGTAGTGGTTAAAGATGTTTTGCAAAGGAGGTAAGAACCTGGCTGGGCATTTGAAATTGACAATGATCACTTTAGAACAATTATTAAGCCTGAGTCTCTTTGAGGTTGTCATAAAGCACAACATGGATTTGGACCATACAATCGTCATTTAGTGTTTAAAGCAAACTGGGAAGGTGGTAATGCTCAATAAGTTTTCTTCATGAATTGAGTGAAAATTAAACAACCCCCTTTTATTTTTAACTATAGTCTCCTATTATTTTACTTAGTAACAACAGACAATTTTATAAGTTTGTAGTGGTCAGTAAAAAATTGGTTGTATGGTTATAATGAATGGTTGGAACCAGGAAGCTTCTAAATACTTCCTATAGCCAATCTTGTACAAAAAGCATGGCCATGATCACTGTTTGGTGGTCTGCTCTAAGTCAAAGCTATTAGAGCTTGCTTAATCCTAGCTTAATCATATCACTCCTCTTTTTTTTATTCGAGACATGGTTTCTCTGTGTATCCTTGGCTAGCTGAACTCTCTATGTAGACCAGACTGGCCTTGAACTCACAGAGATCTGCCTGCCTCTGCCTCTGCTGGGATAGAATGCTTGTACCACCAGGCTTGGCTAAACTGTCACATCTCAGAAGTTGCTCAGAAAATTGTTGAGATACTCTTAAAACTCAAGACTTATATCTGTAAAGTGGTCAGCAAAATGGTCCTAATTTTTTGTCATACAGTCCATACTTAAAAAACTGAACAAATTGTGACTTGAAGCTTTGTTTCCTTCACCATATTCACTGGACCTTTCACCCACCAACTATTCTTCTTGAAGCATCTTGAAAACTTTTCAGAGGCAAGACGATTTCACAACCAGTAGGATGTGGATCTTTTCAAGCATTCCTCTAACCCTAAAATTAATATTTCATACGTTAGGAACACACTTATGTATTGTTGACCAAGAAATGTATTGACTGTATGATTTTTGTTTTGATTAAAGATGATAGGTTTGACTTCAGTTATAATGATTTAATATTCATGGCCTGACTTCAACTGATTTGGCTGTTGGTTCTATTTCTCCTGCCTGCAAGATGTGAAAGCATAAAATTGGGCAGAGATTGATGGAATGTCCAACCAATGCCTGGCCCAACCTGAGACCCATGCCATAGAAGAGAGTCATCTCACCCTCCGACACTGTTAATGATGCTTGCAGATGAAAACCTAGCATAGCTCTCCTCTGAGTGGCTTTACTCAGCAGCAGAGCAAAACAGGTGCTGTGACTCACAGCCAAACATTGGTCAAAGTGTATGGAGCCTTGTGGAAGAGTGAAAGGGGCAAGGCTAGAAGGACCTGGAAGGGGCAAGAGACCCAACAGAGCCAACTAATCAAGTCCCAGAAGGGCTTACAGAGACTGAAGCACCAACGAAGGACCATGTGTAGACAGGACCTAGGTCCCCTTCACAGATGTAGCAATGGGCAGCTTGGTCTTCATGAGGGTCCATTAATAAGGGGAATAGTGACTGACCCTGACATGCACCCTGTTGCCTGCTTTTTGTTCAGCTACCCCTGGCAGGACTGCCTTGTCATGCCACAGGGAAGAGGACAAACTTAGTCCTGATGTGCCTTGATGAGCTGGGGTGGGTTGAAGGAGGTTCTCTTTTTCAGAGGAGTAAGGAAAGGGTATAGGTGGAATAAGGAGGGAGTGTGGGGACGGAAGGAGAGAAGGGTAGGAGCTACGATCAGGAAGTAAAGTTACACACACTGAGAACAGTTTGTGATTGTGTTGTCTTCCTCTACTTATTGTCTGTTCTGTCAGCATCACCGAGATATAACACAATGGTTGTGAATACACCAAAGCCTGGATTCAGAGCCTCAAAACCTGAGTTCTAGATACTCAAATTTATCATTAAAATTAGAATATGTCCATGTTAGATGATGGAAAGAGTAGACAACCTTGGGTGTGGACACATAAAAGCAGTGGCTGTTCAATACTGACTGTCTTCAGAGCATCCAAGATACTGATTATTGTAAGGATACACATTTGTGGATTTATGACAAATCACATTGTGTGTCTATATCAGTACACAAGGAGGAATATTCAGAAGGAAAAGAGGAGAGTGAATGATAGGCTTCAAGTGATGTTATCAGGCTGAGAAGTAGCCTGCAAGATTGGCCTTAAGTCTTACACTAAGCTGAGGCTCTACTGGCATTTGACAGCTGCCGAGAAAGGCAGATTCCGTTTTCATTAACGGCATGATATTGATCACATGTCAAGTAAGTCTCACACCCAAGAGCAACTGGATAACACAAACTGGACTTGATAGTTTTTTTCCTAAGAAATAGGATGATGATTAAAATGGAGTCCAGTAGTTTGGAGCACCTGATGCATTTTCAGAGGACCTGGATTAATATGGGAGCTGAACTCTAACCCCAGGGGATCACTTTTTCCCTCATCTTCAGGTACCAGGCAGCATGTGCATACTATCCTGAAATACATGCAGGAAAAACATCCATGACACATATAATCTTTTAAAATAGAGACGGTGCGTGTGTGGACACAAGATTTTAGGACAGCCTCGGCCACCCAGAGAAAGCTTGTCTCAAAAAACAAAACAAAACAAAACACCACCACCACCACCACCAACAACAACAACAACAAAGCATGAAGTTGGATAGGTAGGAGGAGGTAGGGGTGGATCCGGGAGGAGATGAGGGAGAAAAAGTGAATATTATCAACATTTCCCTAAGAAACAATATAAGCATTTTGAAAGCTCACAACAATAATATCTGCAATAAAAATACAATGACATTTGTAACAATAATTGATTTAAGTTTCTTTACATTTTTCTCTCTTCCGTTTGTGCTTATCAACATGATTATAGCAATTGAAAAATTCTTAAATTCACAAATGATTGAAGATCATCAAGCAATTAGCTGTTTATTTATAATTCTGGCTCACTCCATGGTAAGCATGTTGTGAGGGTTAAAGAGAAGCTGTGTTACTTTTTGTGTTTAAAATATTTAAAATTTTAGTAGGAATTTTCTAATTGAATGATTTCATATATCTGAATGGGTGACTTTCTGTGGTAAAATCTGTCCAAATACCTATGTCCTCCTAAATTCTAGCTCTTACTAATCTATTAGAACTCCCCTGAATAGAAGTAAAAGTTAGAAAGAAAATTATGAATTAATTTATACAACTTAACTGGGACAACAGAGAAATGAAATCCACACATAACTTGTACACGCATGAGATGAATGAAGCTGAGCAGCAGTGATTTGCATGTCTTCTTTGTAAAGGCAGAGTCACTATTGTCAGGTGTGTCTGCCCTGCCCACTTCCTTTGTTTTCTGTTGTGTGTCAGTGTTAGTCATTTCTAAGGTCTTTTACAGGGCTGAAAGCATTCTTATTGTCCATATACATGATTTTCACCAGTTTATTGCAAAATCCAAACTCATACCATTGCTTTAACAATGAAACTATTATTTTACACACCATTTAACTTCCAATTGCGTTCTGAACCTAATTTAACTTTAAATTTACCTTTAAGCCATTAGGAGAATAAGATTGGAGGAAAGAGAATTGAATCCCATATGGTTTGTTCCAGGTCTCTCTGTTCTGAGGCAGAATCTGATTTCAAATGGGCTTGTTTACTTAGCTTAGTGTGTGGATGCAGTCATTTTCTGAAACTACTCTTCCAGCCCTTACATTTTATTAAGCCTTTTTAATCTTCTCTTTAACCATTTGTAATTCGTTTTCATTTGAATCTTAAAAAAAAAAAAGCCATTTCCTTAATCTCCATTCATGTGCTATCTTTCCTTAGTGGGAATCTGCATTGACCAACTGTCTCTTTCTGTTAGAGCTTAAGAATTTGCAGTTTGAGGTTTATTGCACGTGTCTGCACAAAGTCTTAACAGGTTCACTAGCAGTCTAACCACTGATGACTTTAGTCTGTACAATATTTAGAGACCTCACGAACCTCTGACACTTGGTCATACCTGACCATGGGGGTGCTCAAGGCAGCATCTGTATCACCAGTTATTGCTTGAAGGTTAGCGAGGATCTCTCTAGAAGTGGTCATCTTCTGCCTACATATTATGTCTAAGCACACCTAAATATTCCTGACACACAAAAGCCAAATTACATAGAAAGTGTGTATGACTAAATCTTGGGGTTTTATGTGTGAAAAAATGCAAGGCTTCGATGATGAAAATAGAGGAGGCAAAGAAACGTAGAATGCTCTGCTATGTGTCCATGTACATTGTCTGCATGAGCATATTTCTCTATCCAGTTCACAGTTTTCAAAGAATTTTCACTGTGAGCTCCATGGGTCCAGAAAGTAGCAGAGACAGAAGTTCCATCCAATTCTTTTGGCATGACCTAGCAGCAGCATGTGTGTCCATCACCTCCCATCACAGCTTGACTTTCATCTTCTTTTCTTTAACAGGGATGTGAAGCCACAGTAGTCCAGTCCTGAGCAGAAGATTCCTTACAAGTGTATCCAAGGAGTTTAACACAAAGCAATCCTGAGGTACTTGCTACGGCCACCATTCAAATGTCCAGATGCTTAGACTTTCTGTCAACTAGGACAGTTTCTGGTCTGTTACTTCTGAATTATGATTTTTTCCAGAAGCACAGGAGTGTCTTAATATATTCTGTGCTAATTCATCATTTTTGATGCCTCCTATCTCTCCCAGAAATGTCAGATCATTTTCAGTAGATTCTCTGCAATGTCTATAGTACCTGAAACTGCCTGATAAAAAATGGTGAGAAAGTGAAAGGTTGACTCTTGCTAATGCTCACTGTCCCTTTCTCTTAATTCTGCCTGCCTTTCCTAAATGTACTCATAACAGTGTAGTAGTTAATAAGTGGTATTTAGATTTATTCATTTTGCAAAATTATTGCAGTGCATAGTTAATGATAAAACACTATTTTTTTTTTGTCTACAATGTACAATTTTCCTGTTTCTTCCAATTGTCACCACTTCTTATGAGGTTTTATCCATGCTATCCTTCAAGTGTTGTTTTTGAGGGAAAAATTTTGTGTGGAGCATATAGGGAACATTTGGAAATCAGATTTCAATAGTATAAGCAAAGGCAGGCCTACCTTTAGAGCTGAAAATAACCTCAGTACTGTGGGGGATGACTTAGACTGGCTCAGAAGAGCTGTCCGTGGTACAGTATCCTCACTGAGTTCTGTTTCATGACCCAGGCTAATGGAACCTTGTCATTGAATTTGAAGATCACAACACATGCCTCAAGCCATACCTGGCAACTGGGTCTCAGGAAGTCAATAAAAAGAGCCAAAGTAATAGTGAAAAACAGAAAAAGGAGATTTGCATAATGTGGCTACATTGGGCCAAAGAGCAAAGAGATAAAACAAATAACTTCAAGTTCATTTTGGAGTTCTAAAGTGAGATGAAAACTTGAATACAGGCACAAGGATTTATGCATCTGAGCTGGCCCAGCCAAAGCTCAGTCACACCGACCATTGCCCCATTGCTATTTGGGATTAACTGTCCTCCTATAAGGTATTATGATGAGTTGTATGAACTGTTTGGAATATCTTTCTGGAAGACAGTTCATCCTCTGGATGGTGTTCCTTTTCTATTCCTTGCTTGAGATTCCTGGAAAAATTACCCTTTATTTGGGATCCATTGTTTAAAATGGTCTGATAGTCAGATTGGGAGACACAAGAGTTTCTTGGGAATATCTTCATTTTTGCAAGTGCTGTTATGCACACTGTGGGACTATATTAGTCACGCACACCACAAATGCTGCAGATCAAGTTTTCTCCCCCAAAGAAATAAATCTTATCTTTCTTTTGTCCACTATTAATTTGGCTCTTTTTATTGATATACTGAGGACTAGTGGACCAATATGACCGGGGCTTGGGTTGTGACCCAAGGCGGTGTTTGATTGGGGAAATGGTAAATTGTGAAACATTTGCCACAGAATTTTCCAGGATGCTAATGAAATTAATTCAGTCTCTCAAATTATTTTGCACACAATATCAGACTGGTGTGAGACAATGTTTACTATAAAATTACTGCACAAAATTAAACTGCCAAATTTGCCTACCAGAACAAGTGTTTTAATATGGTACTAGTATTGCTGGATTTGTTAGAGTCAAAATCTGTTCCCCGGCTTCTCTGTCAAGTCAGGCTCCACCGTCTGTCCTCATCAGGGTAATTAAATAAAGCTAATAGTGAAAGTTGAACACAGAGATTTAGTTGAGATTTTTGCCATGTTGGGTAAAGGAATGTACAGGTCAAGTGTCTCCTTCCGCCTATCCATCCTTGTAGTGCTGGCATAAGGTTTTACGGTTAATCAGAAGACAAGAGGTGTGCATAACTAAGTAGTCTGCATCAGTGCTATGCAGCTCATCATCGATCTATCACTGTGCTTGCTCTACTGTCTTCTGAAAGGTGATTTCATAAATTGTTAGAACTGTGAAATCTCTTTGCAAAAAGTTTCCACCTGACTATCACTAAACTTTAGTTTTCTCCCCTCCCCAGCAGGAACTTCCTGAGAGAAATTCTAACTTCTTGTGTCTCATTGTCCTAGCAGTAGGATATCCAACCAAGAGGGGCACCAGCATCTCTTAGGATATCTTCCTGCCTACCAAGGCAGGTACACTTGTGAGTCTCCCTGAGCTGTGCAGTTAGGTATAATATTTAGTTTGTTTGTGCTGTTTCTTCTTATACAAAAATGCAGTTTCCTTTAATTTAAAAAAACTTTCTTTTATCTGATAAGCGCATGGTGTGCACTTTCTCTTTCTCTCTATCTTTTCATGGTACTCCCATGAATACCTGGTATGGTCTCACCTGTACTTTATCCCTGCCCTGTTATTTACTCCATGTCCAGATTAGTGTCTAATACCCAAGACTTCTCGTTGATGTGCTCAGGATTCTCTATGCAAAGTTGGGGGCAACAACACCTACCTCCTCCTGTAAATCTTCCCTATGGAAAACACACACATACACACACACATACACACACACACACACACACACAGAGAGAGAGAGAGAGAGAGAGAGAGAGAGAGAGAGAGAGAGAGAGAGAGAGAAGAGAGAATTGTTTCAGGATCTGTTCTCCTGACAGTACATGTACCTGGAAAGCAGGTGTCTATTTTTCAACTTGTCATTTTTCCCTTGTGATTGACAAGCTTGAGGTTGAATCCTAGAAAATGATCCAAAATGCAAAGAATACATGATAATGTTTGGCAAAAACATGAGCAATTAATAGATATGTTTGTAAAAGTATACTTATTATATTAGTTAATGCTTTATAAGGTCTATCTTTTAATAAATATTATTAAAATTAAAATTAAAAATAAAAAGAGATGAAAGTAGATATTGATGACCTTAATCCACATCTGTGCTGATGTTTCTGTACCCTGACAGACTACAAGTTTCATGATTATGTAGATGAAATACTACCATATGAGAACCAAGGTGACCTCACACAAGTACAATGTGGAAGGCCCATGGTGTGGGTGCCAGGTTCTATGTATTTGAGCAACAGTTTGGACAGAGACATGTGGCTATGTGGATAGTTACAGACAAGGAGGGAGTTTATTAAGGAAGGAAAGTACTTCCTAACTTGGAAATGGGCCCGGTCTGCAGACAGATCAACCCTAAAAGTTGTAGGAGCCTTTCTGTCGTCAGGGCCATTGCCATATTATGGAGTGTGTGTGTGTGTGTGTGTGTGTGTGTGTGTGTGTGTGTGTGTTTTGTATGTGCATGTTTTGTTTTGTTACATGTACTCTACCATGAGGGGTGTCAGAGGGTTTCAGACTTCCTCTGCCATTTGGGATTTTGTTATCTTGATGTCTCTGGAGTCCCCTTTTCTACCCTCTTCTAGCTCACAAACTTTAAAAATCCTTAATACTTTCAGGTAAAACCCCTGTGACATGGTTACACAAAAGACTAATAGCTTCTACAAACCAAAAAGCTAAGAATATCATTCAATAGCATCTGAAAATTGCTTTGATGTAACCTAACCTTCTAACATCCCATACAGTTTATTTAATAAAATATATTGCTTTGTGACATTATTTTGTCACCATAAAAGTTCTTGTGATATTTTTCTCTGGGTTCCTTGACTCTATGTTCTTTTGGTCATGGTTACTCATGTTTAGCTCATAATAAATTATTCTTTACCTACTTTAAGCAAATGGCTATCTAATAACAGTGAAATAGTTAAAAGCCACTTTTAGAAATTCCTGGGTTTATGTTTTTCCCCTGTCACTTCAGGAGTTGGGAAAAGAAAACAAAAATCATTATTTTGCTGTTGTTCTTATCATCTGTAAACAACAACAACAACAGCAACAACAAAGAAATATAATTTTTGGTGACCTTATTTTTATATGTTTTGAGAAATTCACTGAAAATTTATTATGCAACAAGACCTTAAAGCATTTATAACATTCTCATAAGCAGGTACAACCATAAGCTCAATCAATTTTTTTCTGTTACTAATGGCACTATGAAATCAGACAACTGTACATCTATGCAGGCAAAAATGACTGATCATGTCAAATGGGATGTCTTTTTAGCCGGAGCTCAGGAAAGCAGACAGGGTAGGACTTTCCAGACAGAAAAAAAGAAGAAACCCGAAAACTGACAGTACAATGTCTTCAATGACATTATGCAAATTACCTTTAATATCCAACAAGATTCCGCACTGCTGTATAATAAGTTGTATTTCCATGTTGCAAGTTAAAAATCTTTATTTTACTTCATTGAGTGAGGTTGTGGGCTATGGATTCAGGCAGGGCATTGGTTGTCTATTTCTCCTGTCTTTCATTTTGTCAATTATGGTCAAAATCGGACAAGTTAGTCACAGGCTATGTTAACTGCGAGATTAGCCAGAAAAATCAACTCATTCATTTTGGGCCAAATTTAAAGCAAGCTTTATTAAACATTAAATACTGACCAGGTGATGGGCTTTGATCAGAGCCATTCTTGGGAATTTCCCACCAGAGAATGGCCTCAAAGCACATGTTGCAGAGGCTTATAAGGACTAATCTATAGGCCACCACACTTTCCCATCAGGCATTGTTATTTCCCAAGAACTACAACTCCCAGCATTTTAGGAAGTTATCTGTTCCCTAGGAATGTGGGGCTTATAGGTTAATTTGGGCATTACAGCTAGAGAGAGAACTACAGTTTTGCTTTCATGTATGTGGGTCTATTAGAGAAGCTGGAGTCTCTGTCTCTCCATCTTTCTCGTGGATCAACATTACTGTCTTTCTGTCTATGTGTCTCTCTCTAGTCTCTTTGTAAACCTGGGCTTCCCATACTGGTCTTCTTAATAAAACATCATTACTATAAACGGGCATCACTTGAGAGAGATTGCAAGTGGAAACCACCTGTGTGTTCATTGTTACCACTCCTGATTGACGGGTTACATTAATTTTAGAGTTGGGACACATCATGTATACCTGGAAGAACATCATGCAGGAGACAGCTGCTTACTTCATGGAATGCAGGAGGCAAGAAGAAGAAGAAGGTTCTGGAAAACCAATATCTTAACAAGAGTTCATCAACACAAAGTGTCTTCTTTCAAATAGGTCTCATATACTAAAGATTGCAGTAGCATTCACAGACGGGGGACTAACTCTGAAGCACATGACTTTTCAAGAACATATCACATGCAAACCATAACAACCCATGAATAAAACTCTGAAGATATTATGACTATTAAATTATTCTTTGGGATGTCTCAAATGACAGTAAGAACCTTATAATACTGGATACTAGGACAAATATAAAATATTCTGCTATCTTGTGGAAAGCAGAGCTTCTGCAGAATATACGTCTATCTTGAGACCTGGAAATGCCCATTCAAATGGGCTTTATTTCTTGCTCCTTATAGGAAAAAAGAAATGTGATAAATTGAGGCTTAGACCTCTAGAAAGTAATCAGCAAAGATGAGCTGAGGGATTTCCAGCATAGCCAGTTATTCTCCATGTACCTAGGAATTGTTTCATACTTTTGGTTGGCCTGTGCGCTTATAAGTTTAGACATGTCAGTCTAGGGTTTAATCAGGAGTTTTATGCTAAGTCAGGAATGGACAGAGACACGATTATTTGTAGAAGACTGGATCTTTGTTTTGTTGAACACCAGTGAATTACAAGGAGGACAAAGGGTTCTGAAACTTTTAATCAAGTAAAAATGTTTTGAGCCTAGCTGAGAGATATACAAAATTGGGGTTAAATAAAGGGAAGTAACTTTTGGCTCAAGCCCCAGATGTGGACATCTGGATGAATGAGACGTCCAGAGTCTAAGACAGGACCAGCATCCTAATGAATCAAGAACTGCTGAGTGCAATGAAACATTGTTGTCAGGCCTTGAGATCTGGAAGAATTTAAGCCAGTAGATATTAGACTTTAAGGAACGCATGGCCTGTTTTTAATTTTGTCGATTCCCAATTGGATGTCAGCCCTGTGCCAGATCCACTATTCTATTTCAGAAGCAAAGTCCTTGTCCAGCCCTGCAGGGTCACGTTAGAGAAGACTTTGTCTGTAATAAAGCATATCCTGAGCATCACTCAAAACTGATTAAAATGTGCTTGGCCAAATTAGATTTTATATTTTGTGAGTTGAGTGGATTTATGTGCGTTTTCATGTTTAGATTTGATGTTGGGTTGTAGGGGCACTCAGACTGGCTGAAGATAGTTTTCGTCTAAGAGAGCATGAGTCTTGAGAAGCTAGTGGTGAACATTCCCTAAAGAGAATACTAAAGCCCCAACCCAGCCAGAGACAAAAGCTTGCTGAATTGGGAAAAATAAAACGGGTACTTCATTCCACTCTACCCTCCACACCAGCCACTCCATGGTACCTCTCTGTTTCTCTACCTCCATGTGGACTTTTCTCCCTTACTTACAGAGAAGCTAGTCATATTAGATTAAGATTGCAGATAATGGCCTCAAATTATCTTGGTTCCATATTCAGTATCCTATTTCCTAATAAGGGAAAGTTTTTAAAAGTAGGAGTTGGATTTCAACATATCTTTTTATGGACTTCCTTATAAATATCATATCTATCTATGGGGGTGAAGTACCATGATGATTGAGGCTTTTTAGGGGAGAACAAGTGGCCAGTGAGAATCCCTCATCAGGCATTTCTCCATCTTTAATTAACTTCATCTTCAAGGACAATATCCTCTGTCACAGTGGCTGATATGTATCACCACATTATGTTACCTCAGCCCTTAAGCATGTGGTACAAACTAAAGAATGCCCCAACCTCTCCATCTTCCATCAATCTCAGACTCACTGGAGACAGTTTAAGGCTTTAACATTCTGTCTTTACCCCATTATCAATTGTATAAACAGTTTAGATTCTGTTCTTGGGTTTGCTATTCACTTGAAAAGGATTTTAGGGAAACAGATCTGTCTGGCTGACCACTGTAAGCTGACTTAAGGGCAGTGTACAAAATCATATTATCTCAATTATCATTAAAGCAATATAACAAGTAACAAGAAAAACGATAAAGCAACAGTGAAAGTGAACCTAAGATCAGACCCACATATTGCAGGATAAAATTACTAAAAAAATTCTATGTGTCTAACCAACCACCCTGAGACTACCACGTCTTGAGATCATCAATCCCACTATCATCCAGTTCTTTTCCTGATGCTAACATTAATAGAACATTGAGTTCTTCAGGGGTTTCTAGTGCCATACAGATAGATGGTGATAGGAGCTGTTCTTTACCTGGTGTAATAACGTGTGTTCCTTCCCATCTCACACTTAGTGGAAACAATTCTAATCAGTGCAGTCTTCTAGAGCATGGTAACTTTGTTATGGTTGTTAGCCTTCACTTCATGGGACATTCTGAGATACGGATATTCAGAGTTTATTCTGGTAGCCATCGTAACAGCTTTAAGCTATAATTTATTTAAAATACCATTCACCCATTGTAGTGATCAATTCATAAAACTTAACAATTTTTGGATTGCTTTACAAAGAAATTCTTGAAATGAGATTTGAGATTAACTTATGCCTATTCAGAAACAGTCTGTAGTCACAATACCAAACCTCTGGTATATATAAAACTCCTGTCCTGGATAAACACCACAGTGATTTTCCGTGTGTGTGCGTGTGTGCATGTGTGTGTGTGTGTGTGTGTGTGTGTGTGTGTGTGTTACATACACATATTTTCTTCTTAGAGTTTTATAAATTTAGTTCTGGCCTATATATCTTTATTTTTATTATCTTTTGTTAAATAGCTTATAAATGAATTTGTGTGTTGATTCTGAATATTTTATACATTTGTAAAATATATATAATCACTGAAAGGATTTCCCTTTGTTCATGGCACATTTGGTAAAACCCATTTAAAAAAATAACATAAGGTGTTGCTGAACTCAATTCTATTCACTGATTTTCAGCTTAAGAAGAGGCCACAGTCTCTGTTGCTGCAAGAAAAGCAAGCCTAAAGACTGGGGATTCGCCTTCCACATTTAGTCTCATCAAATTTTCTTTTAATTGCTCCTCCTTTGCATTCAGAAGTAAGCTGTCAGTCCACTATGCATGATCATCTGTTGGGCTTGGAGTAGAAACTGAATTGATTCTGTGGTAGAAACTGAATTGATTCTGTGGGTACAAATGCAGAGGAATACACTTAGCAATACTTTATGACCAAAAGAGCATTTTGTGCTTATTTCAGTTTTTCTTGATATGTCTCAGCAGTAGTTTGTGTTCTTTAGTGTGCAGCTGTAGGTTTCTTTCCTGGTATTATGTATCTTGATTGCTGTGTGAAAGATTGTTCTTCCAGCCTCCTTTTCTAATACCCATCACTATTATTTGGAAAAATGACGTGCATTTATGGAGTTCTATGAAACTGAGCCTTTATTAGTAATGTTTATTGAGGTTTTATTGTGAATTCCTCAGCTTTTCCTGTATTCTTCTGTCACATTAACAAGTTAATAATTACAAAAATGTCCTGTTTATTATTTTCTTAAATAGCTCAGATAATTGTTTGATATGGATGAGGCTGCTTCTGGTCTCAGACAGCTGTACCACTTTCTGGCCTTTTATCTTTAATCCTCAATCTACTTATGTCCTTTGATGCAAGCTGTTTCTCTTGTTGGTGACATCTAATCACATCTTGCTTTTCTGCTAATGACAGGATCACGGATTCACTTGAACTTAACGTTGCTTTTAATATGTTTAAGTGGGCTATTTCCTCACTTTACAAAATCAAACCTCATTTCCCCCAGTACCTCTTTCTCTCCATTTCTGTCCCGCTTTGTACTAAATCAACACTTTTATTGTGACATTTCAATTTCTCTGTTTATAACTTACCTAAGTTATGTTGACTTGGGTTCTTTAATGTCTATACAGAATTGACAGGTGTTTCTATAAAGGGAATGATGATACAGAGTTTGTGGCATCTTTAGGGCATCTGCTCATGTTTCCATTGACCAACTCTGTGGCTGTGGTATAAAAAAGTCTTCAGACAAGGAAAGAGCAAACTCTCCTACCACTTTCCAGGAAAAAAAATTCAAACAGGTTGCAGACCAGCTTAGTCTAAGAACCATGGCTTCCTCTAACTTGTTACAATCTACTGCTGAATCGTAATGACTTAATTTGGGTTGGATATGAAAATTATGTTATGCATCAATATGGCTGTTTTCTCCCACATTATTTGGGCTAATATGTGTTATAGTCATAAAATGTAAACTCAAAAATATGGTGTTATAAATATTGACTTATGTCACTTTATATATTTTAAGGAAGTTAATGAGGACATGACAAAATATGATACTACCCTTAGTTTCCATTAAAAAGCAAGTGTCATCTGATGATTAATTTTCACCCTAGAAGATTGTAATTCTTGTACTTTCACTACTAACAAATTAGTTTTGTGTTTCTTTGGACTTTATGTTGGTTCTCTTGGTTAAAAATTCTTCATGGGTGAGTCTTTTCAGCTGCCAGTTCGGGAGCACATTATTTTCTGTCTTATTTCAGAGATGTCAGGCATCAGTCATGTTGTATATGATTGCTGATCTATTTCTGCTAAGAACTCTTTTTGTCTCAGCTTTCAGAAACTGTACTATTGTGTGTGGGTATGTAGTTTCTTCATTTTAATTTATTTGCACCTATTGGATTTTCTATTTACAGGTGAGACATTGTGGTGAGATTTTACAGATTTTGTCTTTTCACCTTTTTCTCCCCTCTGTGTTATCCTTCTCTTTTTGACTGTTTTGTGGTGTTGTTTTACATTTTCTCATACATTGTGCAAGTTGGATTTTACTTCAATTTATTCCTGTTCTGAAATTGGATAATTATTTAGTGTTATCTTTGAAGTTTAGTGATTCAACTTCATGCTAAACTCCTCTAAAATTTCATTTATTTTTCCATTATTTTCATCTGATCCTTTTTAACAAAGTATATACCCTTTGAAATTGCTGGGTGAATCACCGTGATTTGATTCACTGCTCTTTAATTCTTTAGATATATTTTCTCCTCTTTGAAACAGACCTAACTCTCTTTACTTTTTGAATCCCCATCCCTTGAAAAAAGACAGCATCTGTGGGCTTTATTTTTGTAAACACCAGTGCTCCTTTCTAATCTGCTTCTACAAGCATTTCAATGAACAAATTCTGAATTCTGACTTCCATTCTGCGGGTTGTCTTGTTTATTGACTTGTCTAAATTATTATAAACATTTTGTCTTTTTAATTTTTTTTTACATTTACATTTAGATTATTTTTTATTTTTATTAATTTATTCATATTACAACTCAATTGTTATCCCATCACTTGTATCCTCTCATTCCTTCCTCCCTCCTGCTTTCATCCTATTCCCCTCCCCTAGGTCTATGACTAAGAGCGACCTCCTCCCTCACTATATGGTCATAGGCTTATTACACATATACATAATAAACTACATAGAGTACAAAAACAAGAAACAATCAGGAATTTTATTAATGTTACCTTCATAGTGTTTTGGCTATTTGTATTTGGCAATGTTGAATAAAGCATTTTCCTATCTTGAGGATTATGAATGTAAATCAATATCTATCATATCTCATCTCTATTAACTTAAAACATCTATCTAGACCTAAAAACATCTCAACCCCTAAACAACTAAGCTTAATTGTGAAACTAACCTATTTGGTCTTCAACCCCATCAGAGACTTGGGAGGGAATAATATTAATTACCTGAGTAGACAGGAAGTGCAGGTTAGCAGCTTCAAAAGTGAAAAAACTGACAGAGACAGTTGGCTGCCTGGACAGTCACCCAAAATTCGCTATTACATTGGAGCATCATCTTCAGCCTTCTCTCTCAATATATCTGACAGACATATTTGTGAGTCAGGAACTACTGAGGAATCACAAACCCTGTCTTGAAAGAGTTTGGTCGTCAATTCTACCTGTACCCAAGCTTGCTTACTTTTAGGCAGAATTCTGTCGGTGATCAAAATGAGGACATTTTGCCCATTGGCTGGTTTGCCACATTTGAAGCCATCTCCGTAAGGAGTTTCTTTGATGTTCATCATCTTCTTTGAGGTAGGCTGGGCATTGCCAGAAGTTTACCTGCTTATTGTCAAAGAATCCTTAAAACAGTAAAAACATCTTTAAATGCCATATGCTGTAGGACTCTGATGTTTTTGAAAGCCTTATCTACTAATTTTATCTTAGCTATCTATAGAATAATACCTGTCTGTTACACCTAGGATGTATATTTTTGTGATATAAATTGACTAGTAATTGACATGACCATGATGTGATCAATTGACAATAAACTTGTCTAACTTATTTATACTAAACAACCTGCAATAGCACTTTCAAGGTATTGGAGATAAACCTTGTATTGTACTTAGTGATATGGGTACAATATCTCATAGTAGAGGAGAAATATATTGAATGTGTGTGAAGGATAATTTTAAATTTGAATTCTATACAAATGTATCAAAATTAAACTTATTTTGAATCAATATACACATTTCTATACCAATGAATTTAAAATAACCTTGTGAGCACAATTAAGGCCTTAGGTTCAGGAGTCAACTCCATAATCTACTTTTTGTCCCATCATCCCTATATCTTTCTATATTCCTCCTTCTTTTTTTCAGCCTCTCTCTCCAAAACTAAGAAAGAAAAATAAAGGAAAAGAGAGACATCCCTGAGTCCAACCTCTTTTTCTCTCTGGATAAGACCAATAGTAACTTATACTCAACTCCCAATGAAATAAACATCTATAGCCCAAGAAAGCAACCAAAAACCTACCCAACCCCACTTAAGGAAAATGGGTGTCATTCTCTTAGGGTTTCTTCTGACTGATTTGGGATGAGTAATACCTTTGTAGGGGCCCAAACAAAATTGGGGAAAATGGTTAAACCAGCTAGGAATAGCATTTGTGATCCAGTTCTAAATGTCCTGTGTGGACAGTCTGAAATACAGGGCCAATTGGGAACTGAAACTTTCTCCTAAGCTGTCCTGGGAGCTGTCCTATTTTGATGGAGAACAGCAACTGAAACACTTGGAGCTGGATCATGAAGAATACAGGTTGTCATCCTCCAGCATGCTGAGAGGAATGAATTCTGTCATGTCTGATCCAGCTTCAAAATCAGTTCTTTTGTTTTGAAAACATAATGTCTCATATGCATTATTCAGTCTTAAAATTATAAGTGTATGAGGTGTGCAAGGTGCCCATAACAATTAAGGCTAGTTCTCTGCTCTTTGCATGAACAGAGGAAATACATATGTAAATCTTCATTCATACCATAGGAAGAGTGGCCACACAGTGGAAGGGAATGCAGACTATCCTGATGAGACATAATAGGCTGTTTCCAGAGATCTAGGGGGAGGGGAATGAACAGAGGAGGGAAGGAGTGTGGCCATGGGAAGATAAGAGGGAGGGGATAGCAATTGGGAGGTAATGTGAATAAATTATAATAAATAAAATATACATTTAAATAATCTGGGTGGAGGAGAGGGTTGCTGAAGAGAATGATGCACCAACCAAGGACCATGCATGGCAAGGATCTAGACACTCTGCTCAGTGACGGTACATAGGCAGCACAATGTCCTTGTGGGTCCCACAATATGGGACTGCTTATGACATGGCCTCTGGTCCCTCAATATGTATTGTTTTCTGAGGGCTCGGGGACTTGGCCAGGCCACAGAGAAAGGGGATACAGGGAGTACAGATGAGATTAGAAGAGTTGAGATCAGGTATTAAGGGAGGAGGGCCTCCCTTTCTGGGGGCTAGGGGAGGGGAGGAGAGGGGATGAGGGAGGGAAAGTCAGCTCAGGAGATGATGAAGGAGCGGACTATAGTCAGGATAAGAAGAGTTAAAACTGCAGAACAAGCAGTGATTTATATTTCTAATCACACTACATGAGAATAGCTCTAAGATTGGCTGAGACATGAATGTCTATGCACAGACAATGCTTCTTATTGGTTATAGAATCCCTGTGATTCTTCCTATATCTTTTGTCTTTTTTGATTATTTTATGTGACTATGTGTTTTGTTTCATGTATATCTGAGTAGCACGTGTGTAAAATACTCTTAGAGGTCATAAGAGGGTATCAGACACCTGGTATTGAAGTTACAGATGGTTATGAGTCAACACGTGGGTGCTGGGAATCGAACTCAGGCCTCCTGAAAAGCATCCAGTACTTTTAACCACTAAGGCACTAGTTTAGACTCACAAAGCCTTTTAAAAATAGTGTTCAGTTACAGCCTGTGCATATTTATGTCAGGATATATTAAGATTTCTGGTCCATGAGATACATCAGTCACTAGAAAGATGGAAATTTTTGGGTTATCCTTTTTTCACTTTGCTGTACTTTTTCATTACTCAAGTCAACAGCCATGCAATATCAGATTATTCCAAGATGTGGGTCTTCACCTATAAAAGTTATCACACAGTTTTCTTATTTAGTAATTACTATAGAAATCAATATAACAGAGAATTGAGAAATGGATTAGGGGTTAAAATCACTAGCTCTTCTTCCAAAAGACCCATAGTTGAATCATAGCACCCACATGGAAGCTTACAAGCTTTTGTATCTCTGGTCCCTGGGGATTCTATGCTTCTTCTGTAGTATTCAAGAACCATAAACAGGTGGCATGCAGACATACATGCAGGAAAAATATCCATACACATAAAGATAAAAATGGGAATTTTCTGAGGTAAGAAACTGATGTATATGCCAACTTATCATGACGAAACAGTTCTTTCAAATCTTGATCATGGTTCAGACAAGCATCACAGGGCAACAGATAAGGAGTAACACCCTAGATGGAGGGACATTGGAGCCACACTTGGTTTGAGATAAGTCTGAAAGAATTTTTGGAAATTTGTCAGGCAATTTGGCAAAACTGGAACTTCAATGTCTGTCCCCCACTCTAGTGTCAATGCGGAAATAGTCGTCAGTGTGGGGGACCATAGGGATGCTGTAGGTGCAGACATCATTAAGAAGTACAATGCACTTAATTCATATGTTTGGAAGAAATAAGAGGCAAGGCCACAGACAGGAGAGATGCATAGGAAAATGAACAATTAGAGTAGTTACTGTGTAGTGTTACTGAACATGATATGGAAAATAAAGTTCATAAAAAGGAAGCTAGCTTCCTATTTAAGTAGAAAAATCAATCCATCATTTGTGGAGACAGAAAATACCAGGGTAAAGAAGAGCCTGGAGGACAATAACAAGGGTAATGATTGAAGTTTCCAAGTCATGCTATAGGCCCACGTCCAGAGGAGAAGTAAAGTAATGGGAAGGAACTGAGCATAGTTGCAAGGTGCAGATATCTGTGTTGAGTGCAGAAATAGGTGAAAATATAGGCGTAATACCTAACAGCAGAAGAAAAACAACTCATGTGCCTTGTTTAAAAGCTTGCAGGCTTTTTATACATCTTAAGAAGTATGAGTAGGTGCGGGAAAGGTTGGAAAACCAGTAATGGCAGGTTTTAATATGGCTGTGGCTGTGGCTTGGTGGAGTCCTGGGAGTGGAAGTCGGAAGTTCGTTGAGAACACTGTGTTCTATGAGTGCTAGGTAGTTTATAGTGGGGTCTTTGATGTGTGCTTTTTTTCTTTCTCTTTTTTCTATTATATTTTATTATATAAAAATTTAAAAATTTAATATGGTTTGATCATATTCTTCCACTCCCACTAATCTTTACAGATCCTCTCCCTCTCCTCCCCCACCTAACTTAAAATTACTTCTTGAAAATCTAATAAACAAAGCCCTCCAAAACCAAGAAAACAAAATAAAATGACAACCAAGATGAACAAAACAAACCAAAATACCAAACTCTAAATAAGTAAACACACGCGCGCGCGTGCACACACATACACCATGGAGTCTTTTATATGTTGTTAAACTACTCTTGACCATGAGGTCGGCCCTGGAGTGGTTGATATACCCGGTGTCATTCCATTGGAGAAAACTATTTTTTTTCTCCATGTCAACAGGTATAAATGGCAGTTTAGTCATTAAACTTTACCCTTGTGGCTAGGTTTTCATTCATTCACTCATTATTTATTTTCCTAAATATAACAAAAGAAAAAATTATAAGATAAAACAAAAACTATCACATTGCAGTTGAATAAAACAAACCAAGAGAAGAAAGGCAGTACAAGAGAAGGCACAAGAATCAGAGACCCTCTCATGTAATATGTACGCAGAGGATGTGGTGATACAGAGGATGTGGTGATACAGAGGATGTGGTGCAGACCTCATGATGCTTCAGTCTCTGTGAGTTCACATGAGTTTTGCTCGTGTTGCTTTGGAGGCTTTTGTTTTCTTTTTTCTTTTTTTTTTGTAGTATAATCTGTTTTTTATTTATTTATTTTTTTATTTATTTATTTTTTATTTTATTTTTATTTTTTAATTAATTTATTCTTGTTACATCTCTATGGTTATCCCATCCCTTGTATCCTCCCATTCTCCTCTCCCTCCCATTTTCCCCTTACTCCCCTCCACTATGACTGTTCCTGAGAGGGATTACCTCCCCCTGTATATGCTCATAGGGTATCAAGTCTCTTCTCAGTGACCTGCTGTCCTTCCTCTGAGTGCCACTAGGTCTCCCCCACCAGGGGACTAAGCAAGTGAAGGACTTGTTTGAAAAAAATTTCAAAACTCTGAAGAAGGAGATTGAAGATGACATGAGAAGATGGAAGGATCTTCCTTGCTCATGGATAGGGAGAATTAACATAGTAAAAATGGCCATCCTACCAAAAGCAATCTACAGAATCAATGCAATCCCTATCAAAATACCTACACAATTTTTTAAAGACATTGAAAGTTCAATTGTGAACTTCATATGGAAAAACAAAAAACCCAGAATAGCAAAAACGATCTTGTACAATAAAAGGCTTTTGTTTTCTTTGTGTCTTCTCTCCCCTTTGGCTCTTGTACTCTTTCATCCTTCCCCTCTGCAGAGTTCCCTGAGCACTGAGGGGAGGGATTTGATGGAGCTATCCCATGTAGGGTTATGTCAAGGTCCCTTACTCTGTGCATAATGTTTGGCTGTTGGTTTCTATATTTCTTTCCATCTGCTGGAGGAGGAATCTTCTCTGATGATGGCTGAACAAAGCACTGATCTGTGAGTATAGCAGACTCTCATTAGGAGTCATTTTATCACTACAGTTTTTTTCTACTTTTAGACCAGTAGGATTTAATTTTACCCTAGGTCCCTGGTTCATGGTCACCCCAGCAATGTAGGAGATTGGTTCCATCTCACTGAGTGGACGTTGAGTCCAATTAATTATTGATTGGCTACTCCCACAAGCTTTGTGCCACAACTGATCTAGCATATCTTGAAGGCAGCACACCACAGTAGATACAGGTTCTGTGGCTGACTTGGTTTTTTTTTATCTTTTTCTTTAGAGAGCAGTGCAGAGTATATTCCTGTACCAAAAATGCTTGAACACAGAGGTAAATGTTCTATGTAGGCACCAACTTAATAGTTCCATGTCCAATGAATTCTGTAGGTATTTTATTCAGTATTGTGACCTAGCTGTCAGTTTGGGGAAGGAAACCTGATCTATAGTCTTGGCAACAGCCTGGGATATTTAGAGACAACCTTGGGGCCACATTAGTCAAAACCTTGATTAGAAATAATCCAATCTAATTGGCATTGGAAGCGTCTTTGATGACAACACATGGTCACTTGGGGCTCTGTCTCCTTCATTATTGGGTGATTTTACATAGATTGCCTTCTCATGTGCATATATTTTAGGAAGTTTATACTATATTAGAGTTGCAAATTACCCTTCAAATGGCCCTTAATTTTAGCTGTCTATCCCTATATTCCCTCCCAAACCCTCCTCTTTGCTCCCGCTTCCCACTTAATTTCCCCATTCTAGTTCTTCTCCTTCCATCTACATCTATCTATTCTATTTCATTCTAGTCCCTTACTTTCTACACATCCTCTGTGGTTCTGTGAATTGTAATTTGGTTATCATTGACTTAACAACCAATATCACAATATAAGTAAATACATACCACATTTGTCTTCTTGGGTCTGGGATATCTCACACAGGATTTTTTCTATTTTTATTCATTTACCTGTAAATTTTATGATCTCTCTTTTTGTTAACATGCTAAGTAATACTCCATTGTGTAAATGTGCCACCTTTCCTTTGTCCATTCTTCTGTTGAGTGACATTAGGTTATTTCCAATTTCTGACCATTATGCATGAATATAGAAGCTACGAACATGATTGGGCAAAGGTCTCTGTGGTAGAATGAAGCATCATATGCCCAATATGCCCAAGAATGATATTAGCTGGATCTTGAGGAAGATCAATTCTCATCTTCCTAAAGGAACTGCCACACTGAGCACAGTTCTATCATAGCTGTACAAGTTTGCTGGTGTATTTTTTTTAAATCCCACATATTAAACCCTTCCAGATCTTGCTCATATTAAGAATACTTTGGTAAATGAAGACTTTCATGGGACATGCCCCTTGGGCTAGTGTCCAGATATAAGTGAGTATACATCATTTGATTCTTTCTGTTTCTGGATTAACTCATTCATTATGATCATTTCTAGTTCAATCCATTTGTCCAAAATTTTCGGGATTTCCTTGGTCTTAATAACTGAGTAGTATTCCATAGTGTAAATGTAACAGGAAAGTGGGACTGAGGGGAAGACTTCCTATTGGGACTCTAGGTGAGAGAAGCAAGGGAGAATGGGGAAATAGAGAGATCCAGAGGGTCCCAGAATCCTACAGGAAGAACATTATGATGGGCAGATCTGAGCCTAGGGGCCCTGCTCAAATTATGGTACCATCCAAGGATGATATGTGCAGTAAACTTCGAACTCCTATTCAGATCTAGCCAATGGACAGGACACTCTGCACAGTTGAGTGGAGAGTAGGGACTGACTTCCACACGAACTCTGGTGTCCCGTATTTGACCACGTTCCCTGTATGGGGAGGCCTGACAGCACTCAGAGGAAGGATAGCAGCTTACCAAGAAGAGACTTGATACCCTATGAGCATGAACAGGGGGAAGAGGCCCCCCTCAGTCACAAATAGGGGAGGGGAGTAAGGGGGAAATGGGAGGGAGGGAGAAATGGGAGGATGAGATAACAACTGAGATGTAATATGAATAAATTAATTAAATATATTTTTAAAAAATAAAAGAAAAAGACTTGGGATAGATGAAGGAAACACTTCCTGATAATTGGTGCCATGCCACACTGAAACGGAAGACAAGTAGATGCATGAGTTCTCCATTCTGGATGTCCTCAAAGGGAACTCAGGTGGAGAACATTGTAAAAGATACCTACACTGAAGGCAATTACACTGAAATTATTTTGGGTTATTTTAGATATTAAAAAAAATAAAACAAATAGTTTTTTACTGAGGAAAAAAGAATACTTTGTAGCAACACAACATTATTTATTGGGTAGCTTTTGCAAAATAAGTGAGGTTGTCATGTCTGTTTTCTTTTCTTTTTTTTAAACTTCCCTCTGTGGTTGACCTATTGTGAAAAGATTTTTTAGAAAGATTTAAAAATTCTTATCTCAAATGCTTCCCTCTATTGTGATTTTCTGGGGGACTAGAGCTGCTCCTGAAATGGACAAATTTGCTTTTATAGCATAGCTGCTGCTGGAATAGCCCTCCACCCCCACCCTTACTCTGATATCCCAGGTAGATTACTTCCCAGTCCTCAGGGAAGTCTTAGCTTCACTTGAGTTTCTACTATAGTATACTGATGATTTTGTCTGACACATCTTACACATCACTACATGTCATCAAATAGAGTCAGGCTCTACTATATCCCGGTTGAAGGAGACGCTTTTTTTTTTAAAGCAAATCCTCTTCTTCTGTTTAGTTTGTGTTTTTATGTGTTTATAAGAAAGAATTTTCAGTAGATATAGTCCCTTTAGGTTTATGAAAATATGTGAAGAACATACAAACTTTAAATTCTTTGCAATTGTGGAGTATATAAGTATATGGATATTATTAATTGTTAGTCTATAAATCCAAATCAGGAACACATCTATGGAAAGTTATGATATAATTTCAAATAAAGCAGAATGTCTCCTCAGAGGGGAGAGTATGTGTAATTTCTGGACCCATGATACTTCTTTATTCAGATGATAAATAGTATCTAAACACAGTATTTTAGAAACAATCCAGTTACATAAATGATTGCCCAATTATTTGCATTCTTGTGCTTCCTCTGAATAACTGATGAATAATCATTTATAGTAACTTTAATATTAGCAAATCCATCATGAAATCATGGAATTCACCCCAGTACATTGGCTTATTTGGATCTAAGGCATGAAAAAAATGCTTAGTGTTTAGTAGTGCTTCCTATAGCTTGTTCAGTAAAATTCTGGCTTGAATCTTCAAAGAGATGTAGGATGCCTAGGATGCCAGTCCCTCTGAAAAACTGCTGTAATTTATCCAGAATACTTTGAGTAAGTGTCATGAGCTGTAATGCCCAGACATTTCTTCCTTTCTTTTTCTTTTCTTTTCTTTTTTTTTTTTGGTTTTTTGTTTTTTACTTTTATTTTATATTATTTTTTACATATACACTTATATTATTATACATATATACAGTTGATTACCTATAGCAAGAAAAACCATGACACAATCAGGAATTATATAAATGTTACATTCTTAGTGTTTTGGCTATTTGTATTTGACAGCCTTGAAGAAGACATCTTTCTTATTTTGGTGTGTCTAAATTCCTGAATGTAAATCACTCTCCATCACATATTGTCATTATCAACTTAGAACACCTATCTATACCTAAAAACACCTTAACCCCTAAACAATTAAGCTTCATTGTAAAACTAAGCTACCTGGTCTCCAACTCCCTGAGAGACTTGAGAAGGAATAAACTAACAGTGCCTCTCTTAGTTCCTCTACTTCTCGCTGAACTTTGTAAGGGTTTTGAACCTCTATCTCATGGTCATTTATTGTCCATTTATTCATGCAATCTCTTTTAAGTGACAAAACCACTTCTAAGTAGGCTTGAACACACACACACACACACACACACACACACACACACACACACACACAC
>OU015743.1:77899117-77910120 GCA_907169655.1 Acomys percivali | reverse complement strand
CACACACACACACACACACACACACACACACACACACACACACACACCCCACATGGGGTGGATAGAGACAGAAGGTACAGTGGAAAACAGTAAAAACCGTTAATGTCAAACTAGCTATGGGGGATGGTAACTGCATTTGTTATTTTTCTTGTTTCTGTGATCAAATGTGATAAAAACAATTTAAGAAATGGTTTGTTTTGGTTTATAATTCTAGGGAAACAGTCCATCATGGTAGAGAGGGCATGAGGGCAGGAAGAAGACACAGCAGGTAACGTTGCATTTACAATTAGGAAGCGAGAGCAGAGGAAGTTGATGCTCACCTTTCTGACCTCTTTTTTTATTGTATCTGGAGTGCCAACAGATGGGATAGTGTTATCCACATTAAGTAGGGAGATCTGTCACCCCAGTTTACTTAATCTAGATAATCCCTCACAAACATTCACAGAGATTTGTTTCCACAGTGATTCTAAATCCCACCAAGATGACAATCAAGATTAACAATCACTACAATTAATTGGATATTCTAAATAACTTGTTTGAGACTATTCCAAATAATTCAACACAAACAATATAGACTACCCTGATCTGATCATTATATATTGTGTAAACATATTGATCTGCTGCAGTGGATCCTATATTGTGTACAATGACTGCAAGTTAACTATAAGCAAAAATAGTATAGAAGCTATAGAGGCAACAAAGAGTGAAATTTACCAATAAACAAATAGATTTGAGCATGTTGTCATGTGCCTGTAATCCTGTCACTTGAAAGGTGAGAGTGGGATGACCAGGAATTTCAGATGATCCTCTGGGGCATAAGAAGCTCAAGGGTCACATGAGACACTATCTCAAAAATAAATAAATAAGAGCACAAGTAACTAATTAATAAAATGAATTGTCTTTAGCTAAAGTGATTGCCTTGTGATGCTTGAGAGTTTAGTCACCAAGCTCCAGCTCCATCTGTTCATTTCCCATGAGGCTGAATGAAGAACATGGGACTCCACTGGGTCTAACCTCCTCTGCCCAGCTCTTCTCCTAGATTAATTTAAATTTGATGTAGGTCTTCATGGAATTCAGATGGCTTAGATATACTCTCACAAATCCAAGCACAGCAGGGTAGAGAGGCCCAGTTCTTAGAGCACCAGACAGGAGTTCTTGAATAGAATTCAGGGTCTTTTGAGTTGCTCAGTCGTAACTCTTATCCACATTAGTTCTTTGTCTCTACTTGTTCATTTTAATGTCTTTGAGATGTAAAGCTCTAAGCAAGTGAGTACTTACAAAATGAATGAAGCCTTGTTATTCACTACGAAAATTTCAGACCCGGGTCCAGGTAGATCCTTAAATTATGAGTGGGGTCAGTTGATGACAACACACTAGTTGCATCCTGTACAATAATTTGGGTTCTCCCTTTCTTCTAATTATACTGATTGATAGCCGAGAAGGAGATGAGCTCCCAGACCTACTCAGAAGAACCTATGTTTCTCATGGTGCATAATGTGCTGCACAGTGATGCAGAGAGTATGAGTTAAGTGTACTGAATTCAGTGAAGGGAATGAAAGAAAAGTGATGCATTGTTTTAAAACCATATTTTCTGTGGGCTACTTTGAGCTATTGGCCTATTGTTGCTAGACTGGTGGTAACATTTTTCTGGAGAGCATGAGCACATTCTCCTTTATGCCTTTGGTTGATGTTTTTTCACTCTTCTCTGCTGCAACAGCTGTTTAGGACACTCTGCTCTGTCACTTTCATCCTTCACCTTAGGATTGGATATCCTCAGCCTTCCTAATGTTGCAACCCTTTGATACATTTTTTTCATGTTTTAATGACCCCCTAAAATAAAATTATTTTCACTGCTATTTCCTAACTGTGATTTTGTTGTGGCTATGAATCTTAATGTAAGTATCTGATATTCAGCATGGTCTTGGGAGAGCCCTGTGAAAGGGTCATTTGATTCAGAGGAGTCATGGCCCACAGGTTGAGAACTGCTGTTCTAGACTTGCTGGGCATTCCCTACATTTTCTCTTGTCGGTTGTTTCATGATTAAACTTCTGTAATCAGGATCACATCTCAGCATTTGCTTCTTAGAAGATCTGGAAAAAAGCCCAGCCAAAACCAGATCAATGACAACCTTGGTGAAATTATGATGATTACAGAAGTACAAAAATGAGAAAGAAAAGACACCAAATGAAATCTCATTCTACTGGGAGAAAGTGCTACTCAATCTAATGAAAAAGTGATCCTTCACACTGCTTGGATTATCAAAAGGGAAATATGCGTTGTGTACTGCTGGAGGATAAGTTTGAATAACAGAAACTACTAATGCGCATATATAGCAATATACCTGTGGAGCAATGTGCGTGACTTTAGGACTATAGTTGGAAGAAAATCTAAAAACTATCATTCTTTATAGTAATTGTAAAACTTTAATATGAAAATAAACAATATAAATTCTTACAAAAAACTCAGCTGAGCTTCCATAAGACCTAAGAAAACCATTTTGCTAAGATATAATTGACATTTCTCAAGCTAACTGGTCAAATACATAGTTCTTTGGTGTAGGTATATTCAAAGTCCCACATCATTATTCTTGTACAACATTAAAGGGTGTCCATGAGCAAGTTACATCTTTAGTACCAAAGGTGAAAGTGTGTGGCTCAGCAGTCACCGCCAAGTCAAAGGACTCCATACTGGAAAGGTTTCCCTGAGACCAAGCATGGAAAATCCCAGAGTTCCACATGGAGCTGGCCTCAACAATGCTAGAACTTTCCATCCTGGACTGCCTTTTATTCCAATCCTTTAGTGAAAGTAGGGTGAACACGGAAAAGGAGGTTTGTTTAGGATGAAATGAATTCAGTGGGGAGAAAGGAGATTCCTCTTAGATTTAGTATAAAGCTCTGGAGATATTTTGGCATGGAAGAACACGTGCTTAAAAACCTGCAAATTGTTCACTGCTGGGAAAACATGTCAGTGCTTCAGAATTCTGATAAGGAATTAACTTTAATGAAAACTTAGGCTGCTTGTGTTTTGAAGGCCTTTTGGTCTTTATCTGAGGATGGAGAAAGATATATATGCTTAGCTATTACAAGATTAAAACCCATTGTAGAAAGGTCAGAAGGCTAGAAGATTGTTATTTTAAAATTGGGATTATTGCAGCAAGATCAATCAGATATGTTTTCCAGCAATCAGACTGTAATTGTAAGTCTCCTGATAGTCCAACTGCATTTCAGTTTTTAAAAAATTGTTGTGAGTGTTTGAACCAGGCTAAGACTCAAAAGTATGTGTTATTTATAATTTAGTTATATATTTTAGGAGGTTATTGTAAATGGCACTATGTAGCTTGAATATATTTTGGTCTGAGTCATGCCAATGATGTGTTGCATCTGAGTGGGTCTGAGACACAAAACTGTGCTCTTTTCAGTGGGGCTTGTCCTCAGAAGCCATTTTTTAACAGAATGAAGTCATCCTCATATCAAGAAAAGAGATATGGCCTTTTTTCTGTAGCAACATGGTAATTTTTTTTAATCCACAATAAATGTGATATGTAAAATACAACGAGAGTCCTGTACAACATGCAGGAGCCTATTGTTGTTTGCAGTTGTATTGAATCCTCAAGCAGAGAAATATGTAACTCAGGCATATACCAGGATCTGTTCTTCCCATTTGTTCTGTTGGTGCTGGTTGGCTGCCATTAAATAAAAGGCAAAAAAAAAAAAAAGTTTCTTAGTTAAGACTTAGGTCCCATACTTGGCTTTTCAGGATCATGCCTTGGTGTGTTATTGTTTTTAACTGGGCTACTTTTCAAATTTTTCCAAAAGAATAAGAGCATATCACAAACATTTGCAATTGTTACAAAAATATATGTATATGCTATCTTGAAATGTGAAATAATACAAGCCTGTAAATTGATGTCCTGATTATCATTATTCAAAATATAAGGAATATTTCCATACATTACGGGCAACAAAGCCTTTTTAGTCAACTAAGTTGTTAAATGTAGTGATTTCAGTGTAATGCATTCTATCATTTTAATCTTTGCACTGAAGTTCAGTTCCATTATCTTGCCTTCCCAAGGTCAGATGGCTAGAAATTTCCAAGACCAAAGTTAGGCATTTAAATTTCCATTCATGTCACTATACATCTCCATCAGCAAGGCTTCTTGACAGTATATTACACGTGAGAGAATAAATAATTATAGAGGATGTCAGCAAAAATTTTAAATTATTATACTTAACTTTGCCACATTGAAAAACCAGCATCACTCTGGAGAGAATTATCAACCATTTCATAAAATGAGACCTAAATGATTCTACCTTGAAAGAAAAATAAGACAGACTTTGGGCAAGTTCATAACATCTTTGCTTTAATTTTACTAAAAATTAATTGTATTTCAAGTAAATGGAAAGCTATATTTGCTCATTCATAATATTAACCACTGAAAAAGGTCATAAAATTTGTATAACAAAGTATAGAGATATAGTACAATATTTGTGAACCAGATTAGACCATGTATATTTTAAAATTAGTACTTTTTGCTTTGTGTACATTTGGGTTTGTTTTCAGGTCAGCACATGAGGAAGTCTTGTGAGATGACATACAGTGACTTCCATGTCAGGGCCTGTGATCACATTCAGAGCAGCCATTCAGGATATAAATGGACAAACTTCTCAGGCATTGATGTATGAAGATGGAAGTAATAACAGTAGCAGTGTTGTTACTTAAAATAGTCAAATGAAAGACACATTGCAACATAGAGTTCTTACTAGATTAAACTACTTATATAAAGGTTAGGGCAAGGTTAATAAAGGTCAATACATTTAAGTTTAGTTAAATTTGATATAGCTTATGTTCAAGAATTACTCTCTGGCAATTCCTAATAGCTTTAGAAAGATCTGTCATTTTGGAAACTAAAAAAATGTAGCAGTCTGCTTTTGACAATGTCTTGAGAAACATATTCCTAATCACACTCTTCCTTCTTCATGAAATTATTTAGTTGTA
Organism: Acomys percivali; assembly: GCA_907169655.1. Classification (NCBI taxonomy): domain Eukaryota; kingdom Metazoa; phylum Chordata; class Mammalia; order Rodentia; family Muridae; genus Acomys; species Acomys percivali. The sequence goes on along the minus strand of OU015743.1, from coordinate 77,905,125 downwards.
AAGTCTCACAAAGTTGAATTTTTAAGACAGAGAGGTTTTCCTACAATGTGAATTATATATACTTTCTATAATATACAGAACACTAGGTAAATTCTAAATGAATATGGGAAAATTAAAGAGAGTTCCCACCTTTCATAAATTTTAGCAATTAGCAGAGTCAAACCAAACTTATCAATGGCAGATGCATCATGTTTTAGTGTTCAAACTTGCTCACCATACAGCTTCAAATGATTGCACCCATCCTGCCAAAACATTTTGGAAAGTCAGCCTGAATACTTTGAAAGCTATTAATACTTTATCTGGAAAGACTGGATTCTTTCTCCCATTATTCTCCCCAAACCTCTAATTGCCACCACTATTTCTCATATTGCAGTAGGAGAGTTTTTATGAACTCAAACATAGTTTTATTTCAAGGCAAACCTGGGATGAAGGCAGATCTTTATCTTTATTATTAAGAGCACTAGGACTCATAGTGATCACATGGTATCACTGCCTTGGTCTTACTGCTCAAAAAGAGGCTGTGTGCCATACTGACCTAATACAAGGCAAAGAGAGCAAAAGTCCTTCCATAGGTATTGTATTTTGAAAGGAAGAAACAGGATGCTTTGTCAGTGATGAGGTGTGGACTTGGCAATGAGGCAATGAGGTTTGTGTAACATTGGTGTGAAGATGCTATTTCTTTAAGCATCAGTTCTTATTCAGAAATTCTACATATTGGGGAAGGTTTAACAAGAATATGTGTATTCACTCACTCCTCAATACAGTAGGCTTTGGAATACTATAGAACAAAAGTTCATTTTCTTTCTGAGTGAGTCAGTATACAGATGGCTGCTGGGGTCCTGCCCAGGGATGAGGAAGGGCTTGAAGAAGGGTGGATGCAAGAGCAAGGAGGGAAGAAACGGAGGGAGAAGTCAGGCATGGGGATCTGGGAACTTTTACAGCATGATTATCTGGCAGTTAGAGTACTTCCTTATTTATACAGAACTCAGTAGGCAGGGATGGATGCATGCTGTTCCAAAACATGGAACATATCATTTTTGTGCCCAAATACATGTTTTAACTTCTGTTTAGTCATAAGTTTAGTCATCAATGATAAACTGTAACAGAACAAAATTATTTTTTACAGTCATTTTTCCTCATTAACCCTATAACCTAACTTTTAACAATATTGAAATTTCAAGGGCATATTTTATCAAAACATGACAGCCTGTTTGTTCTCAGGCTTGTAACTCTTGTGGGCTCAAAGGCAGTAGACTGAAAGAAAATCTCCAATCCAGCCTGGGGTAGATTGTTATATCCCAAGCAGTGTATTATCAACTTTTCATAGTCAGAGTACAAATTGTCACTAGGCCCAAGAAACTACAGGCCAAGTTGCTGCCGTTATTATTCAATTTCTGCCATAATGCAATGTTTATGTTTTATATATTTGTAGACTTTATTTATATGCCTAATCTTGGTATGCTTTGTTGCTTGGCCATACAGCAACACAGTGGCCCTGTATGAGTTAACTTTTTCTAAGAAAATAAGGTCTCAATATTTTATTCTTTTATCATTTATCCACTCCATTCTTTGTCCATCATTATAAGGAAGAGGCTTTTAATTTGATCTGCTGCCAACTTCTCTAGCCTACCACTGGATATTGTTTACCTTTATAAGTTTACTTTGTTTTGATTATCTTATTCCTGAGTAAGAAACATGCAGGGGCAGATGTGCCAATGGGTATCTTTGAGTCATCACCTCATAGGAAGTCTCTGCATAATTATTTGAGTCACAACCTCTAGTGCATAAGGAAGACCTTCAAGTGGGACCAGATAAGGATATCTCCCTAAAAATGGGAGGGGTTTTATGGTCAGGGCATTCCCAGGGAAGCTTAGAAGCAATGTTTCTCAGAGAGGGCATAGATGATTCTTAAGAAATAATTTGCCAGTCCAATATACCCAAGTTGTACAAATAATACAAGCCCCCAAAGCATTCAATGAATAGAGATCAAGGCCAAAAAGTGGGTGACTACACCATAGTGATTGCATCACTCAGCTCAGCTTTGCTGAACCTTTGTCAAACCACTGTGCTGACCTTATGACTTTCATGTTTCCATTAGATATAGCTGTGGCAATTGGCGTTTACACACAATACTGTCCAAACCACACTGCCACACTACAATAGAATGGATGCCACCGTCTAGAGAGTACAGACGAGTTTCTAGGGTTGTTGACATCCTATATTCCCCTTCTTTCAGTTTTAATAGTTACATTCTCAGAAACACATAGACGCGTAGCCAGACATACACACAAACTCATTTACACACACACCTATAAACACACACATATATATATATATATACACACAAGTGCATGCATACACACACACACACACACACACACACACACACAAACACACACACATTATGACCTTCTGTTCTCACAAGGTAAGTAATTGGTTGAAGAGAAAATTTTCTCAAGTGAAATGGTACCAAAATAAGTAGTTGATTATCATCACAAAATTATAATTATATAGTTAGTCTTTTTTAGTAATTCCTTTTGTAGTAAGCCTATGTCATTTAAAAACAGAAATCTGTTTATTAGAACCTTATCTCTCTCCTATATTTTCCATTTTCTTGAATATATGGTATATTTTTTAAGGAGTAGGGTTATTTTGGGGGTGAAGTTATGTATAAGTCATAGATTCTTCTAAATAAATTTGAACATTGTTTATTTGTTTTATAAATTTTACTTTAGAGTTTGACATCATCTGGGTTTGACACTTGTGTCTTTTACTTCTTTGCAAATATATTTATTACAAAGTTATCTCTCTACCATAGTTGTTAGTCTTGTGTGGTTTTGAGTATTGTATATATGTGACTATACCAAGTCATCAAAGCATAAAAATATTTAGCAAAAAATTACACCATACTAATTGCTGCTACTCTAAAGAAAATTTTATGATTGGCATTAATGGAATGGAAGTGCATTATTGGCAGGAATCTTACAGTACTTCAACACATCATTCAACAAAATCAAGACCACTTTAGAGCTTTAAAAATTTTCAACTAACATAAATTTAATTAAAATTTAAATATGTTTTAAAAATTACTCTTAGTACCTTTAGCTTCTATTTATCTTTTCCTCCTAAGAACCACTTAAGAGTGTTGTAAGTTTCCAAAACAAATTATAATTTGATTAAAATATAAGGAAATCAGTACCTCTCCCACATCTCTATTAATACAATATGTAGGATATTAGCAGCATGCAGAATTAGATAGAAAGACAGATAACAACGGTTATATTTCCACACATTGATATGAATTAATGGTTGAGTTCTTATAAGATAAAATTTTATAAACTCAATTAGTATTCTTTATCAATTTTATCACTAATCCTTAAGTTATCTTGAGGGTTATTTTAAAGTTTAAAGCAACATAAATTAAGGTCCATATTTTTAAAAGAAAAATTTCACTAGCAGTTACACAAGTTGAATGAGAATATATATATAAGTGTCAGTATCACACAAGTAAATTCCCTTATACACAATGGTTTCTTTGCATTTTCCATAAGCATGTCTCAAAGTCAGACTACAAAGAGTGCTTCAATGTCCATGAAACCAATCACATCATAACTAAGATACTGACATTTAGTCCTTGACATAGGTGCACTTCCAGATTTGACTAGGACAGCCTAGTCTGTGGCTCACACAAATCCCAGCTTGCATGGCTTTCTGTCTTTAAATATCTAGCTAGAACCACTCTCTTAGTTAGATTATCTGTCGCTGTGATCAAACACCTAAACCAAAAGTAGCTTGTTGGAAAGGACTGATGTTACCTTGTAATCATCCGGGCCAATAGGGCAGGAATTCAAGGCTGCAGCCTGAAGGTATTTACAAGCTTGTTCTTCATGGCTTTTCCACCCTCACTTTTAATAATATCCAAGACCACAAGTTTAGGCACCACAATGCCAAACTGATGGGAAACTTCCCACATCAATTAGCAAGAAAATGAAACATAGTTTAGCTCACAAAGCAGTCTGGTAGAGGCACTTAACCAATTGAAGTTTTTATTTTTCACAGTGACTCTGGTTTGTGTCAAGTGGGAATAAAGCTAACGAGCACAACCATTTCTTTACTAAGTGCAACTTTTTTTTCAAATTGCATTGAAGCAAAACAGAGCATTAAAAAATTGAAAACAGCAAGATTACACATACATATAGGTCATTGTCATTTATTGAATTTACCATGCTGAAAAAACATCAGGTTTCCTTCAGCAGAATAAAAAGATTTCATAAAATGGATCTCAGGTAGTCTGGCATTTCAGAAGGCAGGCCAAAGGGCAGTTCAAATAATATGCATTTGACAATGCTAGAAATAAGTTTACATGGAATTTAGAATTGTATATCATGTTGTATAAAGAAAAACAGTAAGAGAAAAGAATGTAGAAGAATTATCAGTGATATCAAATGGCAATCTACAAAAAAAAAAAACCAAGATTTTTTTTTTTTTTACAAAATATGATAAAATTCAAGGTAAGATTTGCTCCCAACTAAAACTATTACAACAATGGCTAGGTACTTCATTTCTTCTCACAAAATAGCATGCATTACAAGCTGTTGTTTCATATGTAGAGTAAGTTGGAAGCCTGTGTGCCACCACCATAATCATTTATTCATGAGGTGAAGTCTGGTGACAGAGTGGGAGAAATAACGTTTCTTCAGTGTTGCTGTAGACAATACATTGCTCAGGAAACTCTTACTTGAAGCGTGAAAGAGACTTTGTCAGATCAGCGCCTGAGTATTTACCAAGTTTTAAAGGAATACTTTAGGATTACTTCTGCAAACATGCATTGCCCAGAGGTGGGTGAAGTCGTGAGACTTGGATACACCTGTCATAAGTCAAAAGGACTCCAGCTAAGCACTTCTGTCAACCAACAGCTTAAGCGTCCCCCACTGCTGCCTACCACTGTGAGTGCCTTCTTCTTTCCCTGGTCTTAGGACTCTTCCCTTCTTCTAACTGCCAGGATCATAGGCCTAAAAGATTCAAGTGTACACCCAAAATAAAATATCTCCTTAGTTCCTTTACTATACCTTCTGTCTTTGGTCTTAACCTGGCCCAGCAGATTCCAAGCAACTGAAGGCCAGCCCTAGGTGCTTCCAATTGAATTTCTGCTCCAAAGCAGCTAGCCCCAGGTCCTGTCCAACGTAGACAGAGGGAAAAACAGGGGTCCCTACCCCACGCTCCTCTCTCAGGTTACTACAACTTTTCTGGTCCTTCTTCCACAGTGATCCCCAATCCTTAGATATAGGAGTTGAGTCCTGGATGTCCCATTTGGGGCTGAACAAATAATAGCTCCTTATTCTCTATATTTTGTGTAGTGGTTGATCCAATAGACCTAGCTTGATGTAAAAGGACGCTTTTCAGGTAAAATGAGAGAGCTGCACATGTCCAAGAGTATATGGATGAGGATTTAGAAAGTATTTGGAATCTATTTAACTTATTATCGTGTACTAGTTTCTACACTAGGGCTTATGAAATCTCCAACCATGGGTTTGAGGATATATTTACAGTACCAGGCATGGGTTCCCACCTACTGAGAGTTAGACAGCTGTTAATTGCTTCCTAGAAGTGAATGATGCTATTACACTGTTGGAGGAATATCTTGCTCTTTTCATCTTTGTTGCACTTCTCAGGGTCTACAGCTGGGTCCAGAAATTGATAACTTTTCTCACCTGTCAGCTTGCATAGAAACTTCTGATATTCTATTACTAATACCCAAGGAGACTGATTTATACACTTCGTGAAATTTTTTGATAAAGAAGAGATGAATACAAGTATAAAATCCTACTTATAAAAACAACAGGTTAGGAGATAGCTCGTCAGCCAAAAAAATGCTTACTATGCAAATATGACTATCAAAATTGGATCCCCAGAACCAGTGGTAGAAAGAAAAAACCAATTCTATAAAGTTCTCTGACCTTTACACACACACACACACACACACACACACACACACACACACACACACA
>OU015743.1:77856287-77899107 GCA_907169655.1 Acomys percivali | reverse complement strand
ACACACACACACACACACACACACACACACACACACACACACACACACACACACCATGAGCACAACCTGATAATTAATAAAAATAAAAATATAAAGGGTGTATTCTCTTTAAAATAAAAAAAACAATGAAGGATATATTGTACTATTTCAAGCAAAAAAACTTCAGGTAGTAGAAAACACAAGTGAAAAAAAGACCAGACAGAGAAGAAATGCTATGGTTAGATAATAGGAGTAAAAATGGAAAACTAGGGAAAAAAATTAAATACCCATCGATGGTAGAGTTTTTAAAAGGAAATCAATTATAAGGGATACTATAGCAATAAATTTAAAAAGAAACAGGTATTAGTTCAAGGAAATTATATTTTATCAAAATATATAAATAAAAGAAGAAAACTTTTATAAAAATAATACTTAAAAATGATCAGATAGAAGAGATGGACATCGTCTTTCAAGTAATACACAATTTCCAATGATTTTGCTGTCATCTTACTAAGATATGACTAAGTCCAGGACACTCAAGGCTATGCAAAGGAACCCTATTTTGAAACCACAACAATAACAAAAAGACATGACTAAACCTGCACATTATTTAATAATTTATATGCAGTAGTCCTATTTGTAATGCCAATAAATTAAAAGGATATGATAGCAATCCCAGAAGGTTTATATGGATAATTCAGTAGTAAATATTGAAAGAGAAGTGCAAAGCAAATATACATTTACCAAGTCCAAAAGCTAATATGATGCCAAAAACTGACTAGAGATCAGTTGTGCCAGAGATTGAAGTATAAAAATTTTAATTAAATTACTAATTCATAAAATAAAATATTATCAAAATACTTTTATAGAATTACCAAATATTTAATTTTCAGTATTCACAGTCATCTCAATTTCATAGAATTCATCATAGGAAAGTCATAACATACAGTAAAGAAAGCCCCAACTGGTGAAAACACAGACAACAAGGGTTCATTTGGTGCTTGCCTTTGCTATGAGGCTGAGTATCCTAGAAGTGGCATTTATGAACCCATGATGCCTCATCAACATGACTGCCCAGATAAGACCTGAACAACATCACAATCAATAGATATGCTAACCAGTTACTTCTTTACCTCTTCTGCTTTTCTTTTTACATTAAAATTTTTGTTAAAATTTTTATACTATAGTTTGATTGTGTTCTTTCCTTTTGCCCAACGCCTCACAGTCAACTTCATGGATCTCCCCCAACAATGAGATCATAAAATAAAATCTAGAAAATTTGGATTGTAGTTGATACACTCATTGACACTCCATTGGAGAAAAGATTTCACAGCAGATATCAGTTAAAAATTGTTTTTTGATTAGGAGTGGAGTTTTGTGTTTATTTTTCCTTCTCAGTGCTGGTGTTTTTGTCTAGTTTGAACCTGTGCATGCCTTGTGCTGCTACAGTTTCTGTGAGTTCATATGTGTACCAGTGTGTCTAAGAGATGCTGTTTCCTTGGAGTCATCTATCATAGCTGGTTCTTACAGTCTTCTTATGTCTTCCTCTGCATAGAGCCTAAGCCTAGAAGGAACAGCTTTATGAAGACATTCTATATAGATCCTACTGCCCCAAATCATCTTACTCTCTGCAAATTGTGCTGTTGTGCGTGTCTGTGTTAATTCCCAGCTACTGCAAGAAGAATCTTTTTTTCATGAGTGTCGAGTGATGCGCTGATCTATGAGTACAGCGATGTATCACTAAGAGTCATTTTGTTGCTATGTTCCCTTAGAAAAAATAAGGGTAATAAGTTTTCCCCTCGCCTATGGCCCATCTAGTCTCAGGTACTTTACATATTATTGAGTGGGCCTTGAATCCAGTTAAAAAGTAGCTGGTTACTACTGTAACATTTGTTCCACTATTACATCAATATATTTTACAGAGAGAGCTCTACTGCAGGACAAAGAATTTATAACTGGGTAATATTGATAATTACCTTTCTCTTCTGGTAATGTGAAGAAAACCTTCCAGAACCCTGAACACTATTAAATAGAGGTGGAACTTCTAGTTAGGCACCAGTTCCCTCTCTCCATGTTCGACAATTTAAGTAAGTGTTGTCCTCAGCAATAGAGTAATGGAGAGCATCAGGTGGTAGACAGTGACCAATAGGCTTTGTGATAGCCTGTGCTGTTTGGAGGGATAAATGTGTCAATATTCCTTTTGTGGCCCATTTTGGTCAGTGATATGTAACTCCCTCCTGACAGTGGAGATCTTAATTAGTGGCCTAAGATATCTTGATGTATTTCCAATTAGAAAGCGATTCCATTTAAGTTCCTTTCATACATATATTAGGAAGCCTCTACAGCAGTAGGTTTCCATATGGGATTTGAATAGTCTTTTACTATATGCTAAAGTATATATACTATACTTTTACTATATACTAAAGTAGTTGCATTTCTTTATATTCTCTCATTTTCCTGACCTTCCATTTCCCTCCCCATTTAATCCTCCTACTCTTGTTCCTTCTTTATCCACCTCTTTATAACACTGTGCTATATTTACCCTACCTTGGAAGATCCCTCCTCCTCTCTGGTTCCTTGCCCAAGGCGATGGCTCATCAGGTAAATGTGCTTTCTCTTGCAATCCTGACTACTTGAACTGGATCCTTGGAATCCAGGGAAAAATGAGAAAATTAACTCTACAAAGTTTATGCTTACATGCATAAACACATAGCAATAACATAACATAACAATAATAACATAACAATAATAAATGTAATTAAATTTATAAGACCGTGTTAGTCTTTCATAGGGAACAATGAAAAATACATGGCATATATATTTTTATTCTTCAAAATGACAATTATAGAGAAGCTAGTTAAAAAGCAAGAAAATCCTAGTATTTAAGGCAACACATAGCCCAAAGGACATTGTGCTAAATGAAAATTTTCTTTAAAAAATTTTCTTTTTAATTTATAAAAATTTATAAATATAATTCTTTTTAAAATTTTATTAATTTATTCAGATTACACCTCACTTGTTATCCCATCATTTGTATCTTCCCATTCCTCCCTCCCTCCCACTTTCACCTTACTCCCTTTTCCTAGGTCGAAGACTGAGGGGGGCCCTCATCCCCCACTATATGGTCATAGGCTATCAAGTCTCATCTTGGTAGCCTGCTTATTCTTTTTTTGAGTGCTATCAGGCCTCCCCACTAAGGGGAGGTGGTCAAATATGGGGCACCAGAGTTCATGTCAGAGTCAGTTCCCGCTCTCCACATAACTGTGGAGAATGTCTTGTCAATTGGGTAGATCAGAGTAGGGGTTCAATGTTTACTATTTGTATTGTTCTTGGTTAGTGCAATAGTTTGAGCATACCCCCATGGGCTCCGACCCACTCCTCATAATGTTCTTCGTGTAGGTTTCTAGGACCCTTTGGGTCCTTCTATTTCCCCATCTCCTATATTTCTCTTACCTAGAGTCTCAGTAGGATGTCCTCACATCTATCCTAATCTCCTGGTAAGTGAACACTTTTGTGGGACATGCCTTTTGGGCTAGTGCCCAATTATAAGTGAGTATATACCATGTGAGTCTTCTGCTTCTGGGTCAACTCATTCAGTATGATCATTTCTAGTCCCACCCATTTGTCCACAAATTTTGGGAGTTCCTTGTTTTTAATAGCTGAGTAGTATTCTATAGTGTAAATGCACCACAGTTTCTTTATCCATTCTTCATCTGAGGGACAGATTCTGGCTATTAGGAATAAGGCTGCTACTAACATGGTTGAGCATATGCCCTTATTGTGTGGTGGAGCATCTTCGGGGTATATTCCAAGGAGTGTAATAGCTGGGTCTTGAGGAAGCCCTATTCCCAATTTTCTGAGAAAGTGTCAGATAGATTCCAAAGTGCTTGTACCAGTTTGCATTCCCACCAGCAATGAAGGAGTATTCCTCTTTCTTCATATCCTCACCAGCATGTGGTGTCACTTGAATTTTTGATCTTAGCAATTCTGATGGGTGTAAGATGGAATCTCAGAGTCATTTTGATTTGCATTTCTCTGATGACTAAAGACGTTGAGCATTTATTTAAGTGTTTCTCAGGCATTCAATATTCCTCTGTTGAGAATTCTCTGTTTAGTTCTGAGCCCCATTTCTCAATTGGGTAATTTGGTTTGGTGGTGTTTAATTTATTGAGTTCTTTATATATTTTTGATATTAGACCTTTGTAAGATGTAGGCATGGTGAAGATCTTTTCCCAGTCTGTAGGTGGTCATTTTGTTCTGTTGACAGTGTCTCCTGCCTTACAGAAGCTTGTCAGCCTCATGAGGTCCCATTTATTAATTATTGACCTTAAGGCCTGGGATGTTGTTGTTCTGTTCAGGAAGTTCTCTCCTGTGCCAATGTGTTCCAGGCTCTTCCCCACTTTTTCTTCTAACTGATAGTGTCTCTGGTTCTATGTTGAGGTCCTTAATCCACTTGGACTTGAGTTTTGTGCATGGTGACAAATATGGGTCCAACTACATTTTTTCCACATGTAGACCTCCAGTTAAACCAGCACCGTTTGTTGAATATGCTGTCCTTTTTCCATTGAATGGATTTGACTTTTTTTGTCAAAAATCAAGTGTCCTTAAGTGTGTGGATTCATTTCTGGGTCTTTGAATCGATTCCATTGATTACTCAGCCTATTGCTGTGCCAGTACCAAGCTGTTTTAATTACTGCTGCACTATAGTACAGCTTGAGATTGGGTATGGAAATTCCTCTATAGAAGAAAAATATTTTATAAGCTCATTTATGCTTGGAATCTTAAGAACTTTTGTAAAAGCAGTAGGTATCAAGATTTGGGTGTAGGAGAGTCAGGCCTTGGAGTTAATTTCTGACAAGAGACAGATGAGTTGCTTTTGTGAATATATTAATAAGATGCATAATTCAAAGTTTGAGCATATAAAATTCTTACAAATTTAATATTTAAAAATCAAACAGGTCAGCAAAGATAAACAAATAATAAAGAATAATTTTACTGGAAATATCACTGCTTATATTAGAAGACTTATGTTTGGGATCTTGTACTTGAAGCGAAATCATTCATATTATAGCCTGATTTCTTTTCCTGAAAATTGAAGTAGTCAGCTAAATTGAGATAATACTGGAAGATATAATTGAGTTGAATTGAGTATGTGGCTTTGTTACTGAGGTTTCTGGAATTGTTCTATGATGCATTTTCCTGATTCTTTGAGTCTTGGGTAAATGATTGAAGAAAATTCAAACAACAGCAAAGCATGTGTAGCTTTATTAAAAGTGATAAAACAGAGAGACTCACACAATGGAAGGACTAGCAATCATGTACATCTACAACCTTGACTTTTTTCTAGGTTATTTTTTATGAATTTACACAGAAGGTTGAGCCAATCTCAAGAGCAATAATGGATGGAGCCTTACTTCTTACCTAGAATGACAGACATGTCAGCTATTGTACAACTTTGAGTGATATATAGGTGTGGGCCATATATCCAATAATCTTAAGCATATATAGTCATCATCATGCATATGCATGAGATAGTAAACAGAGACTTTTTATGACAGGCTGCCTCAAGGACAAGCTCTTCTTGAGTGCAAGCCTTGAATTCAGTGTGAACTGAATGTCTTTCTTACTTTCTACAAGGATGCATCTGAGTACTTATACTAACAGGAAAGGCAATGCTGGATGTTGCTCCAGAGTAGGATGTGTATGTGTGTGTGTGTGTGTGTGTGTGTGTGTGTGTGTATGTGTGTGTGTATTTGAGGAGAAAAACTCTAGAGGAGGCCTCATTTTGTTGTTCCTATATCATGATGACCAACAATCACTAAGAATTAAGGACAAATGAGGGCTGAGAGATAAGAAAAAGAAGCATGGGTGGTCTCTATCGGGTCATGGGGCAACCCTGTGGAAGAGGGAGAGAAAAGATTGCAGGAGTCCGTGGGAATGGAGGACACAAGAACATGGGCCACTAAATCAATTAAGCAGGGCTCACATGGGTTAACTGAAACAAAGCAGCAGGAATGGAGCCCATGTAGGTCTGCACAAGGTCCTCTGCATATGTGTTATAACCGTTAGCTTGGTGCTTTTGTGGGATTCCTAATAGTGGGAGTAGCTGTTCCTCTGACCCATTTGCTGGCTCTTGGGACTATTTTCCTCTTATTGGGTTGACTTCTGCAGCCTTAATAGCAGGACTTTTGCCTTGTCTTATTGTATCTTGTTTTGTCTTGTTTGGTGGTCCTCTAGGAAACAGAAGGAATGGAGCTGGCAAAGGGAGGTAGGGAGGAAGCTGGGAAGAGTGAAGGGAGGAGAAACCATGCTCAGGATGCATTGTATGAGAGAAGAATCTCTTTCAATTAAAAGAAAGCCATAGTGGAGCATAATAAAAAAAAAATAAGCAAGCTTAACTTTTATTCTGTCCGTAGCATCTTAAACTATACTCATAAATTTTTTGAGATAATTTTATTTTATTTCAGTAAATTATGAATCAAGTTGATAGGTGCCATTTTAATCCATATTTTATGTCAAAGGAAGCAGCATGTGAGCAGACATCATTATATTCCAATTAAATCTTGTTAAATTTTATGTGTCTATGTGATCATGTAACACCTATGTACCAGTGCTCACAGAAGCCAAAAGTGGGAATCAGTTTCTTTGGAGCTGGAGTTATAGACATTTCTGAGCAACCTTACTTGGATGCTGGGACTGAACTTGGGACCTTTGACAAAGCATCAGATGCTCTTAACCACTGAGCCACATCTCCAGTCCAGCATAAATTACTCAAAGTGATTGCACCCGTTTCCAGACCCCACGCTTAAGACCAGTCTAATCTTTCTATCATTTTACACTCTGCACTTGACAAGTATAACCAAATCCTTCGCATGATGTCATGAAATAGGATTTTATTCAGAAATATTTTTAGCACAAGATCAGTCTTTCTACTTGATCCTCACTGATCAAAGGTTTTTCCATCTTCCATCTCAGTTCTGGGGTCTCTGACATTTTTCCTGCCCTTCACTCTACTTTGTTTGTGGTTTTAATGCTTCATTAACTCCCACAGGATGAGATTCTTACCCATCACTTCATCCTCAGTCTGCAAGATGAAACTTCTTCTAAGTTTCAAAGCATATAATAATTTTGAATTTACAATTTTTGTAGGAATAGAGGTTGCCTCTGGAGTGCATGCCTATTCAAAAGCTTCTATTTTTAAATTATAGTCTGTGTTTAACTTTTATCATGACGTTAGGTCGTAAGCATGCCAGGCTTTATTTTAACCTCATTCCCCTGCACATTCAGCCAGAGGCTAATGTGACTCCTGATCCTATTCCCACACAGATGCAGGAGCCATGTCTTAATATATCCTGAGCTCACTTTGGAAAGTTGCATTAGAGTCTACCTGAGCATGCACTGGTGGTGTCACTTGCAAAATTATGAAAAACACTGCACATAACATAGACGCATGGAGTCCTATCCCCTTGAGAGGTACACTCTTGTAATCCCTATGTTGTGTATAAGAATGTGCAACTGTTTATACAGAGCCATGCAGGAAATAGATACTGCGTGAGCTAACTTAAGGGTTCTATTCTTTCCCTATTCCACACAGCTGCATAGATGCCTGGGATCCATGAACAGCAACAGCTATGATTTGAAAGCAAACAAAAGTAAACAAAAAGCTAGTATTCAAATGATAAAATAAGTCAATTTTTGGTAAATGTTTTATTCAAATGTGCATGTATGTTTATATTATTTATAAGAAACTTAGTCCCATAAAGGATCTGAGCTACTTTATAATACTATAAATGGTCTAGCAAAAATATTAAATAGTAAAGTTATAATAACAACCAAGAGATAGAGAGAAAACCAGAAGGGACAAATCCAAGCATACGGTTATCCTTATGGTCTCAAGCCTCCTGTCTCAGGGCCTGGGTTAGCCTTTTCTTATTTTTCTTTTATTTATTTATTTATTTATTTATTTATTTATTTAATTTATTCTTGTTACATCTTAATAGTTATCCCATCCCTTATATCCTCCCACTCTTCCCTCCCTCCCATTTTCCCTTTATTCCCCTCCCCTATGACTGTTCCTGAGAGGGATTACCTCCCCCTGTATATGCCCATAGGGTATCAAGTCTCTTCTCGGTGACCTGCTGTCTTTCCTCTAAGTGCCACCAGGTCTCTACCTCCAGGAGACATGGCCAAATGTGAGGCACCAGAGTTGTGAAAAAAATCATATCCCACTCTCCACTCAAGTGTGGAGACTGTTCTGACCATTGTCTAGATCTGGGTAGGGGTTTAAAGTTTATCTCCTGTATTGTCCTTGGCTGGTGCCTTAGTTTGAGCGGGACCCCTTCGCCCAAATCTGGCTATCATAACGTTCTACTTGTAGGTTTCTAGGACCCACTGGATCCTCTACTTTGCTATTCTCCCATGGTTCTCTCATCTAGCGTCCCAATATTGTGTCCTCCCCTCTGTCGCAGTTTCCTGGTAAGTGAAGGCTTTCATGGGACATGCACCTTGGGCTAGTATGCAGATATAAGTGAGATTATACCATTTGAGTCTTTCTGCTTCTGGGTTAACTCACTCATTATGATCATTTCTAGCTCAATCCATTTATCCACAAATTTCGGGAATTCCTTGTTTTTAATGGCTGAATAGTATTCCATAGTGTATATGTACCACAGTTTCTTTATCCATTCTTCTACTGAGGGACATTTAGGCTGTTTCCATGTTCTGGCTATTATGAATAAGGCTGCTATGAACATGGTTGAGCAAATTTTCTTCTAGTGTGCTGGAGCATCTTCTGTGTATATTCCAAGGAGTGGAATAGCTGAGTCTTGAGGAAGCCCTATTCCCAGTTTTCTGAGGTAGCACCAGATAGATTTCCAAAGTGGTAGTACTAGTTTGCATTCCCACCAGCAATGAAAGAGTGTTCTTCTCTCCCCACATCCTCACCAGCACGTGGTGTCGCTTGAGTTTTTGATCTTAGCCATTCTGATGGATGCAAGATGGAATTTCAGAGTTGTTTTGATTTGCATTTCCCTGAGGACTAAGGAGGTTGAGCATTTCTTTAAGTGTTTCTCAGCCATTTGATATTCTTCTGTTGAGAATTCTCTGTTTAGTTCCAAGTCCCATTTCTCAATTGGGTTATTTGTTTTGGTGGTGTTTAATACCTTGAGTTCTTTATATATTTTGGATATTAGACCTTTGTCAGATGTAGGGTTGGTGAAGATCTTTTCCCAGTCTGTAGGCTGTCGCTTTGTTCTCTTGACAGTGTCTCCTGCCTTACAGAAGCTTCTCAGCCTCATGAGGTCCCATTTATTAATTGTTGACATTAAGGCTTGGGCTGTTGGTGTTCTGTTCAGGAAGTTGTCTCCCGTGCCAATATGTTCCAGGCTCTTCCCCACTTTTTCTTCTAAGTGACTTAGTGTCTCTGGTTTTATGTTGAGGTCTTTAATCCACTTGATTTTGCGTTTTGTACAAGGTGACAAATATGGGTCCACTTGTATTTTTTTACACATAGACATACAGTTAGACCAGCACCATTTGTTGAAGATGCTTCCTTTTTCCATTGAATGGATTTGACTTCTTTGTCAAAAATCAAGTGACCATATGTATGTGGATTCATATCTGGGTCTTCAATTCGATTCCACTGATCAACCAGCCTGTTGCTGTGCCAGTACCATGCTGTTTTAATTACTATTGCTTTATAGTACAATTTGAATCTGGTATGGAGATTCCTCCGGAGCACCTTTTATTGTACAAGATCGTTTTTGCTATTCTGGGTTTTTTGTTTTTCTATATGAAGTTCAGAATTGAACTTTCAATGTCTTTAAAAAATTGTGTAGGTATTTTGATAGGGATTGCATTGAAACTGTAGATTGCTTTTGGTAGGATGGCCATTTTTACTATGTTAATTCTCCTGATCCATGAGCAAGGAAGATCCTTCCATCTTCGCATGTCATCTTCAATCTCCTTCTTCAGAGTTTTGAAATTTTTTTCAAACAAGTCCTTCACTTGCTTAGTTAGAGTAACTCCTAGATATTTTATATTGCTTGTGGCTAATGTGACGGGTGTGGCTTTCCTAATTTCTTCCTCTGCAAGCTTGTCATTTGTGTATAGGAAGGCTACAGACTTTTTTGAGTTAATTTTGTATCCAGCCAAATTGCTGAAAGTGTTTATCACCTGTAGGAGTTCTCTGGTGGAATTTTGAGGGTCACTTATGTACACTATCATATCATCTGCAAATAGAGATAGTTTGACTTCCTCCTTTCCCATTTGGATACCCTTGATCTCCTTTTGTTGTCTTATTGCTCTGGCTAGATCTTTGAGTACTATATTGAAGAGATATGGAGAGAGTGGGCAGCCTTGCCTTGTTCCCGATTTTAGAGGAATTTCTTTGAGTATCTCACCATTTACTCTGATTTTGGCTATTGGCTTGCTCTATATAGCCTTTATTATATTGAGGAAAGTGCCTTGTATCCCTGAGCTCTCTAAAACTTTAAACATGAATGGGTGTTGGATTTTATCAAATGCTTTCTCTGCATCTAAAGAGATGATCATGTGGTTTTTTTATTTTCAGTTTGTTTATATGGTGGATTACATTGATGGATTTCCATATATTAAACTATCCCTGCATGCCTGGAATGAAGCCTACTTGGTCATGATGAATGATATCCTTTATGTGTTCTTGTATTCATTTTGCAAGAATTTTATTTAGTATTTTTTTGCATCGATGTTCATAAGAGAAATTGGTCTGAAATTCTATTTCTTTGTTGAGTCTTTGTGAGGTTTAGGTATCAACGTGACTATGGCCTCATAGAATGAATTTGGTAATGTTCCATCCAATTCTATGTTTTGGAGTAGCTTGAAGTGTATCGTTATTAGATCGCCTTTGAAGGTCTGGTAGAAATCTGCACTGAAACCATCTGGCCCTGGGCTTTTTTTTGGTTGAGAGACTATCAATGATTGCTTCTATTTCTATAGGGGAAATGGGACTATTTAGCTTGTTTATCTGTTCTTCACTCAACTTTGTCAAGTGAAGTTGATCAAGAAAATCGTCCATTTCCCTTAGATTTTCAAATTTTGTGGCATATATGCCTTCAAAGTAGGATCTTATGATTCTTTGTATTTCTTCAGTGTCTGTTGTTATGTCTCCCTTTTCATTTCTGATTTTGTTGAATTCACTACTGTCTCTCTGCCTTTTAGTTAGTTTGGCTAATGGTCTGTCTATCTTGTTGATTTTTTCAAAGAACCAGTTCTTGGTTTTGTTGATTCTTTGGACTGTTTTCTTAGTTTGTAATTTGTTAATTTCAGCCTTGATTTTGATGATTCCCAGACGTCTACTCCTTTTGGGTGTTTCTGCTTCTTTTTTTCCTAGGGCTTCCAGCTGTTTTGTTAAGTTGCTTATGTGCGATGTTTCCAATTTCTTTTTAAAGGCACTTAGTGCTATGAATTTTCCTCTTAACACTGCTTTCAATGTATCCCACAAATTTCGGTATGTTGTTCCTTCATTTTCTTTGAATTTCAGAAACTCCTTGATTTCTTTCTTTATTTCTTTCCTGACCCATGTGTCATTTAGCAGAGAGCTGTTTAGTTTCCACGTATGTGTAGGCTTTTTGTTGTTTCTGTTGTTGTTGAATTGCAGCCTAAGAGCATGGTGATCTGATAGGATACAAGGTATTATTTCAATTCTCTTGTATCTGTTGAGGCCTGCTTTGTGACCTATGATGTGATCAATTTTGGAGAAGGTTCCATGGGGTGCAGAGAAGAAGGTATATTCTTTCTTGTTTGGGTGAAAGATTCTATAGATATCTTTTAGATTCATTTGACCCATGGCATTGGTTAATGATGTTATTTCACGGCTTAGTTTCTGTTTCAATGACTTATCCTTCAGTGAGAGTGGGGTGTTGAAGTCTCCCACAATTATTGTGTGGCGATTGATGTGTGGTTTGAGTTTTTTTAGCAGATCTTTTACAAATGTGGGTGCCCTTGTATTGGGAGCATAGATGTTCAGAATTGTGATGTCCTCTTGGTTGACTTTACCTTTGATGAGTATGAAGTGTCCTTCTGCATCCCTTTTGATTAATTTTGGTTGAAAGTCTATTTTGTTTGATATTAAAATGGCTATGCCTGCTTGCTTCTTGTGACCATTTGCTTGGAATATTTTTTCCAACCTTTTACCCTGAGGTAATGCCTATCGTTATGGGTGAGTTGTGTTTCTTGAATGCAGAAGAATGTTGGATCTTGTTTATGCACCCATTCAGTTAGTCTGTGTCTTTTTATTGGAGAATTAAGACCATTGATGTTGAGAGATATTAAGGACCAGTGACTGTTAAGAGTCTTAATTTTGATGTTGTTTCCAATCGAGCGTTTGTGTAGCTGTGTTTTTGCCATGGTATAGTTACCTATTTCCTGAGTAGTTTTGGTTGTAGCTTGACCCTCTTTGGGATGGAGTTTTCCTTCTAGTACCTTCTGTAAAGCTGGATTTGTGGATACGTATTGTTTGAATTTGTTTTTGTCATGGAATATTTTGTTTTCTCCATCAATGGTTATTGATAGTTTTGCTGGGTAAAGTAGTCTGGCCTGGCATCTGTGGTCTCTCAGGGTTAGCAGGATCTCTGTCCAGGCTCTTCTGGCTTTTATGGTCTCTGCTGAGAAGTCTGGTGTAATTCTGATAGGTTTGCCATTGAATGTTATTTGACCCTTTTCCCTTGCAGCTTTTAATATTTTTTCTTTGTTCTGTATGCTTTGTGTTTTGATTATTATGTGACGGGCAGTTTTCCTTTTCTGCTCAATTCTATTTGGTGTTCTGTAGGCCTCTTGTATGTTTATAGGCATCTCTTTCTTTAGAGTGGGGAAATTTTCTTCTATGATTTTGTTGAGAATAGTTTCTGGGCCTTGGAGTCTGATATCTTCTCTTTCTTCAATGCCTATTATCCTCAGATTTCTTCTTTTCATGGTGTCCTTAATTTCTTGGATGTTTTGTCTCAGGAGTTTTCCAGATTTGGAATTATCTTTAATGGTTGCTTCAAGATCTGTGATTGTATCTTCTAGACCTGAGATTCGTTCTTCTGTGTCTTGGATTATGTTAGAAAAGCTTACCTCTGTGTTGCTCGCCTTCTTCTCTGAGGTCTCACATTCTCGTTTTTCTTCTGTCTGTGTGTTTATCATTGAATCCATTTTCGTCTTCATATCTTGTACTGATTTTATTTCTTTCATCTGATTGTTTGTATATTCCTGAGTTTCTTCCATTGCCTCTTTATAGGTCTTCATAGCTTGAACCGTTTTATTTATTTCTTTGATCTGGTTGTTTGCATTTCCTGAAATTTTTCCAGTTCCACTCTATGTGCTTCTTTTTTTTTTCTCTCTCTTTTTTTAATTTTTTATTTTTAATTAATTTATTCTTGTTACATCTCTATGGTTATCCCATCCCTTGTATCCTCCCATTCTCCCCTCCCTCCCATTTTCCCCTTATTCCCCTCCCCTATGACTGTTCCTCAGAGGGATTACCTCCCTCTGTATATGCTCATAGGGTATCAAGTCTCTTCTCAGTGACCTGCTGTCCTTCCTCTGAGTGCCAATATGTCTCCCCCGCCAGGGGACATAGTTAGATGTGAGGTACCAGAGTACTTGAGAAAGTCAAATCCCTCTCTCCACTCAAGTGTGGAGACTGTCTTGTCCATGGGCTAAATCAGGGTAGCCGAAATTTGTGGACAAATGGATTGAGCTAGAGATGATCATAATGAGTGAGTTAACCCAGAAGCAGAAAGACTCAAATGGTATATACTCACTTATATCTGCATACTAGCCCAATGGACATGTCCCATGAAAGCCTTCCCCTACCAGGAAACTGGGACCGAGGGGAGGACATCCTATTGGGACTCTAGATGAGAGAACAATGGGTGAATAGCAATGTAGAAGGATCCAGTGGGTTCTAGAAACCTACAAGTAGAACATTATGATAGGCAGATTTGGGTCATGGGGTCCCGCTCAAACTAAGGCCCTAGCCAAGGACAATACAGGCGGAAAAATCTATGTGCTTCTTTTATGTCTCTCACCTGTTTGGCTGCATCTTCCTGTATTTGATTATGAATTTTATTTGTTTCCTCCATTAATATGCTCTTTATTAAGGATTTGAGGTCATTTTCTTGTATTTACATTGTATTTGAGGTCTCTGGGTTTTTTTTTTTTTGGATAGCTGGAAACTGGAGACGCCATGTTGGTTTTTTTTTTTTTTGCGTATGCTTTTATGCTGTTCTTTAGTCATCTTGCTGGCTTTCTTTTTGTTGGGTAGCTTCCAGAGTTGGATGGAGGGAGTCTGATGATAGAATCATTTGTTTTCTCACAATTTCCCTAGGCTGGAAGCTCTGATGCTTCACTGGTGTGAATGGAGGAGGTTAGCCCTGTTGTTTTGGACTCTCACAGCCAGTGATCCTCAGCTCCCCTGTGCTGTGGGTCCTGCAATCGTTCTGGGTCTCTGGATGAGCATTGGGTCAGGCCTAGTTATCCACAGCCTTCTAGTTTTCCTGCCAAGTCCAGCCAGGGACACTGGGCTCGAACCACCCGCCGAGCTCAGCTAGAATCACAGGGCCTGAACTGTCTGCCGACCTCAGCCAGGAATTCTGGGCTCAAAATGCACACAGGGTCCAGCCAGAATTTTTGGGCTGGGTCTGTGCACCAAACTTAGCTAGAGGCTTTTGGCCCAAAGTGCGTGCTGTGGTCAGTTATTGACTCAGGCCCGAACTGTCCGCCCAGCTCAGCCAGGAATTCTGGATTCAAACTGCACACTGTATCCAACCAGAGTCTTAGAGTTGGGACTGTGCCCAAAGCTCTACTAGAGTCTTTGGGTCCAATCTGTCTGGGAAGCACGGTTAGGGACTCTGGCCCTAAACTGCACGCCGAGCTCCCCCCGAGTCTCCTGGGCGGAATTTTGCACCGAGCTCAGCCAGGGACTATGGATCCACACTGCACGCTGAATTCAGCCCGGGACTCCGGGCCTATACTGCGTGCATAGTCCAGCCAGAGTCTTGGGGCCGCAGAGCCTGTGTGCACAGCTCAGCTAGAATCTCTGGGCCTAATCTGCCCGGCAAGTCCAGCTAGGGCCTCTGGGCTGCACCTGTGTGCTGACCTCAGCCTGTGTCAGTGCCCCAGACTGCCGGCTGAGCTGAGTTAGTGTTTGGGCAGAACTGCTCATTGATGTGAGCTAGTACCTCTGGTAGAACTGACATCTCCGCCCAGCCTGTGTCACAGCAGGAGAGCTTCAGCTGCGCTGAGCTGGTGCCTAGGGTGGAACTGAGCTCTCTGCCCAGCCTGCATCACAGCAGGGGAGCTGTGGCTGTGCCGAGCCTTGGGCAGAATTGCTTGCTCCACTGAGCCAGTGTCTCCGTGGCACTGCGCACTGAGCTGTACCCAGGACTCTGGGGCTGAACTGTCCGCTGAGTCCAGTTTGTGTCACAAGGTACCATGCTACCCAAATCCTGTCCAGAGTCCCCTCTCCCACAGCAACTCCCACCAGCCACCACACTAACCGCCTCCACTGGAAAGCTCTGAGCTGCAAACCTTAGTTGCTGCTGCTGGTGCTGCTGGTGCCGCTGATGCCGCTGGTGCTGCTGGTGCCCCTGGTGCCGCCATTGCTGCTCTGATCTAAGAAAATCTGCACTCCTCCCATGTGCAGGGGCATACAGGTCCTCGGCACCCTTGTCCCTCCAAGCCGTGGAGTACTCCTGCTGCTGTGGTGTTGGGACCTTGGTGTTCCTGGCTCAGAAATCTGTGCAATTCCCTGAATTGTTCACTGGTACTTCCAAACACATCCACACTGCTCGCCATCATCTTGGATTCTCCATAAGTCATTATTTTTATAGTAGAGAATAATATGTGGCATAGTACTGCAACTATATTCATTTGGGAAAAACAAAAAAGACTCCAGAGGCAAAGCCATGACTCTAGAACCCCTCTGTGTTCAATTCATAGAGGCTCCTGTGTTCCCCCTTGAGCATAATTATACCTCTAGCTGGCTCAGAAAGAGTCCAGATGATATGCCTCCCAAAAATAATGAATAAGAATTCCTTAGATGGCTGGAAGTATGTGGCAATTTGGAAAAGTTTCCAAAGGCTCTCAGATTGACAGGTGAAGATGGACTCCCAGATTAACCAAACACTTTCCAAGGTTACACTAGACAAAGAAGCTTTGGAGATGAGGTTGGCTCCCAGGAGTCCTGTCCAGGAGTTAGGAAAAATGCATGGAGAAGAGCCAGGGCAGGGTGTCCTGTAGTCTAGCAGAGCTAACACAGTCCAGCCAACAGCCTGGATTAAAGAGATATTGAAACAGTAATTGAAATTCCCATCCAGCTAAACACTCTGTGGCATTGTCAAGTTCCTCAAGCTGCCCCACTCCAGAGCAACTGATTCATCCATAAACTGTTGCAACAAACAAGGCAACTGAGAAACAAGCAGTGACTAAAGCTGGGAGGTGACTTAGCTTGACCAGGCTTGTGATGAACACGCAGCCTGTGGAATGGAGGAGTTAAAAGACCATCTCGGAGGTTTATATTTGAGAATCCATCAGTTAACATGGCACATGTTCAAATAGATTCATCCTTGGATAACATGAGCTTGAGTAACAATGCTCAGAGGGATTACATATTGCATGCTCCTGTGAGAAGGAATTAGACATACCAGGACTGTAAAAGGCCCTCACTCACCATCTATCCTGTGCTCAGTCACGGAATATCTACCGTGAGAAACAGAGAACCTAAAAGCAAGCATTCAAAGCTATTCTTCTGAGTTACTATAAACAACAATGAATGAATACTTGTAACAGTTAAAGTAATAGCTGGTCCTTATTAAACTCTCAAGAATTAGGGTCTGATCATCAGGGCCCCCCAACACTGTCCCCTCCATTTTCACTGACATCAATGTGGAAAGCAGTAGCATAGTTTTGTATTGTCACCCTCAACAGTCTTAATCATTCTCTTAATCTTCTAAAGACCTCAACTCTGGCCAAACTAGGATGAGTGGCATTCACATACTAACTCATTTTATTTTTGCTAACTAAGGGTTTTATTAAAAAGAGAGAAAGGAACTCAAGAGAAAAATTAAAGAACACAATAGTGCTTGCTTGTGGGCTATTCAAAGAGTTACAGTTTATTAGAAGCTATTTAAAACACAGATTTAAAGAACAAAGGTTTAGAGAAAAAGAAGTCCTTGAGCAAAGAATAAGGCACACATCACTATAACACTACTACATCAGCGTCTCCTGCGAGTATTACCATTGCCATGAAAGCCCCTCCTTCCAAACTTAGCACTGTACTGTTATGAGTTCCTTTTCCCCAAGAATCACTAGTGTACTACTGTGAAAACCTTTCCTACGAGCATCACTAGCACACTGCTATGACAGCCTTTACTACTGCAAAATACTTGCTCACTGTCTACCACTACAACTGCTCCTCTTACTCTATTTCCTAAATATCTATAAAATTGTTGCTACCACCACCTCTGAGGATATAGCCATAAGCTACTTTTAAACCTACAATGTTCTAATCACGGTTTCACTTCCACATACTGATTTAATCTTTATCCCTGGAATTTTATGGATGTCTAGGCGTACATGTTAACTTTGAACCTATACCACAATGGTAAAGAAGAAGTGTTAGATATGTTAAAGACACAGACTGGAGAAATTATAGACAATTGTGTTTCTGGGCAGCTTGTGGTTTCCTATGAATGTGTTACAAGGAATTTGACCTTTGAGAAACACCGAGTTGCTCCCTCAACCCTCACTGCCTTCCTATATGCTATCGTTTCATGAGCATGTCAATCTCTAAATATTAAAATGATACTACCTTTTTACCTTTTCATAATCTGGTGATATTAGGCCACCCTACTGCCTTATTGCGTCTACAATATATAAAAGTTTCCAAAACTATTATTTCATTTTAAAGTAGGCCTACTTTCAGAGTTAGTATTATTATGTACTATTACTAGTTATTATTAGTACTATTACTAGTACTATTACTGTGAAGAAACACCATGATTAAACCCAACTTGGGGAAGAAAGGGTTTACTTGGCTTATAAGTTATAGTGAATTAATCGTCAGGGAAAGTCAAGGCAGGAGCATTGAGTTAATAAATGAAACAGGCTATGGAGGAGCACTGTTTAGTGGCATGCTCAGCTACTTTTCGAATACAGCTTAAGCCCACTTGCTTGGACTTGGCAGTACGCAAGGTGGTTTGGGTCATCCTAGGTCAAACAACAATCAAGACAAAGCCCCACAAATTAGCCCATAGGCAAATCTGTTTGGGAGAGAGGCAGCTTAAAAGAGTCTCCTTCTTCCCAAATGACTATTTTAAAGAGAATCTCTGTTTAAAGAAAACTATTCAGCATACCCAGTGTCTTCTGTTAGAGTGGAAATTCTACACGCTGGACACTCAGACTCCCCATTGAGTTTCCATCGTTCTGAATTTAGGCAGGTTATAAGATCCAAGGCCTAGTTTTATGAGACAAAAGACTTCAATTTGATGTTCTTTAAGTCTCACTGGAGTCTCTCCTAATCGTAGACACAATGCATAGAAAACAATTAAGTAAATAATTCTTCTCTTGAGTTTAGCAGGTATTTTCATAGTGAACTAAACAAGGGGAAATTCTAATTCTGCATATTTACTAGACATGTTCCTGAATATTATAAACTGATTTCTATTTAAAGAAAAAAATTATGACTATGCCAAATTAGCTTTATCTAAACAACTTATGAGCAGAACAGTTTGCTTCACTTCAAAGATTCTGAGAGCTGTCAGTCTTCATGGAGAAGAAGGTATAGTATGATGCAGGAGCTAGTCTGTGGCAAAAGTTTCTATCCTCATGATGGACAAGGGGAAGCAGAGTTCAGAGAGGGGATAAAGGGCTGACTATAACCTTGGAAAGCTCTACTCTAATGGGCTACTTCCAGGAGTGAGGTTTTACCCATTAAAGGCTCCACAACTCCATTCCTCTAACATACACATGTTAGCACTGTTGTGGGGAACAAGCACTCAGAAAAAGTGCCTTTGTAGTGTATTTCAGATTCAAACTAGAACAGAGGCCTACCGATATTTTTTTATTACAACTAGATTTTAATACACACTCATTGCTAAATAATTAGAAATCATAAGCTCTTGAACATTTATCTAGATATATTTGGAAATAAAGGGATATCATTTCTGTTGTGCTTTGCGGCATTTTTCTTTTTGATTTACATTCAGAATTTTATTTTATTTTATTTTTCATTATGACATTTTCTTTTTTCACTTTTTATTATTTATTAATTCATTCATATTACATCTCAATTGTTATCCCAACCCTTGTATCCTCCTATTCCCCCCTCATTCCCGCTTTCACCCTACTCCCCTCCCCTATGATTGTGACTGAGGGAGACCTCCTCCCCCTGTATATGATCATAGGGTATAAAGTCTCCTCTTGGTAGCCTGCTATCCTTCCCCTGAGTGCCGCCGGGCCTCCCCATCAAGGGAACATGGTCAATTATGGGGCACTAGAGTTCATGTGAAAGTCAGTCCCCACTCTTCATTCAATTGTGGAGAATGACCTATCCATTGGCTAGATCTGGTTAGGGGTTCAATGTTTACTGAACGTATTGTCCTTGGTTGGTGCCATAGTTTGAGCAAAACCCCTGGGCCCAGATCTGCCTGCCATAATGTTCTTCTTGTAGGTCTTTAGGATCCTCTGGATCCTTTTATTTCCCCATTCTCCCATACTTCTCTTACCTAGAGTACTAATAGGATATCCTCACATCTATCCCAATCTCCTAAGTGAAGATTTCATGGGTCATGCCCCTTGGAGTAATGTCCTTATATAAGTGAGTATATACCATTTGAGTCTTTGTGCTTCTGGGTTAACTCACTCATTATGATCATTTCTAGTTCAATCCATTTGTCCACAAATTTTTGGAAATTCCTTGTTTTTAATAACTGAGTAGTATTCCATAGTGTAAATGTACCACAGTTTCTTTATCCATTCTTCTACTGAGGGACACTTAGGCTGTTTCCATGTTCTGGCTATTATGAATAAGGTCACTATGAACATGGTTGAGCAAATGTTCTTGTTGTGTGCTGGTGCATCTTCTGGGTATATTCCAAGGAGTGGAATAGCTAGGTCTTGAGGAAGCCCTATTCCAAGTTTTCTGAGACAGCTCGAGATAAATTTCCAAAGTGGTTGTACTAGTTTGCATTTCCACCAGCAATGAAGAAGTGTTCCTCTCTCTCCACATCCTAACCAGCATATGGTGTCAGTTGAATTTTTGATCTTAGCCATTCTGATGGGCATAAGATGGAATCTCAGATACTGCATTTATAAAAAACCCAACAACTTGATGTTTGTAGAAACTCTGTTCAAGTGATTCTATAGGGACAACTTTTCTGAAATGGCCCTCACTTTCTCCCTGGTGTCACATGTTGATAAATCTCAGAAAACTTCAGTGTTGTCATTATCATATCTCTTAGAGTGGTCTATGATCAGTAATCTTTGATGCTAATGTTGTTTCTTATAGGCATTGTGAATATGATCATATAAAATGGTTGCAAACTTAATAAATATTTGTGTTCTCTATAAATCAGCTATTCTACCTAGAGATGAGGCCTATTAATAATCTCATATTAAGCCTTTCTATAAGAAAGTCATACATCTCTTACTTTAAGAGACAAGCTAGAAACGAGGAATCTTAGTGAAAAGAAGTGCTCATAGTCTAAATGCCAGGTTCCTTGCACTAAATCAGTGTGACTCTAAAGGGAACACTCTTGAAGGAACTTACCAGTGCTCTACTACATGATAGCACATTAACAGTAAGCAAATGGAGGCCCTATCTCAGTTTGGAGACTTTTTATAGCCTGGATAGGAGTTCGAAGAAGCTACTCCATTCCAATAATCTAAAGGTAAACCCAAAGAAGAATTCTCACTCAGGTCTATGAAGTGAGGGTCAGGAAACTTGGGAGCATAGGAGTAAAGCCAAGTAAAGGCTGAGTCTGTGACATTTAGTGAGGAAGGCATTTCCATAGCACAAAGGTGCAAGTGAGTTAGGATGGGCTGATGTAGAAGCTATAGGTGAGCTATACAGAAGATCCAGGTGAGAAAGCGGATGCGTGTAGGTATAGTAAATGACATCTTTTCTTTATTATGAATAGCCTAATGTTGGAAGAAGGACTTACATCTCTGGGGAGTGAGATGTGAACAACTGGCTTCAATGCATCAAAAGACAGGCTGACAATACAGCAGTGGCTTTGAGGTGGATCCCAGGATCATTTAACATTGAGAAAATACTACAGCCTTTAATAACTTGGAAATCTACTCAAGATGGTGTTTTATAAATATAACAAAAAAGCCCAAATGGCAGCATTGATATATGTATTGCTCAGAGAATGATTTAAAAATATTACTCTTTATTGGCAATGCATCTGGCCACCCAGGATTCCATATGGGGATGTATAAGAAAATGAATTCTGCCTGTAAGCCTTTGAAGACGTCTATTTATTAGCCCATGGGTCTCTGAATTCTTTTTATACTCAAGTTTTATTTAAGACACATTTTGTAAAGTATTGTTGCTGAAATAGGCTAAGAATGGGCTCATCATTGTAGATACCATTGAGAACATCCATGACTCATGGACGAAGTTAAAATAGCCATCAAGTTTAGAAATTGACTTCAATACACATAGGTGACTTTGAGTCTAGAATTTCAATGAAGAAAATAACTACACATGTGGTTAAAATATCAAAAGAATCAGAATTAAGAGTGAAACATGGTGATCACTGAAATCTCTTGGTAAAACTTGAAACCATGCTCACCATCTCATGGTTGATCACAGGAAGGGATCTCTAAGGTGGGGTATCATGGCTGAATATGCTGTGAACATTGGTGGACTTACAGTAAGGGATCTAGAATATTACATAGACTCAAATTTAAAAAGTGGCTGGTTTTGATTAGTTAATTCTAATTTGGAAATGTTTAGGATCAGCAGAAAGAATCATGACAAGAGTACACTCTGGCTGGCCACATAACTCTTGGTGTCATGATTGAAGAACTATTATGTGAATCCACCATAATGTGTTGGTGGTAGTTGGTTTTGGTTAATATACCAGCAGACAACTGGAGCCGCACTGTAGAAGGAAAGAATAGAGGCTGGAATGTCCAATGCAGTTTATGTATCTACGTTATTTAGTACAGGAAATGATCTTAAAGTTTGGAAGAACCTTATGGGTAAATATTGAGGACTACAAAGTGAGGTTTTTAGATTCACATTGATTATCTTCAACAAACTGTAATTTTATGAGGTCATTTACAATAGGAATCAGAATATAAGATAGAAGAAAAATGGGAGTTTTGCGTTCACAATAGTTCATTAAAATGTACATAAACTTGTTTTTAAAAATAGAAAATAATAAAATAATAGTAATTGTATTAGTATATTATTTTAAAAGCTTGGTATTGATATAAAAGAAAGGAATGAGAATTAATACTAGAGGATAGGTAGTCATGGCATCTATTATGGTATGTTACTTATATACTCCACCTATCCTCTTCCTCTTCAGCTTCCTCTCCTTCCCTTTCTGTCTCTTTTCCATTCATTCTCTACCATTTTCTATCTATGTTACTCATATCTCTCTAATAGATAACAATATTGATGGTAGTCAATGGGCTATCATGGAAAAGGGTATATGATTGCCATTATAGTTTCAAAACAAATAACAGAAATATCATCTTAGATATAAAGGTGAGTGAAAACTAAAATATTCATGAGCTAGCTAGACCAGATGCATAAGAAATGTGAAAGCCAGTCTCTACAATGTAAGGCAGAGAGTTCTGAGGATAGTGTGGTTTTGAATTAATAACTTCATTTTGCATCATGAATGTGTGTTAGAACCTCTGCATTAAGGAGAGACAGTTTAGACATAGTAATTGAATGATGAATATGTAATATAAAAACATCAGAGAGATGCAATATGTCTTTTTTTTCTTCTGTTTTTTCGAGATAGGGTTTCTCTGTGTAGCCTTGGCTGTCCTGGAGTCACTTTGTAGATCAGGTTGGCCTTGAACTCACAGTGATCCACTAGCCTCTGCCTCCCCAGTGCTGGGATTAAAGGCATGCATCACCATGCCTGGCTGAGAGGCACTATGTCTTCATTCACCGTATGACAATTGCTTGTAAAAGAATGAGAAGGACCCTGAAAAATAGGGGAGGAGGAGCAACTTTTAGATACAAAAATGTGAATCGAGGCTCAATCTCGTTTCTCAGAATGTGAGGCTCATGATCTAATCAATGGAGCTCTTTGTAACTCTCTTATGTTTTGTCTCCTCTCACAGAACAGGGCAGAGGCAGTCCTCACAGCAGTGGATTCCCTTTCCTCACACTTCCATAGAACTTTGGCCTTAAGTCTCACCCTCCCTCCTCCATCCCCCTCTCCTATTCCTTGGAAAATGGGATCCCCCATTTTTTTTGTGAGCAGAAGGCTTATCAAAAGGCCTTTAATACATTGGTTTTCAACAAGCCCTTGGTGGTCCACATCAAGGGGAGCCCTTTTATGGACCTACCCCAGCTGATAAAATTGCACCAGGGCTGAGTTTTTCCTCTTTCCCTGTGGCCTGGCAAAGCAGTCATATCAGGGGGAAGTAATCAAAAAGCAAACACCAGAGTCCATCTCATAAATAGGCCCTGTTCCCCTTACTAGTGGACCCATATTAAGCCTGAGGTGCCTATTGGCTACATCTATGTAGAAGACTTAGGTCCAGTCCATGTCTGGTCCTTGGAGAGACCTTCAGACTCCACAAGCACTGTTGGTCTTCTTGTGGAGCTTTTGAAATCTCTAGATCCATTTCTCTTTCCATCCACTTTTCCATTAGCCTCCCTATGCTTAGCACAATATTTGGCTGTGAGTCTCAGCATCTGTTTCAAAACAGTGCTGGGTGGAGCCTCTCAGAGGACAACTCTGATAATCTCCTGTCTGCAAGCATAACAGAGTATCCTTAATAGAGTTTTCGGTTGGGCCAGGCATTGGCTGTACATTCCCTCAATCTTTGCTCTATCTGTTCTATCTTTATCCCTGCGTGTCTTATAGGCAGGGTGAACTTTGGGTGAAAGTTCTTGTAGTTGGGTTGGTGTGCTCCTCCCTCCACTAGGAGTCTCATCTAGTTAGAAGATGTCCTCTTCAGT
The DNA here is from genome assembly GCA_907169655.1 of Acomys percivali. NCBI lineage: Eukaryota > Metazoa > Chordata > Mammalia > Rodentia > Muridae > Acomys > Acomys percivali. Next base: position 77,874,947 of record OU015743.1, on the reverse strand, counting down.
CTCCATGGTCCCTGCTACTAGGATTCTCAGCTACAGTTCCCGCATATCCTCCCTGAGGCCTGTTCTGACTTAAGTCAACTTGTCACTGAGAAGGTCTCACCCCCAGCTTCTCTTTTCTCTGCTGGCCTTTGGTCCTCTTGGAGCATCCAATCTGATTTCCACTTTTATTTCTCTTTGTGTTCCCGCTCCTACCTTGTTCTCTACCTCTGTCTATTCTATTTCCCTTTCTGAGTGAGATTTAAACATCCTTCTCTGAGTCCTCTTTTTACTAATTTTCTTTGGGTCTGTGGGATCTATTCTAACTATCTAAACCTGCCTGTCATGGTATTTTGGGCATTATCTCCCTCCTGAACACCCAACTTTCTTATAGCTGCTTGCAGACTACCACTGATGAGCCTCTCTTTTCTTGACCTCTAAATTAGAAAGCATCATTCTCTTATCTTAGGCATCTTCTGACTTGTAACAGTTGTCATCATCTCTAGCTTTCCTCTCCTGTATGATTGTCATTCTATCAAATTATGTAAACATTTCCTTGTCTTTCCTTTGGTTTGTTTTTGTACTCTTTTATCTATAGCCTAAGAAGCTGTAAAAGGAATTCTGTGTTTCCTGGTAATGGTTTTGTTATGTTCCAACAGCAGCCACACTGGGGACCAGGCCTACCATACTGGGACCATTTCAGATTCAAACTGTAGCCCTCTCTAAAGAAGTTACTGTTCTCCAGTGTGCTCTTTTCATGTGCTTCTTTTGGCAGGCCTGAATTTCACTTGTTCTAAGTCTATGCTTCCTTAGTAAAGTTGAATGGTGTCTGTTGTTGAGAATCTCTCACCTAACCATGCTCAAAGTGGCAATTCCTCTGTGCCCCTTGTCTTTGCTATGAGCTATAGAGCCTGCTCAACATGAAGTCCTTGAACTTGAGAGTAAGTCATGCTTTTCTATAGACCTATTATATCTCAGACTTACAAATAACAGTACTTCATGATAATAATGGAAATGTGAATATAAATGTTAAAGTTAAGGGGAACAGAAGGCAGAGAAATGAGAACAAGGGGTAGAAAATAAAGGAAACAGGAGGGAAGAGAGAGTGGTTATTGAAATGCTGTAGCTTTATAGCATCATTCTTGCAGAAGATGGAGATTATAAACAAGGGATGTCAAATTACTCCAAATATGGGTCCAATCCATGGCAGAGTGGGAAAAGCTGGAAGTATTTCTATACACGGTGCAAAGGATGAGCCAGGAAGCTTCAAAAGGAAAGGGTTCCCAAGGAGGTAGTATTCCAATGTTCAGACATTATTTTTAAAAAATTCAATATGATAATCTTTTAGAATAATCAAGTGATCTTGAAATTAGTTACTATATTTTATTGTTTAGAGATAATTATTGAGTTTGAGTGTTATAATTTTCACAGAATATAAAGACTTTCTTTTCTGTGAGTGTCATCATTTTGTTTTTCTCTTATCTAAGTAAGATTTATTACCAACAAAGACTTTTTAAATTATTTTTTTATTAATTATTCACTTTACATTATGGTCATGGCTGCCTCCCTCCTATCCCCTCAGTCCCACCCTCTATCCCTGTTTCCCCCATCCTCCTTCCCCTACTCGCCAGACAAGAGGAAACCTCCATCCACCCACCCAGGATATCAAATCACATCAGGTCTCAGGGCATCACCTTCACCTGTGGTCCAGAGAGGTAGCCCTGCCTAGTGAAAGCAACAAAACAAAACAGAACAAACAACAAACTAACCAACCAAAACAAAACAAACAAAAAACAGGCAGCAGAGTCCATGTCAGAGTTAGTCCCCACTTCCCTCCCTAGGGTATCCACATAATGAAGCTGCTCATCAGATATATCTGTGTAGGGGGGCCAAATCCAGTCCATGCATGGTCCCCGGATGGGGACACAGATTCCACAGCCTGCCTTGGGCCCGGGTTAGTTGGATCTGTTGGTCCTTCTGTAGAGCTCCTGTTCCCTTTGAGTCATCCATCCTTTCTCCCACTCTTTCCCAAGTCCCCTTACTCTCTACACCATGTTTGGCTGTGGGTCTCTGCATGTGCTTCCAGCAGCTTCTGGGTAGGTCCACACAGAGGGCAGCTGTGTTAGGCTCCCATCACAAGCACAGCAGAGTATCATCATTAATGATAGGGGTAGGGGTTGGCTATCTCCCATGGGTGGGTCCCTGGTTGGGCCAGGCACCAGCTGGACATTTCCTCAATCTCTGCACATCTTGTAAGAAGGGCAAGTCCTGAGTAGAAGTTTACATGGGTGGCTTGGTGTTTCCTTCTTCTACTAGGAGATATGTCTGGTTGGAGGGTGTTCTTTTCAGTGTCCATGAAATCTGGTATAAGGAGTCTCATCTAGAGTCACCTTCATATACTTCCTAGAGCCTACCCTGTTGTAAGTCTCCAGCTTATCACAAAGAAGTCCTTGCCCAAGGTTTCTTTTCTCTACAAGCCTTCTGTCCTCCCACCCTGAGTTACCCTAAGTCTGATATCGACTTTTCTTTTTCTCTGTGATCCCTCTCTTACCATGTTCCCTATCTTCAATCACTTCTTTTGTCTATTTTGTTCCCACTTCAGGAATGAGATTTAAGCATCCTTCTTTGGGTCCTTCTTGGTACTAATCTTTGGGTCTGTGAATTGTAGTATGGTTATCCTGTATTATATGGTTAAAATCCACTTATAAGTGAATACATACCAAGTGTGTCTTTCTGGGTCTAGGTTACTTCATTCAAGATAATCTTTTCTAGTTCCATCCAATTGCCTGCAAATTTCATGATTTCCTTGTTTTTAATAGCTGAGTAGTATTCCATTGTATAAATGTACCAGTTTCTTATCCACTCTTTGATTGAGGGACATCTATGTTGTTTCCTGTTTCTGGCTATTATGAATAAATTGGCTATGAACATATCTGAGCAAATCTCCTAGTTGTATGATGGAGGATCATTTGGGGATATACCAGGAGTGGTATAGCTGGGTGTTGAGGTGGAGCTATCCCACTATCCTGAGAAAGTACCAGATTGATTTCTATAGTAGTTGTACAAGTTTGCACTCCCACTAGAATGGAGGAATGTTCCACTTTCACCACATCCTCACCAGTATGTGCTGTCTCTTGTGTATTTATCTTAGCCATTCTAATGGGCATAAGCTAAAATTTCAGAGTCATTTTGATTTGCATTTACCTGATGACTAAGGACATTGAACATTTCTTTACGTGCTTCTCAGCCATATGATATTCCTCTGTTGAGAATTTCCTGTTTCTCTCTGCACACCATTTTTAATTGGATTTTTTGGTTTGGTGGTGTTTAATATCTTGAGTTCTTCATATATATATTGGATACTAGCCACTTGTTAAATGTGAGGTTGGTGAAGATCTTTCCCTAATCTTCAGACTGGCATTTTGTTCTGTTGATATTGTCTTTTGCCTTATAGAAGCTTTCCAGTTTCAGTAAGTCTCACTTATTAATTGTTGATCTTGGAGCCTGAGCTACTTACTGCTGTTCTGTTCAGGAAGTTGTCACCTATGCCAATGAGTTCAAGGTTCTTCTCCATTTTCTCTTTAATAGATTTAGTGTTTTTGATTTTTATGTTGAGATCTTTAATCCACTTGGATTTGAATTTTGTGCAGGGTTATAGATATTAATCTATTTGCATTTTTCTACATTAAGACATCCAATGAAACCAGCACCATTTATTGAATATGCTATCTTTTTTCCACTGTACGGCTTTGGCCCCTTTGTCGAAAATCAAGTATGTGTAAGTATATGGGTTTATTTCTGGGTATTCAATCTGATTCCATTGATCAACCATTCTATTTCTCTGCAGTATGATGCAGTTATTTTTTATTATCATTGCTCTGTAGTATAGTTTGAAGTCAGGGATGGAGATATCTCCAGAATTCTTTTTTTATATAGGATTGTTTCAGCTATTCTGTTTTTTTTTGTCTTTCCATATGAAGTTTAGAGTTTGTCTTTCAAGGTCTATAAAGAATGGTGTTGATATTTTGATGGAAATTGCATTGAATCTGTAGGTTGCTTTTGGTAAGATGACCATTTTTACTATGTTAATCCTACTGATCCATGAACATGGGAGATCTTTGCATCTTCTGATGTCTTCATAAATTTCTTTCTTCAGAAACATGAAGTTCTTGTCATACAGTTCTTTGACTTCCTTGGTTAGACTTATACCAAGATACTCTATATTATTTTTATGGCTTTTATAAAGGGTGTACGTTTCCTAATTTTTTCTCAGCCCATTTGTCACCTTGTTCCCTACCCTAGGTCTGTGACAGAAGGGGACCTCCTCCCCCACAATATGATCACAGCCTATCAGATTTCATCCTGGTAGCCAGCTTACGATTCATGAGTGCCACAAGGCCTCCCAACCAAGGGAAAGTAGTCAAATGGGGACACAAGAATTAATGTCAGAGTTAGTCCCTGCCCTCCACACAGCTGTGGATAATGTCCTGTCCATTGGCTAGATCTGAATAGGAGTTCTAGGTTTACTGCATACATTGTCCTTGGTTGGTACAGTAGTTTGAGTAGAACCCCCTGGGTCCAGATATGCCAGCCTTGCTTGTCTTCTTATAGGTTTCTAGGGCCCTCTGGATCCTTCTATTTACCCATTCTCCCATACCTCTCTCACCTGGGGTCTCAATAGGAAGACCCAGCATCTATCTCAATGTCCTACTAAGTGAAGACTTTCAGGGGACATCCCTGTTGAGCTAGTGTCCAATTATGAGTGCTTTCTTCTAGTCTTATGTTTGGTCTTTTCACAGTGTTCCACATTTCTTAGATGTTTAGTGTCAGGAACTTTTTAGGTTCATTATTTCTTTTTTATGATGTATCAATTTCTTCAAGTGTATCTTCTACACTTGTGATTCTCTCTTCCATCTCTTGTATTCTGTTGTTGGTACTTCTGTCTATAGTTCCTGTTTTCTTCCCTAGGTTTTTCTTCTCCAGGATTGTCGCAGATTATGTTTTATTTATTTTTTGTATTTCCACTTTTAGGTCTTGGACAGTTTTATTCATTTCTTTTTCCCATTTTATTGTATTTTCTTGTATTTCTTTAAGGTATTTATTCAATTTCTTCACCTGTTTAAATTTATTTTTTTTCATTCTTTAAATAATTTAAAGACCATGTTTACTTTCAGCAATGATAAAACATTTTCCCTGAAGCAGAAAAGACAACAGAATGGCTCTTGTTTCCCAGTAGTTGTTTTAAATGTCTGGTCCAATTAAAGGGAAGCTTTAAACAAGTTTTGTTGTTACCTACACAAATCAACAATGACTTACAGAATCACAAGCACCTATGCAAAAAACAGCATAGTAGTTCTCCAGATTCGTGTTTTTATGGTATATTTTAGGATTTGACAGGTCTAGTTATTTATTGACACATGATGATATGCTATGGAAAAAGAGTTGGTATTTTTGCTGAAAATCAGATTAAACTATTAACGCAAAGGTGATAAAATAACAGCTAACGTCTTTAAGACAACTTTGTGAACAGCCTTGATAAGGGGATTACTAGCATGACTGTGAAGTTTTCTTTGGTCCTCTCTTGTTGAAAAGGGTAAAGCTGTGGGTAGCTGAGCTTGCCAGCCCTACAGCCAGTGAAAGGGAAAACTGGACTCTCATAAAATGTTAATTTTTAGTATGACAATGTGAAGAAAGAATTGAAATTGTGGAGCTGATTCTCAATAAGATCACGGAAAACATCCAGTTCCAGATCAGACACACTCTCTCTTCTTTTCCTTGTAAATATCATGAAAGAGATCTTAAAATATTTCTCACAAGCATTGAAAAAATATTATCAAAGCCAGTTAATTTTTCACAGTAGCTTTGAATCCTGATAGCCCACTGTGCAAGTAACCTTCTGTATCTCTACTCTATGTGTGTCACAGTTTTTGCAAGGACCATATTGCATTCTTAATTCATTCATGCCCATCATTTGTTTTCTCCAACTTCTTAACTATGTATTAACCTTATCTCAGTGTCTCTCTTTTTGAAAATATAGAAAAAAGGAAAAAAAGAATGACTCAATAAATCAGGCTTTCTTAGTAGTTTTTTTCTTCTCTACAGAACAAAGATTGTTGACATTGACGTTTGCATCCTGGTAAGTCCATGAAACAGTTCTCCATGAGTCAGGAAAGCCCATCTGTTATGCCAAATACTAGTCTTTCTGTTAAGCTACTATCTCTGTCATCATGATGGACTAACAGTGGCAGTTGTTTTTAATCTGTATAAATAAACATGATTATCATATTTTTTACATTCAATGTTATTTCTTTAAATATATTGCCTGTATTTTGCATGCAATCATTCAAATAACTGATAAGAGATTATTTGGCTATTTCAGAATTTGTGTTTTGCTTTTATTCTGACCTTCAGTAAAGCAAAGTTTCAGGTTTGCTTCTTGTTATGTTGTGTGTAATTTTTGCTTATGATTTGCAGAATTACATTTGGGTAAGATTAAGATTCATACAACATGTGAGTTGGACATCATTTAATAACACAGTTTGTGGGATTTTAAAGAATGAACTATTTCTCTACCAGTAGTATGTAGAATCTCAAAATTGTAAATATTATGATTTATGAACACTATCTTTATGATTTCATGGCCTATATTTGGTATTTTTAGGATGCTGTCCATAAAGTTATAGTTCAAAATTATATAGGTGTTGATTTTTTTTTTTTTACCTTCAAATTGTCCATTCAAAGTTAGGTTTTCTCCTGCTTTGTTATAAACCATTGGAGGAGGAATTCATTCTGACATCTGTTTCTAACAGAATACTTTACATTCTACTGGATCAATCATCCTCTACATTAAAGTAACCATATGAAATATTAGCAATAGTAAAATGTGATTTTTAGTTTATTCATTTATCTGTTCCTAGTACCTTTATAGTATTTCATACTTCATAATCATTGAAAAATATTAGTTATATAAATAAAAGCTTAATGTCCTAAGTTATGGGTGATTTCATGGATTAAACAGGATTTTTGTCTAATATTCTATTCAGCTTTTTATAATTTAATGACTGTAAATAATATCTTTTGGTTATAACTAATCCCCACTTCCTGTCAAACCCTTCTCTGACTATGTTTTCCATGTCTCCATCCCAAATGAGTCCGTTCAGAGTAAACTGAATGTACATGAGTGTAGCACCATTAGCTGAGGTATGGACACTTTACCAGGGGTCACTTCCCTATGGAACACTGACTCTCCCTACCCTAGCAGTCTTTATCTTTCAAATCTCTTTAATTAGACATGGGATCTGTGATCCCATTCCCCATCAATGTTGGAATTATGACTGATTTCATCTTGTAAGATCTTGTGTATGCAAGCATAACTTCTATGAGTCCATGAGTACAATAACCTATCATGTCCACTAGACACTGTTTCACAGCAATCTTCATCAGCTTCTAGTGCTATTGCCTTTCTGTTATTTCTTTTGCAATGTCTATTGAGCTATATAGAGAAAGAGTATGATACAAATGTCCCATTTAGGGACAAGCATGTCACATTACTCATTTTTGGTACTCTGACCAGTTGTGAATTACTGGGTCATTTTATAATTTTTGTCCATTAATAAAGAAGCTTCCTCAATGCTTTGTATACTGGTGAGTATTAAGAAGGTAGTTATATATTTATGTCTAGCAAAATATTAGTTCTAAGTTCTCTGTTAGGGTCTCTGACTTCTGTTGTCACAAGTTCTTAACCACATCTACAATACCAAGTATGAGGCTCAATCTGGGATTAAAGTTGAGCTGTAATAGTCCTTAAATCTGATAAGAAAACAGGTAGTTACTTCCAAAACTTTCAAGCTACCATTGCACTAATGGGCATATTTTGCCAGGTTTGCATTATTGTGGCTTTTATGATTCAGTAGCAGGTAAGACTATAGATGTCTCTTCTCTACTAGAAACCTACATAATATTTTTTTTTAGCACTATAAAAGCTTGTCTTTAGAAATAGCATCTTACCATCTATTTCTGGTGCACTACCAAGAATGATGTCTATGCCTATATGGTTGAAGGGGTCTATGGAACTCATTTTACCAACAACTTAAAAGAAGGTATCCCACACTTTTTACTTGCCTTCATGTCTGAAAATCTTTTCGCATCAGGGGGAACTATTAGCTCCTCCTTATAGTAAATCTATTATACATTGAACATATGCATGTGTAAATAAATAAAAGCTCCTATAATATTTCCATATAGATTTTCAACATCCCTGGTATTTGTTAAATACTGAGAAATTTGAGCTGGCATAGCAGTAAGAATTTGTAACTACATGTACTAAATGAACAACTTTTAGGTGTGTAAGAAAAAATATGTCTCATTAAGTGGATAAACATTTCTCCCATTAAAAAATTATTTGTTTAGAAAGTAGCTGACTTGCTGATGGCATACTCATGAATAAGGCTTCACAACCTTATCCAATCTTCCTACACTACTTTCCCTACTTTTAGCTTTCCCCTAGCACATATACCCCCTTCCAAAGTAATAGCTGATATATTCCCTTGTCTTCTTTACTTCTTCCCTTAACATATCTTACTCTGAGTCACATTGGCCCCTTTCTAGCATTTTTTGCATTTATTCATATTGTACTCTCCTAATTAAACATATTCAATAATTACCTATGGTTCACATATAAAAATGAAGGTATTTATCTTTCTGTGCCTATTACCTTGCTTGGTCTAATTTTTCCAGCTCCATCTATTTAATTGCACTTTAAAAACTATTTTTTATTTTTTATTTTTTTATTTTTTAAAATTTTATTAATTTGTTCTTGTTACATCTCAATGGTTATCCCATCCCTTGTATCCTCCCATTCTTCCCTCCCTCCCATTTTCACCTTATTCCCCTCCCCTATGACTGTTCCTGAGAGGGATTACCTCCCCCTGTATATGCTCATAGAGTATCAAGTCTCTTCTCGGTGACCTGCTGTCATTCCTCTGAGTGCCACCAGGTCTTCCCCTCCAGGGGACATAGTCAAATGTGAGGCACCAGCACATAACAAGAAAATTTGCTCAACCATGTTCATAGCAGCCTTATTCATAATAGCCAGATCATGGAAACAGCCTAAATGTCCCTCAGTAGAAGAATGGATAAAGAAACTGTGGTACATATACACTATGGAATACTACTCAGCTACTAAAAACAAGGAATTCCTGAAATTTGTGGATAAATGGATTGAGCTAGAAATGATCATAATGAGTGAGTTAACCCAGAAGCAGAAAGCCTCAAATGGTAAAAACTATTTTTTATAATTTATTCACATTAAATCCCAAATTTTTGACCCTTGCTCATATTTTCCTGATCATATCTTCCCTACCACCTCCTCACTCAACCCTCAGCAGGGATATGCCTCCTCTCCCACCATCAGACCACAGCCTATTAGGTCTCATCAGGATAGCCTGCATCCTTTTCTGCTTTGGCTTACAAAGTTGCCCCACCAAGGGAGAGTGATCAATCATGTGCACCAGAATTCATATCAGAGGAAGTCCTGCCTCACCATATACCATGCTTGTCTTTCTGGGTCTGGGTTACCTCACTAAGAATGATCTTTTCTAGTTATGTCCATTTACCTGCAAACTTCATGATCTCCTTCTTTTCGATAGCTGAGTAATATTCTATCGTGTAAATTGACCAGTTTCTTTATCAATTCTTTGGTTGAGGAACATTTGGGTTGTTTCCAGTTTCTGGCAGTTATGAATAAATGGCTATGAAGACAGTTGAGCAAATGTCATTGTTGTAAGATGGACCATCATTTGGGAATATGCCCAGGAGTGGTATAGTGTAGTCTTCAGGAAAAGCTATTCCCAGTTTCCTGAGAAAGCACCAGGTTGATTTCCAAAGTGATTGTACAAGTTTGTCCACCCACCAGGATTGGAAGAGTACTCCCCTTTCTCCACATCCTTGCCAGCATGTGTTGTCACTTGACTTTTTGATCTTATCAATTCTTATAGGTGTAATATGAAATCTCAGAGTCATTTTGATTTGTATTTCCCTGATGAGTAAGGACACGGGGCATTTTTAAAAGCGTTTCTCAGCCATTCAATATTACTCTGTTGATAATTCTCTGCTTAGCTCTGTAATCATTTTTTAACTGGATTATTTGGTTTGTTGGTGGTTAGTTTCTTGAATTCATTATATATTTTGGATATTAGTCATCTATCTGAGCTAGAGTTGGTGAAGATCTTTTCCCAGTCTGTAGGATACATCTTTGTTCTGTTGACAGTGTCTCCTGCCTTACAGAAGCTTTTCAGTTTCATGAGATCCCAGTTATTAATTGTTGACCTTAGAGCCTGAGCTGTTGTTCTGTTCAGAAAGTTGTCTCCTGTGCCAATGAGCTCGAGGCTCTTCTACATTCTTTCTTCTAACAGATTTAGTGTCTCTGGTTTTATGTTGAGGTCCTTAATCTACTTGGACTTGAGTTTTGTGAAGGTGATAAATATGGCTCTATTTGCATTTTTCTTTCTTTTTCTTCTTCTTTTTCTTCTTCTTCCTCTTCCTCTACTTCTTCTTCCTCTTGTTCTTGTTCTTCTTCTTCTTCTCCTTCTTGTTCTTGTTCTTCTCCTCCTCCTCCTCCTTCTTTTTCTTCTTGAGACAGAGTTTCTCTGTGTAGCCTTGGCTGTCCTGGATGCACTTTGTAGACCAGACTGGCCTTGAACTCACAGAGATCCACCACCTCTGCCTCCCAAGTGCTGGGATTAAAGGTGTGCACCACCATACTCGGCAGTTTTATTTGAATTTTTCTACATGTAGACATCCATTTGTTGAAGATGCCATCTTTTTTCCATTGTAGGATTTTGGCTTCTTTATAAAGATCAAGTGTCCATAGGTGTGTAGGTTTATTTCTGGGTCTTCAGTTTGATTCCATTGATCAACCAGCCTATTTCTATCCCAGTACTATGCCATTTTTATTACTGTTGCATTATATTATATCTCGAGATCAGGTATGGAGATACCTCCAGAAGATTTTTTTTTATTGTACAGTATTATTTTAGCTACTCTGGGATTTTTGTTTTTTCATATAAATTTGAGAATTGATTTTTCAAGGTCTGTAAAGAATTCTGTAGGTATTTTGATAGCGATTGCATTGAATCTATAGATTGCTTTTGGTAAGATGGACATTTCTACTATGTTGAACTTCTTGATCCATGAGAATGGAGATCTCTTACCTTCTGATATCTTCTTCAATTATTTTCTTCAGAGTCTTGAAATTCTTGTCATAAAAACCTTTCACTTTCTTTGTTAGAGTTACATCAATATACTTTATATTATTTGTGGCTTTTCTGAAGGGTGTGGTTTCTATAATTTCTTTCTCAGCCCATTTGTCATTTATATACAGGAGGGCTACTTTTTTTTTTTTTTAAAAAATCTTGTATCCTGTCATTTTTCTGAAGGTGTTTATCAGCTGTAGGAATTCTCTTGTGGAATTCTGGGGGTCACTTATGTATACTGTCATATCATCTGAAAATAGTGATACTTTGACTTCCTCCTTTCAAATGTGGATCCCCTTAATCTCCTTTATTGTCTTATTGCTCTAGCTAGAACTTCAAGTGCCTTTTGATATTTGTTGTGGTAGTATGTTTGTGGGATTGTCTAATTTTTGTTTAGCTTAAGTGAAGTTATCTAAATCTTGTGTTTTTCTGGTTTTAGTTAGCCTCCTTGGGTTAGAATCATTCTAATATCTTCTGTAGGGCTGGATTTGTGGATAGGTATTGTTTAAATTTGTTTTGTCATGGAATATCTTGCTTTCAAGATCTATGGTTATTTGGTGTTTTGGTGGGTACAGTATTCTGGACTGGAATCTGTGGTCTTTTAGGGTTTGCAAGACATCTGCCTAGGCCCTTCTGGCTTTTATGGTCTCTGCTGAAAAATCAAATGTGATTTTGATAGGTTTACCATTGCATATTACTTGGCCTTTATCCCTTGGCACTTTTAATATGTTTTCTTTGTTCTGTACATTTAGTGTTTTGATTATTATGTGATGGGGGGCTTTTCTTTTCTAGTCTACTCTATTTGGTATTCTGTAGGCCCCTTGTATGTTTATAGCTTTCTCTTTCTTTAAACTGCTGGAAATTTTCTTTTATTTCTTTTTGCTTTTCTTGAGTTCTTGGATGTATCAGGATTTTTTTTTTTTTTAGATTTTAATTTTCTTTGATGGTTGTATCAAATTCTTATATTGTATCTTCTATACCTAAGATTCTTTCCTCTGTCTCTTGTAATCTCATGACGATGGTCACTTCTGCAGTTCCTGTTTTCTTTTCTAAGTTCTCTATTTCGAGAATTTTCTCAGTGTGTGCATTCTTATTATTTCTATTTTTATCTTCAGATATTGGAACATTTTATTGATTTCCTTCACATGATTGTTTGCATTTTCCTGAATTTCTTCCAGTGATGTATTCATTTCTTCTTTATAGGCCTCTCTAGGGGCCTCAATCTGCTGGATTTATCTTCTTGTATTTTTTATGGATGTTATATATTTCCTTCATTATCATCTTCATAAGGATAGATTTGAGGTCATTTTCTTGGGTTTCAGTTATGTGAGAGTGTCTAGGGCTGATTGCTCTGGGATAACTGCCATAATAACTTGGCTTTGTTTGTTTGTTTGTTTGGCTGGCCTTTAGCCATTTGGCTATCTCTGGCATTGTATGGTAGTTTCTGGTAACCTTTGCTGGCCATTGAGAGCAGGTCATAGGTGAGTGGCTCTAGTCTGAGACCCAGCACCTGTCAAGACCAGAGAACCCCTCAGTGGATCAGGTGAGTGACCTGAGGTCAGAACTGTCTGCGTTCCTCCCTTCTTGGGATATTCAGACATTGGTGTTTTGTGGTCCATAGTTCAGTCTGAGACACAGAGCACACGTGCTACTAGTAGGCAAGTGGCTAGACACCGGAGACCACCTCTGTGCCTGTGTGGGCTCAGGAACTTTCCACAGATTAGCCAGATAACCTGAGGTCAGATCCACTTGTGTTCCACACAGTGGGGTCTCTACACAGCTAGCATACTCAGACATTGGTGTTTTGTGGTCCACAGTTCAGTATGAGACACTGAGCACAATGTGCTTCTTGTGTGTGGCTAGACACTTGTGGACTACACACAAGCCTGCTGGAACCTAGGCTCTTTTCTGTGGATTAGCTAAGTGACCTGAGACTGAACCCACTTGTGTTGTACACCGTGTGGTCCACTGTCACCCGGGAAATACCACTACTGGTGTTCTGGATCCCACAGTTTGATCCTTTCATTGTTGTGCAGTCACTCCTGCTTTGCTAATCAGACACAGTGTGTTATCTATGCAGCCATCTTGGATCCTCCTCAAAACTTTATTTTTTTATAGCTGAGCATAACCCTATTTTGTATATGTATCATATTTTCATTAGTAATTAATCTTTTGCTAGACATTTAGGCTGATTATTTTTTTTGTTTGGAAAGCTGGGGTGATAGACATGGCTGTACAGCTGTCTGTAGTAAGAAGTAGAGTCATCTGGGAATGCAACCAAAAGTGGTGTTAAATCGTGGGTTATATTGTTGTTCTCTTATAATTAAAAAATGTATTTATTCACTTTACATCCTGGTCTTAGCCACATCTCTCCTCACTTCCCAGGCCCACTCTCCCTTCCTCCCCCTCACCTCTCCCTTATTCCTCATAAAAGAGGAGCCCCACTTGCAATCTAGCTTGTCAAGTTGCATCAGGACTGAGCATGTCTTCTTCCCCTGTGCCCTTGCAAGGGAGTCCTGTCAGGGGGAAGTAATGGAAAACCTGGCAAAAGAGTCCATATCAGAGAGAGGCGGTGGAGGGGGGAGAGATTCTGTCTTCCTTTTTAGAGCACCCACATAAAGCCTGAGCTTCCCATCAGCCACATATTTATAGAGGTCTAGGACCAGTCCATGCAAGATCCTCGGTTGATGGTTTAGTGTTAGCAGGCCCTTCTGTGCCCAGGTTACTTGGCTGTGTTGGTCTTCTTGTGAAGCTGCTGTCACCTCCAGGTCATTTCCTCCTTCCCTCCACCTTTTCACAAGGCTCCCTATGTATTGTCCAATGTTTGGCTGTGAATTTCAGCATATGCTTCTAGGTGCTATGGGTAGAGTGTCTTAAAGGATAACTCTGCTGGCCTCCTGTCTGCAAGCATAGCAGAGTATCTTTAATAGTGTCAGGGGTTAGTTCTCTCCCATGGGGTATATCTTGGTTGGGCCAGGTATTGGCTTGAAATTCTCTCAGTCTCTGTTTTATTTGCTCTGTCTTTATCCATGCACATCTTGTAGGCAGGGTGAATTCTGAGTCCACAGTTCTTGTGGTGGCTTGGTGTTCCACTTCTTCTACAAGGAGTCTTGTTTAGTTAGAGGGTGTCTTCTTCAGACACTATAGCCCCTGTTACTGGGAGTCTCTGCCAGAGTCTTCCTCATATTGTCTGAGGAGCCAATCCTGACTTAAGTGTCCAGCTTGTCACAGAGATGCCCCCACCGACAATTTCTTTAACATGCCTTTTTCCCTCCTACCCCAGCTTTCCCCAGGTTTGATCTCTACCCTCATCTCTCTCTGTGTTTTCTCTACTAGGCTATTTCCTCTTGTGAGTGAGATTTAAATACCTTCCTCTGGATCTTTCTTGTTACATTATCTTCTTTAGGTCTGTGCATTTTAGTATTTTTAGCCTGTACTATATAGCTAAAACCCACATATAAGTGAGTACACACCATGTGTGTCTTTCTGCATCTGGGTTACTTCACTCAGGATGATCTTTTCTAGTTCCATCCATTTTCCTGCACATTTCAAGGTTTCCTTGTTTTTAATAGCTGAGTAGTATTCCATTGTGTAAATGTACCACAGTTTCATTACCCATTTTTCAGTTAAGGGACATCTAGGTTGTTTCTAGATTCTGGCTATTATGAATAAAGCTGCTATGAATAGTTGAACAAATGTCCTTGTTGTATTGTGGAGCATCTTTCAGGTATATTCCCAGGATTGGTATGGCTGGGTCTTGAGGTAGAATTATTCCCAATTTCTTGAGAAACTGCCAGATTGATATCTAAAGTGGTTGTACAAGTTTGCACGCCTACTAACAATGGAGGAGTTTTATCCTTTCTCCACATCTTTGCCAGCATGTGTTGTCACTTGAGTTTTTGATCTTATCCATTCTTATAGGTGTAAGATCGAATCTCAGAGTCATTTTTAATCGCATTTACTTGATAACTAAGGACACTGAGCATTTCTTCAAATGCTTCTCTGCCATTTGATATTCCTCTGTTGAGAATTCTGTTTAGCTCTGTGCCTAGTTTTTTAATTGGGTTATTTTGTTTGTTGTTGTCTAATGTTTTGAGATCTTTATATATTTTGGATATTATTGCTTTGTTGGATGTAGGATTGGTGAAGATCTTTTCCCAATATGTAGACTGTTTTTATTCTATTGACAGTGTCCTTGGCCTTACAGAAGCTTTTCAGTTTCAAGAAGTCCCATTTATTAATTGTTGATCTTAGAGCCTGAGCTGTTTTTTGTTTATTTTTAGAATCCTCTAAACTGATTTTCACAGTGACTATACTACTAAAATATTTGCCAGAATTTTATTTTTTGTACCTTTTTCTTTTTCATGTAGCAATTCTAACTGGGGTGAGATCGGCTCTCAAGACAGTTTTCATTTGCATGTCTTTGATGACTAAAATGTCAAATACTTTTGAAAATGTGTATTTTCTTTTCATGTTTCCTCTTTTGTGAATTATCTGTTTATTGACCTACTAATTGGTTGGCAGCTCTTTCTTATTGGTATGTATTTCCTGCAGTTCTTTATATATATTTTTATATTTATAACATGTTTGAAATATAGGTAACAAAATTATACTTTCTATTGTGTTGGCTCTGTTTACTTTGTTGATAGTTTCTGTTGCTATGTAGACAACTTTAAATTTCATGTAAAATTTACTCAATTCCTGGGGCCTATTATGGAGCTACTGGGGTTTTATTCAGAAATGTATTTCCTATATATAGCACAGGAGTAATTTCTTTATGTTTGCTTTTAGCTTTTTGAGTTGATCTTTGTCCATGGTGAAAGATATGAATAATCCTTCTGAATGTTTTGCAAGCATCATTCATAAAAAAGAGTATTTGAAGAGTGTGATTTTAAGTTATTTAAAAAAATTAGGTGCCTGCATTTTTACTGGGTCTTCCTCTATGTTTCACTCATCTATGTGTCTGTTTTTATGAGAGTAGTAGATTGTTGTTAACACACACACACACACACACACACACACACACGCACACACTGCTGATCATGATGAGGTACCTTTTTAGAAGCCACAGGCAGACAGCCATCAACCACAGAGTGTAACATGTGAAGCAACATGTTAAACACAGATATTTAAATTTATAATATCAGATATTATGCTATAATAGCCAGAACCTGATTATTAAAGATGTCAGTGTCAGCAAAGTTCTTGTCACATGGTTCTCGTATGGTACTTGGAGAGCTGGGAATATTGTCTCAAGTTCGGTGGACTTGAAAATTTTCCCCAAGCAATGTGAAGGAAAGACTTGGTTAGGATTAATGAGACTGTAACATTGTATTATATTACATAAATAAGTACAGTTATCTTAATATAAAGAATATAATCTATGAAGAAATGAAATAAAGAACCTAACATAAAATCTTCAATCTATTTATTCATCTTTAGTATCTTGCACCTGACTAGATCTGAGTTCTTCTGTCTCACTGTATTTGCATTCTATATTTATAACTGGTCCTCCTGTGCACATTCTACCCTCTCCAAAAGCACATCCATTAAACATCCTACCCCCTACAACAATGTCCTTCTTTTTAAAACTCAATAACCTATCAACTCCTGTTTGTGCTGTCCATATACTTGTGGGTGTGGGACCAACGATAGGTGTGATGTTGATTCACCAGGAAATATATTATTCAATAAAACTCTCTCCTACAGAAGCCATCAACTGGCCATATGTCCTCAGTTAGGGGGCGGGGTGCTCATGAACCCTTTCCTTTTCTGTGCTAGAATGTTGCCTGACTTAATCCAGTGAGAACAATCACAGATGCTCTGATTGCTGTGTGACTGCTATGGCTGTGTCATGTCAGGAGAAGTTTGTTGAGCTCTTCCCTAACCACTGTCTTCAATATTCTTCCTTTCTCCTCTTTTATGATGTACCGTAAACCTTGCAGGAGGAAGGGTAACAGATGATATCAATGCTCCATTTGTGCCTTAGATAGCTATTGTTACTTATTCTCTGTACTTTGACCTGTTATGAACTTTTGTGTTAACCAGCATGCACTAGATAAAAATGGTGCTCTGATGAGGCATGGGAGCTGCACTAATCTATGTGTAGAGAAATAGGAATTTATATGTCAGTTTCATACTATGACCATTTAGCAAATAATAGTATTTGGCTTACCCCTGGGTCGCCTGAGCTCCCTAATTATGAGTTCTTAGACAGATTCTCAGGGCAAAGCATGTGTTTCCTTCTTGTGTAGCTGAAAAATTTCGAATTCTCTAGGCTGCTTTTTCTATTAGTTAACAATTTTCCTCACAGTACAGAAGCTCTTTAATCTTACCAAGTCTTGCTTATTGATTGTTGATTTTATTTCCCAGGTAATTGGATTTCTACTCAGAAATTCTTTTCTGAGCCTATATCCTGAAATGTATCCCCCTCCCTTTTTTCCAGATATTTCAGATGTAATATTCAAAAGTATATGTGCAACTATGTATGGACATATACTGTATGTATGTATGAACATGCGTCATTGTTCTGTGTGCTTCATATGCACTATGTAGTTATGTATATATGAGGTGTAATATATATGTGTGAGCTCTGGTTTGTGTGTATGTGTGCCTATAAGCAGAGTGTGGACTTGAGTGTGTAAAAGTAGTATGGTATGTATCAATTTCTGTGATTTCATGTAGACAAATATAATAAAAATATCACCCTAACCTGAAAAGCCCCAATTCTATGTCTACCTATCTCTGAATTTAAATCCTGAAGCATTAAGTTCACATAATAGCACATTACTTTATATGTGTGCCTTTACCAAAGCATGGCCATTTTGGGGGAATTAAGAAGACTTTTTAAAATTAAATCTTAGATACCACTGTAAAAATGTTATATGTAAATGTGCTATTAGAGAGTGTGGATCAGGGATATTTTAAATCAGTGGTGCTGACTGGTTACCAAGGCACTCATTTTAATATAGCCTGAGACCTTGCTAGAAATTCTAGTGATTGTGTGTATGCACTGCTCCCATGCTCACATAAACAGTGAACTTATCTGCATATCTGTACAGAAATTAGTTTGGTAGATTGGGAATTAGCCTTCAGCAAACATTCTATGTGGAACTTCTTGTAGGTTTATGTCTCTCTCTCTCATTTAAATATCTATGAATGGGAGGTTGAACTTTGTGATAAGCATATGTATTAGCATGGATTTTCTAAAGGAACAGGATTTATGGAATGAATATATCTATATCTATATCTATTTAATATCTTTAGTAGCACCTGAGTAGCTGTTGCTCATTGTCACTAACTCATACTCTACAATTATTGTCTACAATCATATATACATACGTGTGTGTGAGTGTGTGTGTGTGTGTGTGTGTGTGTGTGAATGTGAGAGAGAGAGAGAGAGAGAGAGAGAGAGAGAGAGAGAGAGAGAGAG
>OU015743.1:77836877-77849862 GCA_907169655.1 Acomys percivali | reverse complement strand
TTCTTCTTCTTCTTCTTCTTCTTCTTCTTCTTCTTCTTCTTCTTCTTTTGGACTGATAGTACTTGATTTTACCCAAGGTCTCAGGATATCTGATCTCTGGTTCTTGATCACCCAGTTTTAGGTATCAGTTCCATCTTGTGGAAGGGGAAGTAATATAGATTTTATGTGTGGAGTAGGGGTGAGTAATGACACAAATGGGAGTATCAGGTGGGGAGGGGGAGGGGAAATAAGGTTGAGGGAGAGAATGTGGAAAGACACAGCTAGAATTGAAAGGTATTTGAGGGATGGTACAGAAACCTAGTGCAGTGTATACTCCCTAAAATATATGAAGATGATTCTGGTGAGGTATCCTACTAATGTGATAGAGTCCCAACTAGACATCTCTTGTGACAAAACAAGCCTTTCAGTACTTAGGACTGGGTTGCATTCAATTGAGCTGTTGGCCAAGGATGTCCCATGGAAGTACTCAAATAACCCCAGCTTTTGCTAAATCGTGGGTTGTTTTCTGCACTTAGGCAATGGTGGCCCAGAAGTTGAAGGAGTAACTAACCAATACATGATTTGATTTAAAGTATTATTTCTACTAATTTACTTCAATTCAGAGAATGGAAAAATGATTTCTTGTTCTAGAATGATAAAAAGCATGGTCTTTTATTTGTACTTCTCTGTATTTTAAAACTTGCAAAGAATTTTTGTTACTTAAATAATTTGAAAGTATGAGTTTAGTTTCCAGTCAATAGATAGTAAAATCGACAGGCAAGAAATTCAAAAGTCTTCAAAGGGCAAACAAAATATGCTTATTTAAGTACAAATATATAATTATCTTTATATGGAATGTTAAGAGGAAATTAAGTGAAAATAGATATACATATATAATGATTTAGCTGAATTTATCAAGGCATTTAAAAATAAGCAGAACAAATCCTACATTAAAATTTTTTTATACAAAAGAAGCTATTAATGGAGTTTTCCTATGTTGATATGTACACACCAGTATTCAGTTCACTCATGTGAATGGCAAAGCAGATGCCTGAAGTCGGGCTCTGAGGGGTGGTGTTATTGACACAGGGTGCTGCAATCATATTTTCTGTGGTTAGATCTTTAAGGCATTAGATTTCTAAGCTATTTTTCTGTTGAACTTCAACATGTGTCTAGTTTTTCTGAATAGAACATTAAAAAACATATCAGATATGTGATTTCCAATTATTTCTCTTACTATATGACTTTTCTTAGTTTTTTAGCACTGTTTTACTGAGCAAAAATTTCACACTTTTTTTTAATAGTCTGGGTTTTTGCTTTGTTGTATTTTGCTTTTCTTATTACATTTTTACTGACATTGGCTACAAAGTTAAAAATAGAAGTGGATGGACACAAGCACAGGACTTTGAACATGAGAAAGCTATTATGCTGTAGGTGGTATTTTACTAACAGATAACTTCATGCCAATGCAAATAGTGAACTTACAAACCAAGTAAACTGTCAGGTACTGGTGCATTTAAGTAAGAAAATACAAAGCAGAGAAATGGATGATTACTCAAATATTATATGTATATATATATTCAATAAATAAGCACAGTAACATATCTGCACAGCAATATATAAACACATGTAATAGATAAACACACACAGTATATGTATATGTATATGCCTCCATGCATAGTATGAGAAGGGCTGAAGGAGAAAGCCTTCAAAAAATCCCTCCAGAAAAAAAAAAACAGTAGAAAAAGGTCATGCAGACTTTTATAAGTTTTAAGGGAGTGATGGTAGTTTCCATACCACGTGATTTTGTCTGGTCTGGTCCATACAGCAAGGGGCATAGACCGTAAACATCTTGCAATGGTAAAAGGTAGATGCTGGGGCTGGTTCCTCTCACAGTCAAATGAGTTCTGGGTACTTATAGCAGGGCCTGTCAGGGAACAGACTATAGGAGTTATGCCTTGATTTGGGTAAGTGGGACAGCTAGGGGGAGAAGTAAAAGAACATTCTTTGAGGAAAGAGGAAAATGCATATCATGCATGATTTACTCCACTGTTATGCTGATATTACACAATGTCTTGCATTGTCATGTGTTGTGTGAACATTACCGAGAGCTGAGTCTTAATTACAGGGGAATGTTCTTTATTGTCTTGGAAACTTTTCATGGGATCATCTCTTCTTCTTCTAAAATGAAATATAAGTTAAAACAATTTAAAAATATTTTGTGAAGGAGCTTGAAGTACCTTTCAGGCAAGATATATTAACTGAAACTAAATTTACCATCCAAGTAGAAGCAGTGTAATTAGACATCCCATTTCAAAGCATGATAGAAAGCAAAGGTAATGAAGACCATGCCATATTGATGGGTAGACACATAAAAAGATGACTGTGGTTTGAATGCAGTGCTTCCTGATAGATCCATGTTTGAATGTGTGACCCTTAGTAGATCGCATAATAGTCACAGTTAATGACCTTGTGGTTAACACGCTGCCTATGGACATTTTATATTCCCTTTTCCCCTCCACATTGGCATAATGTGATGCCTAAATCATTGGAACAGATTAGAATGACTGAATTATAAGCACATTCTTACAACAAAGCCACAAAGTCAATTCACTGAGGAAGGAGTTGTTTTTCATCCAATGCTAATGGAGTGCTCAGCTCTCCACCAGCCAGTAGGATGATGCTCAATTCACAAAGTACTCCTGTTTAAATAGTAACTCAACTCTACTAGAGACCAATGCATGCCCTTATAGGATAAGAATAGAGAGAATGCTTGCGACTTTGGGGTATATATATCAAATCTTAGGATTTCAGAATTAAGTAAGAAATAAACATCTAAAAAATTCTGTAAATTATAACTCACAAAAATCACCTGATTAAAAAAAACAACTAAAACACAATTTTGAAATCATAAGTCATTTGGGATGTATCTGAAGTAATAGTTAGAGGGAATGCTTTATTCTCAGTTTTTAAATATGAGGGAAAAATCTCAGCTTTCTTTTCATTACATGTGAAAAGTCTAATAAAACTTGAAGAAAACAAATAGTAGCGATAACAGCAAATAACCAGCTATTCAGAAGATTTTATTAAACATTGTCAAAGCACACCTCACAATACATAAAGGCTAATACCTCATGGATGTTTTATCATCTCTTCCTGTTTCTGTGACAAAATCCTCTGATAAAAACAATGCAAGAGAACACAAAATTCCAGGTTATAGTTTATCATTGTGGGGGTCTTAGGGTGGGAAGAACTTAAGAGCAGTTGGACATATCACATCTCCAGAGAAGAGTTGAGAACAATGAATTAATGAATGCATGCTTAATAGTGGTCAGCTTGTTTACTAACTCTTATACAGACCAGCTTAGATGAAGGTCCAGCTTGCAGAAGGTAAATTGTCCTATCTCAGTTGGCAGTGATCAAGACAACACTCCACAGGCATCCTCTCAGGCCTTCGCAATCTAGACAATAGCTCACTGATACTCCCTTCCTAGATTCTAGAGTATCACTGTTGTCAACTTGACACACAAACACATCCCACTTAAGACATACTCTTTCACCACATTTTCCTACAATTTCATGCTTTTCTCACAATCTAAAATAAAGCATAACTCTTGAAGTCCCCGTAGTCTTTGAAGATCCCCACACTTCCAAAGTCACTTAACTGTGAGCTCCTATAAAATAAAATAAAAACAGTATAGACATACGATGCATAGTAGTATAGAATAAACCTTACTGTTTCAAAATAGAACTGTCTGGGTACAAGGAAGGGTTAATCTAAGCACCAGACTCAAACAGCAGAAACAAATCTGGAGGCTTTGTCTCCCTGTCTGGAACTTATGATGAAGAAATCTGATGGGCTCCAAAGGGTGAAGTATCCCTACCTCTCCAGCCCTGCGATCTACAGGTCATGAAGCTTCTAGTATGTACACTCATGCTGCCTCCTCTTTGCAGTTGCAGATCATGTTGTCAGATACCTCCTGATTTTGGCATTTTCTTTCTTTTTTTAAATTGTTCTTTTATGTGATAAGATATTCTTTTTTATTTCAGTGTAGGGGTTTGTTTTTTTTTTAACTTTCTTTTTGTTTTTTATTAATTTATTCTTGTTACATCTCAATGGTTATCCCATCCTTTGTATCCTCCCATTCTTCCCTCCCTCCCATTTTCCCCTTATTCCCCTCCCCTATGACTGTTCCTGAGAGGGATTACCTCCCCATGTATATGCTCATAGGGTATCAAGTCTCTTCTCGGTGACCTGCTGTCCTACCTCTAAGTGCCACCAGGTCTCCCCCTCCAGGGGACATGGTCAAATGTGAGGCACCAGAGTACATGCGAAAGTCATATCCCACTCTCCACTCAAGTGTGGAGACTGTTCTGACCATTGGCTAGATCTGGGTAGAGGTTTAAAGTTTACCGTCTGTCTTGTCCTTGGCTAGGGCCTTAGTTTGAGCGGGACCCCTGGGCCAAAATCGGCCTATCATAATGTTCTACTTGTAGGTTTCTAGGACCCACTGGATCCTTCTTTATTGATATTCTCACATGGTTCTCTCATCTAGAGTCCCAATAGGGTGTCCTCCCCTCTGTCCCAGTTTCCTGGTAAGGGAAGGCTTTCATGGGACATGCCCCTTGGGCTAGTATGCAGATATAAGTGAGTATATACCATTTGAGTCTTTCTGCTTCTGGGTTAACTCACTCATTATGATCATTTCTAGCTCAATCCATTTATCCACAAATTTGGGGAATTCCTTGTTTTTAATAGCTGAGTAGTATTCCATAGTGTGTATGTACCACAGTTTCTTTATCCATTCTTCTACTGAGGGACATTTAGGCTGTTTCCATGATCTAGCTATTATGAATAAGGCTGCTATGAACACGGTTGAGCAAATTTTCTTGTTGTGTGCTGGCGCATGGAGCATCTTCTGGGTATATTCCAAGGAATGGAATAGCTGGGTCTTGAGGAAGCCCTATTCCCAGTTTTCTGAGATAGCACTAGATAGATTTCCAAAGTGGCTGTACTAGTTTGCATTCCTACCAGCAATGAAGGAGTGTTCCTCTCTCTCCACATCTTTGCCAGCATGTGGTGTCTCTTGAATTTTTATCTTAGCCATTCTGATAGGTGTAAGATGGAATCTCAGAGTTGTTTTGATTTGCATTTCCCTGATGACTAAGGAGGTTGAGCATTTCTTTAAGTGTTTCTCAGCCTTTTGATATTCCTCTGCTGAAAATTCCCTGTTTAGTTCCAAGCCCCATTTTTCAATTTGGTTATTTGTTTTGGTGGTGTTTAATTTCTTGAGTTCTTTATATATTTTGGATATTAGACCTTTGTCAGATGTAGGGTTGGTGAAGATATTTTCCCGGTCTGTAGGCTGTCGCTTTGTTCTCTTGACAGTGTCTCCAGCCTTACAGAAGCTTCTCAGCCTCATGAGGTCACATTTATTAATTGTTGACATTAAGGCCTGGGCTGTTGGTGTTCTGTGCAGGAAGTTGTCTCCTGTGCCAATATGTTCCAGGCTCTTCCCCATTTTTTCTTCTAACTGACTTAGTGTCTCTGGTTTTATGATGAGGTCTTTCATCCACTTGGATTTGAGTTTTGTGCAAGGTGTCAAATATGGGTTCAGTTGCATTTTTTTACACATAGACATCCAGTTAGACCAGCACCATTTGTTGAAGATGCTATCCTTTTTCCATTGAATGGATTTGGCTTCTTTGTCAAAAATCAAGTGACCATATGTGTGTGGATTCATATCTGGGTCTTCAATTCGATTCCAATAATCAACCAGCCTGTTGCTGTGCCAGTACCATGCTGTTTTAATTACTATTGCTTTATAGTACAATTTGAGGTCAGGTATGGAGATTCCTCCACAGCACCTTTTATTGTACAAGATCGTTTTTGCTATTCGGGGTTTTTTGTTTTTCCATATGAAGTTTAGAATTGAACTTTCAATGTCTTTAAAAAATTGTGTAGGTATTTTGATAGGGATTGCATTGAATCTGTAGATTGCTTTTGGTAGGATGGCCATTTTTACTATGTTAATTCTCCCTATCCATGAGCAAGGAAGATTCTTCCATCTTCTCATGTCATCTTCAATCTCCTTCTTCAGAGTTTTGAAATTTTTTTCAAACAAGTCCTTCATTTGCTTAGTTAGAGTCACTCCTAGATATTTTATATTGCTTGTGGCTAATGTGAAGGGTGTGGCTTTCCTAATTTCTTCCTCTGCAAGCTTGTCATTGTGTATAGGAAGGCTACAGACTTTTTGGAGTTAATTTTGTATCCAGCCAAATTGCTGAAAGTGTTTATCACCTGTAGGAGTTCTCTGGTGGAATTTTGATGTACACTATCATATCATCTGCAAATAGGGATAGTTTGACTTCCTCCTTTCCCATTTGGATACCCTTGATCTCCTTTTGTTGACTTATTGCTCTCGCTAGAACTTCGGGTACTATATTGAAGAGATATGGAGAGAGTGGGCAGCCTTGCCTTGTTCCCGATTTTAGAGGAATTTCCTTGAGTATCTCACCATTTACTTTGATTTTGGCTGTTGGCTTTCTGTATATAGCCTTTATTATGTTGAGGAAAGTGCCTTGTATCCCCGATCTCTCTAAAACTTTAAACATGAATGGGTGTTGGATTTTATCAAATGCTTTCTCTGCATCTAAAGAGATGATCATGTGGTTTTTTATTTTCAGTTTGTTTATATGGTGGATTACATTGATGGATTTCCGTATATTAAACCATCCCTGCATGCCTGGAATGAAGCCTACTTGGACATGATGAATGATATCCTTTATGTGTTCTTGTATTCATTTTGTAAGAATTTTATTTAGTATTTTTGCATCGATGTCCATAAGAGAAATTGGTCTGAAATTCTCTTTCTTTGTTGAGTGTTTGTGAGGTTTAGGTATCAATGTGACTATGGCTTCATAGAATGAATTTGGTAATGTTCCATCCAATTCTATGTTTTGGAGTAGCTTGAAGAGTATCGGTATTAGCTCGCCTTTGACGGTCTGGTAGAATTCTGCACTGAAACCATCTGGCCCTGGGCTTTTTTTGTTGGGAGACTATCAATGATTGCTTCTATTTCTGTAGGGGAAATGGGACTATTTAGCTTGTTTATCTGTTCTTCACTCAACTTTCGCAAGTGAAATTGATCAAGAAAATCATCCATTTCCCTTAGATTTTCAAATTTTGTGGCATATATGCCCTCAAAGTAGGATCTTATGATTCTTTGTATTTCTTCAGTGTCTGTTGTTATGTCTCCCTTTTCATTTCTGATTTTATTGATTTCACTACTGTCTCTCTGCCTTTTAGTTAGTTTTGCTAACAGTCTGCCTATCTTGTTGATTTTCTCAAAGAACCAGCTTTTGATTTTGTTGATTCTTTGGACTGTTTTCTTAGTTTCTAATTTGTTAATTTCAGCTGTGAGTTTGATTATTCCCATACGTCTACTCCTTTTGGGTGTTTCGGCTTCTTTTTTTCTAGGGCTTCCAGCTGTTTTGTTATGTTGCTTATGTGCGATGTTTCCTATTTCTTTTTAAAAGCACTTAGTGCTATGAATTTTCCTTTTAACACTGCTTTCAATGTATCCCACAAATTTGGGTATGTTGTTCCTTCATTTTCTTTGAATTTCAGAAACTCCTTGATTTCTTTCTTTATTTCTTCCCTGACCCATGTGTCATTAGCAGAGACTTGTTTAGTTTCAAAGTATGTTTAGGCTTTTTGTTGTTTCTGTTGTTGTTGAATTGCAGCCTAAGAGCATGGTGATCTGATAGGATACAAGGTCTTATTTCAGTCCTCTTGTATCTGTTGAGGCCTGCTTTGTGACCTACGATGTGATCAATTTTGGAGAAGGTTCCATGGGGTGCAGAGAAGAAGGTATATTCTTTCTTGTTTGGGTGAAAGGTTCTATAGATATCTGTTAGATCCATTTGACCCATGGCATTGGTTAATGATGTTATTTCTCGACTTTGTTTCTGTTTCAGTGATTTATCCTTCAGTGAGAGTGGGGTGTTGAAGTACCCCACTATTATTGTGTGGGGTTCGATGTGTGGTTTGAGTTTTTTTGAAGATCTTTTACAAATGTGGGTGCCCTTGTATTGGGAGCATAGATGTTCAGAATTGTGATGTCATCTTGGTTGACTTTACCTTGGATGAGTATGAAGTGTCCTTCTGCATCTGTTTTGATTAATTTTGGTTGAAAGTCTATTTTGTTTGATATTAAAATGGCTACTCCTGTTTGCTTCTTGTGACCATTTGCTTGGAATATTTTTTTCCAATGTTTTTCCTCGAGATAGTGCTTATCATTATGGGTGAGATGTGTTTCTTGAATGCAGAAGAATGTTGGATCTTGTTTATGCACCCATTCAGTTAGTCTATGTCTTTTTATTGGAGAATTAAGACCATTGATGTTGAGAGATATTAAAGACCAGTGACTGTTAAGAGTCTTAATTTTGATGTTGTTTCCAATCGAGCGTTTGTGTAGCTGTGTTTTTGCCATGGTACAGTTACCTATTTCCTGAGTAGTTTTGGTTGTAGCTTGACCCTTTGGGATGGAGTTTTCCTTCTAGTACCTTCTGTAAAGCTGGATTTGTGGATAGGTACTGTTTGAATTTGTTTTTGTCATGGAATATTTTGTTTTCTCCATCAATGATTATTTGTTGTTTTGCTGGGGAAAGTAGTCTGGCCTGGCATCTGTGGTCTTTTAGGGTTTGCAGGATCTCTGTCCAGGCTCTTCTGGCTTTTATGGTCGCTGCTGAGAAGTCGGGTGTAATTCTGATAGGTTTGCCATTGAATGTTATTTGGCCCTTTTGCCTTGCAGCTTTTAATATTTTTTCTTTGTTCTGTATGTTTTTGTCTTGATTATTATGTGACAGGCAGTTTTCCTTTTCTGGTCAATTCTATTTGGTGTACAGTAGGCCTCTTGTATGTTTATAAGCATCTCTTTCTTAAGATGTTGGAAATTTTCTTCTATGATTTTGTTCAGAGTAGTTTCTGGGCCTTGGTGTCTGATATCTTCTCTTTCTTCAGTGCCTATTATCCTCAGATTTCTTCTTTTCATGGTGTCCTTAATTTCTTGGATGTTTTGTGTCAGGAGTTTTCCAGATTTGGCATTTTCTATAATGGTTGCTTCAAGATCTGTGATTCTATCTTCTAGACCTGAGATTCGTTCTTCTGTCTCTTGGATTCTGTTAGAAAAGCTCATCTCTGTGTTGCACTCCTTCTTCTCTGAGGTCTCACATTCTAGTTTTTCTTCTGTCTGTGTGTTTATCATTGAAATCATTTTCGTCTTCAGATATTGAACTGATTTTTTTATTTCTTTCATCTCATTTTTTGTATATTCCTGTGTTTCCTCCATTGCTTCCTTATAGGTCTTCAGAGCTTGAACCGTTTTATTTATTTCTTTCATCTGGTTGTGTGCAGTTTCCTGAAATTTTTCCAGTTCCACTCTATGTGCTTCATTTATGTCTCTCACCTGTTTGGCTGCATCTTCCTGTATTGGATTACGAATTTTATTTGTTTCCTCCATTAATATGCTCCTTATTAAGGATTTGAGGTCATTTTCTTGTATTCCCGTTGTATTTAAGTTCTCTGGGTTGTTTTCTTTGGGATAGCTGGAAACTGGAGACGCCATGTTGTTTTGGGTTTTTTTGCGTATGCTTTTATGCTGTGCTTTAGACATCTTGCTTGCTTTGT
Source organism: Acomys percivali (assembly GCA_907169655.1). Taxonomy (NCBI): domain Eukaryota; kingdom Metazoa; phylum Chordata; class Mammalia; order Rodentia; family Muridae; genus Acomys; species Acomys percivali. The sequence goes on along the minus strand of OU015743.1, from coordinate 77,840,192 downwards.
TTTTGTTGGGTAGCTTCCAGAGTTGGATGGAGGGAGTCTGATGATAGACTCACTTGTTTTCTCATGATTTCTGTAGGCTCAAAGCTCTGATGCTTCACTAGTGTGGATGGCAAGAGGTTAGCCCTGTTGTTTTGGACTCTCACAGCCAGTGATCCTCAGCTCTCCTGTGCTGTGGGTCCTGCAATCGTTCTAGGTCTCTGAATGAGCATTTGGTCAGGCCAAGGTATCCACAGCCTTCTGAGTTCCCTGCCAAGTCCAGCCAGGGACACTGGGCCCGAACCACGCGCCGAGCTCAGCTAGATTCTCAGGGCCTGAACTGTGTGCCGAGCTCATCAAGGGATTCTGGGCCCAAAATGCACACAGGGTACAGCCAGAAATTTTGGTCTGGAACTGCGCACCAAGTTCAGCTAGGGGTTTTTGGCTCAAAGTGCGTGCTGTGGTCAGTTATTGACACAGGGCCTGAACTGTCTGCAAAGCTCAGCCAGAAATTCTGGATTCCAACTGCACATTGTGTCCAACTAGAGTCTTAGAGCCAGGACTGAGCTAAAAGCTCCATTAGAGTCTCTGGGTCCAATCTGTCTGCCAAGCACAGTTAAGGACTCTGGCCCTAAACTGCACGCCGAGCTCCACCCGAGTCTCCGGGGCCGAATTATGCACCGATCTCAGCAAGGGACTACGGACCCACACTGAAATCAGCCCAGTACTCCGGGTCTATACTGTGTGGATAGTCCAGTCAGAGCCTTGGGGCCACCGAGCCTGTGCGCACAGCTCAGGTAGAGACTCTGGGCCTAATCTGCCCGGCAATTCTAGCTAGGGCCTCTGGGCTGAATCTGTGTCAGTGCCCCAGAACTGCCCGCTGAGCTGATTAGTGTCTTGGGTAGAACTGCTCGTTGAGGTGAGCTGGTGCCTAGGGTGGACTGAGCGCTCCGCCCAGTCTGCGTCACAGCAGGAGAACTGCGGCCCTGCCACGCTGGTTCTTAGGGTGGACCTGAGCGCTCCGCCCGGCCCGCGCCATAGCAGGAGAACTGTGGCTGCGCTGAGCTGGGTCCTAGAGTGGACCTGAGCGCTCCGCCCAGCCTGCGTCACAGCAGGGGAGCTGCCGCTGCGCTGACCTGATGCCTCCGGCAGAATTGCTTACTGTGCTGAGTTAGCGTCTCCACGGCACTGAGCTGAGCCCGGGACTCTGGGGCCGAACTGTCCGCTGAGTCCAGTTTGGGTCACAAGGCACCCCGCGACCCAAATCCTGTCCAGAGTCCCCTCTCCCTCAGCTACTCCCACCAGCCACCACAACAATCGCCTTCACCAAAAGGCTCTGAGCTGCAAACCTCAGCTACTGCCTCTGCTGTTGCTGGAGCCGCCACTGGTGCTGCTGCCTCTGCTGCCGCTGCTCCAATCCGAGAAAATCCATGCTCCTTCCATGTGTAGGGGCACGCAGGTCCTCCGCACCCTGGTCCCTCCGAACCGTGGAGCACTCCCGCTGCCGTGGTGTTGGGTCTCTGGTGTTCCTGGCTCAGAAATCCGTGCAATTCCCTGAATTGTTCACTGGAGCCTCCAAACATGGTCCACACTGCTCAGCGCCATCTTCGATTTTGGCATTTTCAACTTTCTGGGGTTGCCACTGCAATTTAGCTTTCACCTTCACAACTTCCTGCAATGACTTCTCAGGGCTCTCTCTGCAGGGACTCCATTTCTGTCACTAAGTGCCAGGCCTCGGCTACTGTCCATGACTCCCTCAGTCTTGCACATGGCTTGACAAGTTTGGCCAGTGGCTGAGAGCCATTCCAGTCATACAGCCTTGTCAGCGTTTGTTGGGGATGCTCAGGAATAATTTTCTCCATGGAAGAGCATCGGATTTCTCTTTAAGGACACTAATCACTACAAGACTAATCACTCCTTTCTTGTCTGCACTTTGTCCAAAACTTAAGCTTGCTCACATGTTCTTACCCTTCAAATCAATTAATCCATTATCTCTAAATGCAATTTCACGTAGGTTCTCAATATATATGCAGAAGAAAACAAGATTCTCTGCTAAAATATTACACAAACAGTCAGTCCTTTGTTCAGTTACAGATAGTTCGATGGTTCTCAACTTTTTTAATGCTGCACCCTTTTAATACAGTTCCTTATGTTGCGGTGGCTCCACTATACAAATATATTTGTTGCTACTGCTTAACTATAATTTTGCTACTGTTATGAATGATAACATAAATATTTTTGGAGATGAAGGTTGGCTAAAGAGATCATGACGCACATATTGAGATTATCTGGGACAGACCATCTTCATTCCTACTTGAAGCCTCATGTGCTAGGTCCCCCAACATGTTTTATCAATATATTTGGAGTGAGTTTTCAGGATAAGAAAAGTCACTAAAAAAAGCAAACAACTAGGAGAGGTCCAAGATGGCGTCGACCAGTAGGCACCATAGCTGATCTACTCCGAGGAGACCAGGGACGTGAATGGAGCCACAGACTGCTGGATTTTGAGAACTGTAGGTGAGTGGGGCCCCAAACGCCACAGACCACCAGGGGGTCTAACCCCGGGACGAGCAACAGTCTGGAGGAGCTAAACGCACTCCCCAAACCCTGAAACGGAATCCACAATTAAGCTACAGCGGACACATAAAACCCAAACTCTCCATTTGGTGAGGGGATTCTCCGGAGCCCCCAGCCTGAGGAGTCTCAGCAAATAGGGTGAAACCACCATTGAACCTCTCCATCCACACCACGCCAAACTGCGGAGGTCACTTGCCTAGCCCCGGGAGCATTCGGGCTAGAAGATACAGGGGACTCCCGCCAGCGGCCTGAATCGCCATTGTCGCCAGCTGCCCACCAGGGCTGCCGGCACTGACCCGGCACTCCCTAAACAACAGAACCTAGCTGGGTCCATTCTTGCGGGCCCGCGACAGGAACTTCCATAATATAGGGAGCTGTGGGTCTACTTGCAGGGTCTATCTGCTGACCTAAAGTGACTTGGGAGCATTCGGGCTTTCACTGGCGGAAAGGGAAGATACAGGGACTCCCGCCAGCAGCCTGAATCGCCATTGTTGCCAGCTGCCCGCCCAGGCTGCCTGCACTGACCCGGCACTCCCTAAACAACAGAACCTAGCTGGGTCCATTCTTGCGGACCCGTGGAAGGACCTCCTATAATATAGGGAGCCGTGGGTCGACTTTCAGGGTCTATCTGCTGACCTAAAGTGACTTGGGAGCATTCGCGCTTTCACTGGCAGAAAGAGAAGATACAGGGGACTCCCGCCAGAAGCCTGAATCACCATTGTCGCCAGCTGCCTACTAGGGCTGCCGGCACTGACCCAGCAC
>OU015743.1:77831423-77836867 GCA_907169655.1 Acomys percivali | reverse complement strand
TTCAGGGTCTATCTGCTGACCTAAAGTGACTTGGGAGCATTCGGGCTTTCACTGGCGGAAAGGGAAGATACAGGGACTCCCGCCAGAAGCCTGAATCGCCATTGTCGCCAGCTGCCAGCACTAACCCCCAGGCACTCCCTAAACAACAGAACTTAGCTGGGTCCATTTTTGCGGGCCCACGACAGGACCTCCCATAATATAGGGAGCCCTGGGTCAACTTGCAGGGTCTATCAGCTGACCTAAAGTGACCTGGGAGTGTCCTGGCATATAGGGGCGTGGAAACTGCTGCCTCCTTGGATATTGCCAGTGGCCTGAAACCATACTGTCTCAGGCCCACCAGGCACTGATCCTATAATTTCCAACAGGCAGATCCTAGCTGGGTCAGCTCCTGCAGACCCATCAAGAACTCCCAAATTCATGGGAGAGGCTGGACGCTCCTAAAGAGTATAGAGGCAGAGCTAAAAGACAGCTACAACCCAGAAGATCTGATACACCTCTGGTTTTGGCTACAAAGTAACAGGAAAGACAGGCAGCTGGGATCAACCTACATAACCAGAGAGCTTGTGTGCTGACCTTACTCTAGATCCCAAAACTGCTGATCTGAATTACAGCAATAAGGTGAAAAGGCCCAAACAGAAACCTACTTTGCATGACTCAGCCTGGTGCCTAAGGTGTTGAGAAAAATCTCCAGGTGTAGAACCTGAATCACCTGCCTGGTCCAGGGAAATATTCCGTGATCCCCACAGGTAAGGGCACCCTACCTATAATCAGACACCAACTATCCACTCCCAAACAGGGAGGGTCACTACAAACTACCTCCCAACATCAGAGTCACCAAAATGACAAGGGGACAACGAAAGAACGCTAACAAAAACCAAAACAGGATGGCATCACCAGATCCCAGCAATACCAATGAAAACAACATGGAGAACCCAACAACAATTGATATACAAGAAAACGACCTCAAGTCCTTAGTAAGTAAGATGATAATGGAAGAAACAAATAAAATCTGTAAACAAATGCAGGAGGAGGCAAACAAGAGGGCTGAAGACTTAAAAGAGTCATATAAAGAGGCATTTGAAGAATATCAGAAAAATACAAATATCCAGATGAAGGAAATCATTAAAACAGTTCAAGACCTGAAGATAAAAATGGAAGCTATCATAAAAGAACACACGGAAGAAAAACGTGATCGAGAAGCTTCAGAAAAGAAAGCAAGCATCTCAGAGGTGGCCTTATCTAACAGATTGCAAGATATGGAAGAAAGGATATCGGGACTTGAAGATACAATCGCAGAACTGGAATCATCCGTCCAGGACAATGCTAAATCTGAAAATTTCCTGACACAGAGCATCCGTGAAATAAAAGACTACATGAAAAGACGAAACTTGAGAATAATAGGGATAGAGGAAAGAGAAGGCAACCGATTCCACACCCCAGAGAATATCTTTAATCGAATAATAAAAGAAAATTTCCCCAATTTGAAGAAGGAGATGCATACGAGCATACAAGAGGCCTACAGAACACCAAATAGAATAGACCTGAAAAGAAAATCTTCCCGCCACATAATAATAACAACACAAAATATACAAAATAAAGAAAAAATATTAAAAGCGGCAAGAGAAAAAGGCTGAGTAACATATGAAGGCAAACCTATCAGAATTACTCCTGACTTCTCAGAAGAGACCATGAAAGCCAGAAGGGCCTGGAAAGAGGTTCTGCAAACCCTAAGAGAACACAGATACCAGGCAAGAATACTTTACCCAGCGAAGTTATCAATAACCATTGACGGAGAAAACAAGATATTCCATGACAAAAACAAATTCAAACAGTACCTAGCCACAAATCCAGCTTTACAGAAGTTACTACAAGGAAAACTCCACCCCAAAGAATCAAACTACAACCAGAACTAAATAGGAAATAGGTAACTATACCATCGCAAAATCACAACCTCACAAAATCTCGACTGTTACAAATACCAAAAATGAAGGGACTTAGCAATCACTGGACATTAATATCTCTCAATGTCAATGGTCTCAATTCTCCAATAAAAAGACACAGACTAACTGACTGGATGCATAAACATGACCCAACATTCTTCTGCATTCAAGAAACACATCTCAACCACAAGGACAGACATTGTCTCAGAGTGAAAGTTTGGGGAAAAATTTACCAAGCAAATGGTCACAAGAAACAAGCTGGGGTAGCCATTCTAATATCTAATAAAATAGACTTTCAACCAAAATTGATCAAAAGGGATGAGGACGGACACTTCGTTCTCATCAAAGGTAAAGTCAATCAAGAAAACATCACGATTTTGAACATCTATGCTCCTAATACAAGGGCTCCCACATTTGTAAAAGAGTTATTAACAAAGCTTGAACCACTCATTGATACCCACACATTAATAGTGGGAGACTTCAACACCCTACTTTCACTCAAGGATAGGTCCTTGAATCAAAAACTAAGCCGGGAAATAACTTCATTAACCAATGCCATGAATCATATGGATCTAACAGATATCTACAGAACTTTCCACCCAAATGCAAAGGAGTATACATTTTTCTCAGCACCCCATGGAACATTCTCCAAAATCGATCATATAGTGGGTCACGAAGCAAACCTCAACAGATACAAGAGGATTGAAATAATACCTTGTATCTTATCAGATCACCATGGTCTAAGGCTGGTCTTCAACAACAACAACAGAAATAACAAAAGGCGTACTAACACATGGAAACTAAACAACTTTCTCCTTAATGACACATGGGTCATGGAAGAAATAAGGGGAGAAATAAAAGACTTCCTGAAATTCAATGAAAATGATGGAACAACATATCCAAATTTGTGGGACACATTGAAAGCAGTGCTAAGAGGAAAATTCATAGCACTAAGTGCCTTTAAAAAGAAAATGGAAACATCCCACATAAACAACTTAACAACACAACTGGAAGCTTTAGAAAAAAAAGAAACAGAAACACCCAAAAGGAGTAGACGCCTAGAAATAATCAAACTCAGGGCTGAAATCAATAAATTAGAAACAAAGAGAACAATCCAAAGAATCAACAAAACCAAGAGCTGGTTCTTTGAGAAAATTAACAAGATAGACAAACCGTTAGCCAATCTAACTAAAAGACAGAGAAACACTATCCAAATTAACAAAATCAGAAATGAAAAGGGAGACATAACAACAGACACCAAAGAAATACAAAGAATCATAAGAACCTACTTTAAAGGCATTTATGCCACAAAATTTGAAAATCTAAGGGAAATGGACAATTTTCTCGACCGATTCCATTTGCCAAAATTGAATCAAGACCAGATAAACAAATTAAATAGCCCTATTTCGCCTATAGAAATAGAAGCAATCATTGATAGTCTCCCAACCAAAAAAAGCCCAGGGCCAGATGGTTTCAGCGCAGAATTCTACCAGTCCTTCAAAGAGGAGCTAATACCAATACTATTCAAGCTATTCTGAAAGATAGAAATGGATGGAATATTACCAAATTCATTCTATGAGGCCACAGTCACATTGATACCCAAACCCCACAAAGACGCAACAAAGAAGGAGAATTTCAGACCAATTTCTCTTATGAACATTGATGCAAAAATACTTAACAAAATACTCGCAAAGCGAATACAACAGATTATCAAAGACATCATTCACCATGACCAGGTAGGATTCATTCCAGGCATGCAGGGATGGTTTAACATACGAAAAACCATCAATGTAATCCACCATATAAACAAACTGAAAGAGAAAAACCACATGATCATCTCTTTAGATGCAGAAAAAGCATTTGACAAAATCCAACACCCATTTATGTTTAAAGTTCTGGAAAGATCAGGAATACAAGGCACTTTTCTAAACATCATAAAGGCTATATACAGCAAACCAATAGCCAACATTAAATTAAATGGAGAGATACTCAAGGAAATCCCTCTAAAATCGGGGACCAGACAAGGCTGCCCACTTTCCCCATACCTCTTCAATATAGTTCTTGAAGTTCTAGCCAGAGCAATAAGACATCAAAAGGAGATCAAGGGTATCCAAATGGGAAAGGAAGAAGTCACATTATCCCTATTTGCAGATGATATGATAGTGTTTATAAGTGACCCCCAAAATTCTACCAGAGAACTCCTACAGCTGATAAACACCTTCAGCAAATTGGCAGGATACAAAATAAACTCAAAAAAGTCAGTAGCTTTCCTATATACAAATGACAAACAGGCAGAGGAAGAAATTAGGAAAACTACTCCCTTCACGATAGCCAAAAGCAATATAAAATACCTAGGAATAACCCTAACCAAGCAAGTGAAGGACTTATTTGAAAAAAACTTTAAATCTCTGAAGAAAGAGATTGAAAATGACATCAGAAGATGGTGGGATCTACCTTGTTCGTGGATCGGGAGAATTAACATAGTAAAAATGGCCATTTTACCAAAAGCAATTTACAGATTCAATGCAATCCCTATCAGAATACCTACAAAATATTTTGAAGATATTGAAAGAACAATTCTCAACTTCATATGGAGAAACAAAAAGCCCAGAATAGCAAAAATAATCCTATACAATAAAAAATCCTCTGGAGGAATCTCCATACCTGATCTCAAGCTGTACTATAGAGCAACAGTAATTAAAACAGCATGGTACTGGCACAGCAATAGGCTAGTGGATCAATGGAATTGAACTGAAGACCCAGAGATGAATCCGCACACATTTGGTCACTTGATTTTTGACAAAGAAGCCAAATCCATTCAATGGAAAAACGACAGCATCTTCAACAAATGGTGCTGGTCTAACTGGATGTCTACATGTAGAAAAATGCAATTAGACCCCTATTTGTCACCATGCACAAAAATCAAGTCCAAGTGGATTAAAGACCTCAACCTAAAACCAGAGACATTAACCCAATTAGAGGAAAAAGTGGGGAAGAGTCTGGAACACATAGGTACAGGAGACAACTTCCTGAATAGAACACCAACAGCCCAGGCCTTAGCGTCAACAATTAATAAATGGGACCTCATGAGGCTGAGAAGCTTCTGTAAGGCAGGTGACACTGTCAAGAGAACAAAGCGACAGCCTACAGACTGGGAAAAGATCTTCACCAACCCTTCATCTGACAAAGGTCTAATATCCAAAATATATAAAGAACTCAAGAAATTAAACACTACCAAACCAAATAACCCAATACAGAAATGGGGCTCAGAACTAAACAGAGAATTCTCAATAGAGGAATATCAAATGGTGGAGAAACACTTAAAGAAATGCTCGACCTCCTTAGTCATCAGAGAAATGCAAATCAAAACGACACTGAGATTCCATCTTACACCCATCAGAATGGCTAAGATCAATAATTCAACTGACACCACATGCTGGCGAGGATGTGGAGAAAGAGGAACATTCCTTCATTGCTGGTGGGAATGCAATCTAGTACAACCAC
>OU015743.1:77813923-77826423 GCA_907169655.1 Acomys percivali | reverse complement strand
TTCATGAGAAATTTTGAATGAAACTTAGCACTGCTTCTAAGGTGTCCTGTGTATTGAAGAAAGGATCACAAATATACATGAGTTTACTTTCTTGATACTTGAGGGGCCCTTGTAAAAGTACAGACTAGATCAAGTATTTCAGAAATGTAAACTGCAAGTGGAACATGTTCAATTGTTGGTGGAATTTTAAGGAACAAGTAGGTAGAAGCTTAAATGGAGGAAAGAGATCTGGAGATGCAGGGACAGAGGTGAAGCAGATACACCAAACTCCTAAGAAGACTCTTGATGCTACCAAAATCCACCACTTGGGAGGGTGAAGGGGCTCCTGAAAAGGCTGGCAGCAACGTGGGAGCCCAGTGCTGAGTTCAGAAACACCATGGCCTTCTGAACTTTTAAATCATGCTGCAGTTCAACAAGTTTAGGAAACGCTGCTTAGCATTTTTTTGCCTGGGTATCTGGGAGTGATCTATTATTCACTCTGGAAGACCCTGACAGGCACTCAGAATGGAGCATAAAGGAAACATTCTGTATATTTAACACACCCGACACTTTTATTACAGTATTATGCAGACAAACATTAAAGTACATATCATAGAGAAAAGCATACAAACGTTTCTGCCAGAGACAGTTAAAGAGATAGAAGTGTACAACACCTCACTGTTTACTCAACTTCTGCAAGCAAAAAATAAGAGGGTGAACTGTTTTTTATAATGTGTTGAAGTAGACACCTCAAACAATGTTTTCTGATTTATTCAGATTATAAGATTTTATCATGGAGTTCATTTCTTATAGACCATGTTCAGATTTGAATAGCTTGAAGATAACAACAAAAGGTAAAATAGATAATTCAAGATTCTGGGGGATAGAAAGTGTCTGTGATATGAAGGGTGTGTGGCAAATGTCAAGTGGGCATTGTTGGTCTGTGTGCCCACTGCTGCTGCTGGGCAGAAACGCAAGTGCATGATTCTCTGGTGGAAAAGGGTGAAGTGCTGAGTGGACCTTAAGCCAGGCAGCAATGAGAGCCTGGCCTGACTTGGGCAGATCAGGAGCTGCTTCATGGGTAGCCAGTACCAGAGACTTGCTCAGAGCTCCAAAACCAGGAAAGGCAGAGTAAGGAGCCTGGATTTGTCTAGGTGGACAAAATGGCTGCTTCAGTAACAGCTGCTTGCTCAGGGAAGAAGGAGCCCTTCCTTCCTGATCTCAGATGGCTATGGTGAAATAGATGATGCTGGTCACCTTTTATTGAGTGTGAAACAGGGAATTATAAACCTTGGGAAGTGGAAGGGGTTTTGAGGGTGAATGTGTTTGATTCTGGGGCTAGAGGTGCTAGAGGTACTTGATTTACATACAGTAACATAGTCCTATCAGAAGAGGGGGAACATAGTATTTAATTATCCTATGAATGGGAGAAGAGCTCCCGGTACAGTTAAAGGTCATTGGTTGAGGACCGAGATACCAAGACATCTTATTATCATAGAGTGGATGTCTCCAGAAATCCCCAGGTGCTTGCTGAACACATTTCTTATGAGGAAAATGTTGGTCTTGTAATTTCCCTGAGGGCTATGTGATACACTTTAGAGGTTTTGGGGTTCCCATATCAGGCAGAGAGAGAACCTTGCTGAGAAAAGGAGTCCATCATCTTATACTGAGCACAGAGGCTATCCAGAAATGCTAGACTTCGACCTTGCAGCATATTAAAGCATTGGTTACCATAAAAGAGTCTGTTGTCATCATTTGCTGCTAAGAAGTAAAACACTTGTTGCTGATGTCCTTTGGAAGCGTTTGCCACTCTATGTCATAGGTGTTTGTGACTGCACTGGTGATATTATCTACTTCAATGTACCCTGGGGAATTGATTAAGTTTAATCTCTGTATTTGTAACTATTCTGTATTGATGCATGACTTTAATCCCATAACATGGGATTCAGAGACCGGCTGATCTCAGAGTTCCAGACCAGGCTGGTCTACAGAGTGAATTCTAGGAATACACAGAGAAAACCTGTCTCAGGGAAAAAGAAAAAGGAAGGAAGGAAGGAAGGAAGGAAGGAAGGAAGGAAGGAATATGCTTTTGGTAGACCAATGGGGAGAAAAAAATCAATACACTATTTTACAAGGTACACATCTATTTCAAAGGTATTAGTAGTGAACTATCAGTAGATTTGGGAGATTAGATTTTTAAGAATGGCAGAAGAATTCAGTACATAGGGAATGTCACATAGTCATTGCCTCCAAATTGATATGCTCATTCCTGGAGGAAGGAGAAACACTCCTAGAGTCAGGAGCTAAGGAAACTTATGAAGACAAAGAAACTGAGAATGGTACAGGATGCCCAAGTTTCCACAAACATTAATAATTGCTAAGGATAGGAGACTCTTAGTGGACCTGTTTGTACATTGGCCATGGAGCTCCAAGGATGCAAATTTTATGAGTTGTTAATCTTGCTGGGGTGAAATTTTCAGCTATGTAGCTGCCTCTGAGTCATTCGTGTTTATACATGTAAATCACCAGCCAAGTTCCTGTATGTAACTCCAATAAAATAATTGGTTTACCATAGAGACATGGGTAGAGACATTCATTTGCTCTGTGGATCGTATTTTATTAGTGGCTGCCACAGTGGGATACAGCTCAGCCCTACTTCCCCTTAGCCTTGAGCTGGGTTTATCAATGCAAGCTGCTTCTGCCAAGATCAACATCAGTAAAGATTTTCAGCTGCACCACCTGAAGATTAGGGAGGCTGGATGGCACCTGGAAATGAATAGTGAGACACTGAGGGGATTAATGGGGAATTCTCCCATCAGTGATGCTCTAATCATCATCAGAGGCATGATGGGACTTAAAAATCCCAGCAGAACATTCTATGGTTTTTCTTGTGGGAGAAAGCATAAATGTAGTAATGGCCACTAATCAAATTATTACTTCAATATCACATTAAACACACAATCGTTAACTTAGAGTCCAAGCTTGCTCCAACATGAATGTGACATCATGATGCGTTAGTTTGTTTAAAAACTCATCACCAATGACTACATTTTAAAATATTAAGAAACTATCTTCTTATTATTACTCTTATTCTTTTTTATTATTCATCTTATTATTCTTCCTTCTCCTCCAATTTCTCCTTTTGAACTACATAGTAGCCACTTTACTCTGCAGAGTCACATGCTTGGTTATAACATGACAAATTAAAATATAATAAGATATATGCTATATTTTTGTACATGTTCAAAATAATATACAATGCATGCATTATCCATTCCTAAAGGGTAATATGTTTCAGTGAAGGGCCTTATGATGAGTTTAAAAATAAAAGAAACAAACAAATACACAAACTGGCAAACTAAAGCATCATGAGTGTCACACTCATGTGGGAGCATGCTTGAACTCCAAGTTAAAGATTGCATATTTAATTTGTTGTTGAGGAAATTATTATTCCTCATTATTGGTGGGCATTACTACATTATGCCACCTAGCTTGACCATCAAAATTTGCTGAAGATACTGTCTCTATTTCTAGTATGTATTTATTGACTATCAAAAACCAGGCTCTAGATGAGAGAATAATGGGAGAATAGCAATGTAGAAGGATCCAGTGGGTCCTAGAAACCTACAAGTAGAACATTATGATAGGCAGATTTGGGTCATGGGGTCCCGCTCAAACTAAGGCCCTAGCCAAGGACAATACAGGCGGTAAAATTTAAACCCCTACCCTGATCTAGCCCATGGACAGGACAGTCTCCACACTTGAGTGGAGAGAGGGATTTGACTTTCTCAAGTACTCTGGTGCCTCACATTTGACTATGTCCCCTGGTGGGGGAGACCTAGTGGCACTCAGAGGAAGGACAGCAGGTCACTGAGAAGAGACTTGATACCCTATGAGCATATACAGAGGGAGGTAATCCCTCTGAGGAACAGTCATAGGGGAGGGGAATAAGGGGAAAATGAGAGGGAGGGGAGAATGGGAGGATACAAGGGATGGGATAACCATAGAGATGTAACAAGAATAAATTAATTAAAAAATAAATAAATAAATAAATAAAAAAGAGAAACGAATCTATTTTCAGTACAACATAAAAAAAACAACAAAAAAACAAAAACAAACAAACAAACAAACAAACAAAAAACCCAAAAACCAGGCATGCACAATAGGCAGATTTATGTCTGGGTCTTCATTGAGATTTCATTGATCAGTGTGTTTGTTTTGTGCCATGTTGTTTTAATTAATATAGCTTTGTAGTACAATGTGAAATGTAGGATGTGCTACCTTCAGTTGCTCTTTTATTTATTGAGGATTGTTTAAGCAATCGGTTTTGTTTTTGTTTTCTGTGTGCGTGTGTGTGTATGTGTGTGAGTGTGTATGTGTATCAATATTAAGCTGAAGATTTTCCTTTCACAATATGTGAAGAGCCTTTCCCACTCCCAGCAATAGGCAAAGAGACATCTTGCTGATAACAGTCAGGGACAGTCCTTTGTTCATCCTAGGGTAATGCCTGGCTTAGTGGCCAAAGCTTATTTATGCCTTGGACACATACAAATCAAATCATCAAATCAAATCCAGGCAGCACAGCACAGGAGGAGGAAGACAGAGACCTATGCTGTAGCATGTCCTGCAATGTAGTCAAGGAAAGACTCCTACTGACCTGTCCTCTACCCCACAGCACAGGAGGGCCATAGACACACAGAGCCTTGCCTACCACCACACAATAGAAGTTGGGAGGAGGAAGACAGAAAAAGACATGATGACCATCATGCCACTCCCCGACTGGACCTCTTCTCCAGTGCAAGGTGGATAAAGAATGTCACCTAGGGGCCCACCAGCTGGGTGGCCAGCCTGCAGCAGGAGCCACTGCAATGTGCAAGTATGGGGTGATCAGATGGGAGAGAAGGAGACATGGAGGAGCTTGAGCATTATGAAGAGAAATGGAATTGGAGACTCAAGGGTTGAGAGAATTAGCCTACTATGAGTGGCCAGCTCTGCCATCTGGAGCCATGTTGAAGTCCCCACCCTAGCTGCCACTGAGGGACATGTCTGGGTCTGTGGCTATGCAGCAGCTGGAGTTTGTGTCAATGTCATTGGATCATATTACCACTACAGAACATGTGGATGTCCTTGGTCTGGGCACCTAATATGGGACCATATGTATGTGTGGGGGAGGGAGGTGGCTGTACAGACCTGGTCCCACCCCTCACTGGCTGTAGCCTTCTGGAGACCAGGCTCCATCTCTCACTGGTGGCAGTACTCTGTAGAGCAGGTCCTATGCCTTGCCCAGGTAGCACAGTGGAGCTGGCCTTGGGACAGGTGAGCCAGCTGCGAGAGCATGAGTACATGTCATGAAGTTGTACAGGCACAGAGATGATATGCTCCTCCCACTCCAGGAGCTGGCCATGCCCACAGGATCATGAGTGTGGGAGAGCTAACCTTTCCCACAAATTGCAGCACTAGAGATATAACCTGAGCAATACAGGACAGCTATTTCTGGTGTAGGAAGTGCAGTTGAGCCAGGGAAAACTTAGAATGTGGGAGAACTGGCTATACCACTCCTAGTGCAGAGGGCAATACTCTTCATTCCCACCTGCAGTAGTTGAGAGAACAGGTCCAAAGGGCATGAGAGCAGGAGGGCTATTCTTAACTTCTCACCGGCTGTAGCATCTGGGAGAGTGGGCCCTGAACCTTCCCTGGGCAACACAGTGGAGCTGTCATGAGTGATCTGTCATGGGTGAGCCTGTCATGAAAGTGCAAGAGCAGGGGACCTGTCCCAGCCCTTCCTCTAGTGCGGGCTGTAGCATCTGGGAGAGTAGGTCCTAGGCCTTGATTGGGTATCATGCTGGAGCTGGCTCTGGAGGCATGGGTGCAGCTGAACAGGCCTGAGAGCTAACCCTGCTTCCTGCCAATGGAATTGCCAATGGCCTTGGACAGCCCAGCCAGAGAAATGCTGCAGAGCTTGCTCTGGTGGTTGTGGATAAAGGAGAATTGGCACTCTAACCAGATCCAGGGCTCTGAATCTGAATTGGCCACCCCCAAATCTATATCATCTGTCAACAGCTGTGACTTGTGACAGAGCCATTCCTACGGATCCAAAGCTGCAGGATATCTATGACATAGGGCAATAACAGGATAATCATGAGGAGTTCTGGTGAGGATCCAATATGGATTATGTCACAGAAGCCGAAAGTCTCAACCAGACCAATGATTCATTGCAATTAACATTTGCAAGTGAACACGTATGAATAAAGCAGTATACTGTGTGGCCCACTGTGACATACTACAACTTCCACAATGACATGTTTTCTATGCTTTTTGTTTTGTTTTGTTTTTGCTTTTTTTGTTTGTTTGTTTGTGTTTGTGTTTTTTTTTAAATTTGGGAGGAGTTTGCAAGGACAAAGGGCAGATATAAGGGGATTGGAAGATGAGCAGGACTGGGGTGCATGACATGAAACTCACAAAGAATCAATAAGAGTTTAAGAAATCAAGAAGATATTATAAAGTTCAGACTTAGAATGATCTGATGTTAGGGATAATGTGATAGTTATTGTGTACCCAAAACACATTCTTGGATGAAGATGGATATATCTTCATCAAGTAAAAAAAATCACATGGTCACATGTTTGAGATTGTAAAAGTTTGTTAGTCAAAAAGACAACTTCATCAGCAGAAGATAGACAGAATCAGGATTTCTGTATTAAACTCTGTATGATCAATATTTGTATAATGATGGAAATATAAGCAATGCATAAGAAAATAGATTAAATCGTCACCAAAGATAATAGGAAGATTTAAGAAATGTGTAAATTTTTGAAGGTGTGGAAGGGAGTGGTTTTTTTTTTTTTATTTAAATCATATTTGGCAAACATTTTATACTCCTAGCCTAAGGAAGAGATTTTAATGGAACTTGATGACTCAGTGTGGCAGCTGATGGAAAGAAAAAGACAGCTATGAAACATTTTCATAGCATGGAGGATGGGCATATGACACCATTATTTATAAGAGACTGTGTAAGTTTGGATTGGGGAAGGTAAACATCCCATTTTCTCATCTTGATTCTGAAATATTTCTCAAAGGATCTTCCTGGACACAGATAACATGAATCTCTAGAATTGAGAAAATACTTTTACTGAGAGGTGTTAGCCACCGATGTATTGTTGAGTAATGAGGCAATGCACACTATTGATCTGAAGACTGGTATAGTGAGATGAAAGATGAATTCCCAGAAATTAGGTATAAAAAGATCAGGGGGAAAATGACTCAAAATCCTCAGTAACAACAATATTTAGTGGACAGAACAAAGATTCAGATAAAAGCAATGGGGACTTACCTTTTCCAAAACCCAATTCAGCCTCCATTGTGCATATATAGGATGCATTATTCAACCTAGATGTCGTAAAGTTTCATCTGCCTTACATTTTCATCAGGCTTGGCCAACATAAATGAGAGGGAAGTGGAAGTAAAAACAGAAGGAACGGAAGGGGACGAGGATGAGTAGGGAGGAGAACAAAGGTTGTGTGTTTGATCTGAGTTGTGGAACTGACAGAGAAGGTGGAGAACTACTAAAATATTTAGGATATTTTAGGTCAGGAAATTAGTAACTGTAGTTCTTGTCAGGACACCTCAGTGAAGAACACGATGGGGTAAGAAATGAGGCTCCCTTAGGATGACTCCTGTCCCTGCTAGTTATTGAAAGCCATCAGTTCACCAATAGACATTTCCCCCTGTCACTAATCTTCCCCACAGCCTGCTCAGTTTCTCTCCAAGTCTCTACTGTGTCTGGAAAGCCAGGATGCGAAGGAGCATTGACACTTCCTATGTGAAATCAAAGCCTTCTAATATGAACAGATA
The DNA here is from genome assembly GCA_907169655.1 of Acomys percivali. Classification (NCBI taxonomy): domain Eukaryota; kingdom Metazoa; phylum Chordata; class Mammalia; order Rodentia; family Muridae; genus Acomys; species Acomys percivali. The sequence continues at coordinate 77,818,593 of OU015743.1, read as the reverse complement.
AATTCTGCCCTTCCATAATGCTACAGTAGCATCTGCCACCTGCCTCACTTTCCCATGAGAAGAGATAACTTCTATCCCATTTTTCTCAATGATGGCATCTCAGACATAGTGTTTTCTCACATACTCCACTTCTAGAAACAAACAAGTTTCAAAAATTTAGGATGGCTGAGTCAAAGGGATGAGTAAAGGGGGTAAAGAGGGTGTGATCAGACTACTTTAGGTTTTGTCAACTCAGTTTCCATATGAAATTTGGAGCAAGGGGATTCCAGATTCAACAGCAAGATTTCTTGTGACCCAGTCTTCCACCTTAGCGTTCCACAAAGTCTTTCCTCCTCTCTCAATTCTTGCTAGGTCAGATCATGCTAATCGAGAATAAAATGTTTCCTCTCAATGCAACCAAGTATGGCTCTTCTGCTTTGTATCACAGATTCATTTTGGACAGTAGACCCATATTTTCAAGTTTGGTCTTTTAATGGGTATATACTTAGTTATCAACTACAGACTCAGGTGGCAGAGTATTTTCTGTGTTTCTTCTGTTACTTAGTCAGTTTCCTAAGTAGAATATTTTTTGAAACACGACTCTTAGTTTCTCAGAGATTACAAAGTGTTACAAGTTTGTTTCCAGGTCTCCTTGTGTTTGTTGTTGCTCTTTCTTCTCTTTCTATTTTTACATTTTTGTTGACTTCAGAGGCTTCAATGGAATTATACGGATTGCCTTTTGTGCTGCACATCATCACTGGCTTGCTGACTGTATTTAAATAGCACCATAAGAAAAAACTAACAGAAGTTTATTTGTAAAGCAACTTTTATTTGCCTGATGTAATTGTCATCTCCAAGGCTTACTTCCTCTCTCTTCTAACCTAGGCTTAATTAAGAAGCTTCTACTTTACCAATCTAATCTAGGCCTAGAATGTTTTCAGCCTCTGAGACTTACTGCCAAATAACCTCATCCTTTCTAGCTTTTTCTGAACTCTGGATGGCTGGTTCAAGTCAGCTGTTCTGAGTTAAACTCCTCTACCAGTTGACTAATTCAAATTGGCTTCTGTCAGTTTCTCACTGAATTGCTCTGCTTGGCCTCAGACTGACTCTAGCAATATGTTCTAACCTTTGGCTGCTTCTCACTCTCTGGCTTGTTCTCGCCTCAAGCTCTTTCTGTAAAACTCTCCTGGTAAAAACTGCCATGAACTCAACTCCGTTGCACTGCCTCTCAACTCACTCTCAATCAAACTGCATTCAGAGATCTGCCTGCTTCTGTCTCCTTAGTGACGGGATTAAAGGTGTGTACCACCACACCTATATTATGCTTCTCTTTACCTGAAACTTGCTCTATACCAGACTGGCCCTGAAATCAGACATCTGTTTGCCTCTGTCTTCTGGGAATAAAGACATGTCTATATTCCAGTCAGATCCTACAGACCTAGAAGGTCCTTGCCTGTGATCTCTTGCCAGAACAGCCATGTTCTGAATTAAAAACTCTTCTACATTTTTTTTGTGTGTGTGAATACCAGGTTAAAGTGTTTAACATTCAGATATTTCATTTGGCTACGTTAATGAGATGTTCCTTTGAAAGGAGTGTCACTTCTCAGTTACAGCTCAATGCATCCAAGCCCTTAGTCTAAAGCGCATGCTGTATTCAGCCTCTGTTCAGGTTCTTGGAGGCAACCAAAGGCAACAACAATGACCTTCACTGTTTTCGGATTTTCTTAGAGTCACCGTGATCAATAAATCAAATGTAGATTTTTCATGTCTGACAAAGAAATGGTTTGTTGGTCTGTAGATCTTTGTGAAACACTGGGACCTAGCTCTCTTAGTATCTAAATATGATATGCAAGCTGTCATTGGAGAAAATTAATCAATAGTCCTACCTATCTGAAAAAAAAACTATTAATCTTAATAAGCACTGAGCTGGCTAGAATTCCCAGTAATGCAATAGGCAGTTTTATCTTGAGGTAACCAAGAGCTATATAACTGGACTTAAGGCTCATCCATTCAATAAGAGGGCATTCATTCCTGGTATTACAAACCTACCTAATTTCTCATGGCTAAGGAGGTGATAGACTCTAGAGAAGAGCCCAGTGCTGCCAGTTTCCTAGACAAATATTATTTCTAACTTTATTCTATGTACTTATTTTTATACCTACAGATAACTGTAGTTCTCATCACTCATCAAAAAAGCATCTCTTAGGGTATCAAGTCTCTTCTTGGTAACTGGCTATATACAGGGGGAGGTAATCCCCCGCAGGAACAGTCATAGGGGAGGGGTATAAGGGGAAAATGGGAGGGAGGGAAGAATGGGAGGATACAAGGGATGGGATAACCATTGAGATGTAACAGGAGTAAATTAATTAAAAAAGAAAGCATCTCTTTACAAGAGATGTACGTGGCTACAGAGGTCCACATCTGGTCAAAATGCACAGAATATGTGACTATGGGGTTCAGAGCCCCAATTAAAAGATCTACAATACAACCTCTACTTCTTAGGATGAGAGAAAATTGTGGAAGAAAGAGCTGAGAGATTGTAAGAGCCACAGGACCAGGATGTCTACTGTTAGGTTGTGTTTCCTCGAATCTCAACAATTTTGTTGCCTAAGCAAAATCTGCATAATGACATGTCAACATGGATTGTGGAAATTGCACAAGGCTCTGTCCCTAAATGAATTGTAACAGGGAAGCAGTGGGTGCTAAGGGACGAAGGAAGGATTAGATTTCCCAGGGAAAAACTCCCTGATAGCTTATCGGATCACAAGTGATAAGCTCTAAAGTCAAGTACCATGCACAAAACTGTTCATTTCTTCAGTAAATTGTGTGTCTAATTAAAAAGAAATAGGCATGAGAAGGACACAGGAGGACTTGGAGGTGAGAGAGGAAACAGTGAGAATGGTATAATGCAGAAATTATGTATATTAAATTCTCAAGAAAACTTAAAATTTTAAATAAAAGAGAATGTTACACATGAAGATATTCTGCTTCAGTGTCAAGACATGAAGGCGATGCCTGTCTAGAGAAATCTCCTGGTTCTCAGCTCACAAGCATGCAACATGAATAGCAGTCCACATTGGCAGGGTTAAGTGGAAGGATATTTCAGACACGAAGACACTTAAAGCTATACGGCATTTTAATTGAATCCCATGATCATACCTTAGTCATTAGATGGTACTTGGTTGCAATTTTCTTCATGGTACATCACATAGGACATGCCATGGCACAAACATTATATGTATTTTTTCTTTGTCTATTTTCTTTCTCCATCCCATCATAGATTCCTAGTTTCCCAGTAGCCACTCAGGTTCGCCAATATGCAAGTAGAAAAAACTATACAAAGTACACAAACTGTTTCATCATTTATTCTTTAGCTGTAGTAAAAGAGTGGCCATGTGACCTCAGGGGATAGAGCTCAAACTTCTGAGCTTTTATTCTAGTATTCTGACCAAGCAATGAGTCATCTCTCCTTCACAGGTTTTTAATTTGCCTTGACCTCATTCATGCATACTATGAATTAAGAAAATGATGATTATTGCAACATGGAGAAACCACACTTCTTTTTTAACTGTGAGAAAACTGTAATTCCTCATTCCTAAATATCTTTTGAACTCTGTGTTCAATTTATAATATTTAGCAAAAAAGAAAAAATATCTTTAGGTTTTGCTTTAAGTGAGTTTTATAGGCAAGGCCATGTTTATGGAAGTGGAGGCTATTGGCTTAATATTTCTGATTTAATTAATGGAAGTCAACCTCACTTAAAGGTGGCTCTCTGTGTCCAGCCAGGGCCTCTCATTCATGAGGGGCTAACAAACTGTACAAATGTCACAATGACAAAAATGAGGCCAGAGTGATTGATGCATGGCTGGGGGTGATAACTCAAACAAGGGCCAGGTCAGGATGCTCTTTTAAGCACAGAGGAGCACTCTTGCTTTGGTCTGATTTCACAAAGAAACCCTTAGCTCACCCATGGATTTCTCTGCACAGCTTGGAAATGGCGTTATGCCTGTGACATTTCTTTTTCTCAATTTTTGGTCACTTAACATATATGGGCTTTAGCATGTAAAAGCAGCTCAGAATTGGAAAATTTCAGCACTTTCTGAAAATACCAGAATATATGAGACTATCCTGTAGTTGTTGTTTTGTAACTAGTATGGTTTTTGCAAGTTCAAATTAAAACAAAATTTAATTCAGCAGCACTCAGTTATGCAGCGTGAACTGTTTTTCAAATCCAGAAAAACCCAAGATGTTCTAATTTTTGTGTATTTATTAATCCAAACTGTATAAATACAACCTTTTTTTGGCTTTCTCATTAAGGTTTCTAAATGTAAGTCATAATTTGGTATTATGTGGCTAATACTTATATTTCATTTTTTCTTATTGAAACATAAAGGTCTTTTTAAAAACCTCATCATAAATTTAGGTAAATCATTTACACATGTATTTTCTAAAATATGCCAACTTTCTCCCAGTTCAATGCATCTCCAGGATCTATTGTTTCAGCTTATTTGAGGGCCATGTTTTCCTGGTGTCCTCCATCCCCTCTTGCTTTTACATTTTTTTCTGACTCCTCTTCCACATAGTTTTCTGAGATCTGGGAAGTAGGATTTGATGGAAACATCACTGGAGCTGTATGTTCCAAGGTCTCTCTCTCTCTCTCTCTCTCTCTCTCTCTCTCTCTCTCTCTCTCT
>OU015743.1:77795694-77810617 GCA_907169655.1 Acomys percivali | reverse complement strand
CTCTCTCTCTCTCTCTCTCTCTCTCTCTCTCTCTCTCTCTCTCTCTCACACACACACACACACACCATATATATATATATATATATATATACATATATATATATAATGTATATATTATCCCATATTCTCCCTCTTCTCTTTGGTTTACATTTTAATATCCTGCTCTTTTTCATCTCCATATTTATTCTACTCTCCCTGACACTAGTTAGAACTTTATGACGGCTCTTTTACGGGTCCATGGGATCTCCTTTCTGCCTTTATTTTTGCCATTTGCATATGTTTCCATTGTTCTTTCTCTCTTTTTCTTCAGGATTTTGAGACTATATTTTATACATTATTTGGTGGGACAAGCTCTTTTTGTTTTTGCTTTATTATTTAAAAAATAACTTGGAAATCTCTTACCTACAATAAAGATGAATATTTTTGTTATTTTTCTCTAATATTAGACTAATTTAGTATTTGTTATGAATTTTGTTATTGAAGCTTTAATTGCATAATCTTCACTTAGACAGTCTTGCACTTCTTTCTTTCTTTTTTTTTTTTCTTTTATACATATGAGGTTTTGGTTGCATACACTTCTGTGCATCAAGTGTTTGCCTGATGCTTATGGAGGCTAGAAGAACTGGAATATCAGATTGTTCTTAGTCACCATGTGAATGCTGAAATCAAATCCATGTTCTCTGGAAGAGCATCCAGTGCTCTTAACCATGGAGACATCTCTCCAGCCCCAATATCTATTTCTTCACTTGAAATTTCTTTTTTGTTTTTAAAACATTTTATTGATTTATTCATATTACATCTCAATTGTTATCCCATCCCTTGTATCCTCCCTCCCTCCCATTTTCCTCTTACTCCCCTCCCCTATGACTGTGACTGAGGGGGACATCCTCCTCCTGTATATGCTCACAGGGTATCAAGTCTTTTCTTGGTAGCCTGCTATCCTTCCTCTGAGTGCCAACAGGCCTCCCCATCCCAAATATGGGACACCAGAGTTAGTGTGAAAATCAGACCCCACTCTCCACTCAACTGTGAAGAATGTCCTGTCCATTTACTAGATCTGGGTACTGGTTCGATGTTTACTGCATGTATTGTCCTTGGATGGTGCCATAGTTTGAGCAGGACCCCTGGGCCCAGATATGCCCATCATAATGCTCTTCTTGTAGGTTTCTAGAACCCTATGGATCCTTCTATTTCCCAGACTCCTATATTTCTCTCACTTAGAGTCCCAATAGGATGTCCTCCCCTCTGTCCCACTTTCCTGGGACATGCCCCTTGAGCTAGTGTCCGGATATAAGTGAGTATATACCATTTGACCCCTTTCTGCTTCTGGGTTAACTCACTCATTATGATCATTTCTAGTTTAATCCATTTGTCCACAAATTTCATAATTCCTTGTTTTTAATAGCTGAGTAGTATTCCATAGTGTAAATGTACCACAGTTTCTTTATCCATTCTTTTACTGATGGACACTTAGGCTGTTTCCATGTTCTGGCTATTATGAATAAAGCCGCTATGAACATAGTTGAAAAAATGTTCTTGTTGTGTGTTGGAGTACCTTCTGGGTATATTCCAAGGAGTGGAATAGCTGGGTCTTGAGGAAGCCTTATTCCCAATTTTCTGAGATAGTGCCAGATAGATTTCCAAAGTGGCTGTACTAGTTTGCATTCCCACCAGCAATGAAGGAGTGTTCCTCTCTCCCCACATCCTCTCCAGCATGTGGTGTCTCTTGAGTTTTTGATCTTAGCCATTCTGATGGGTGTAAGATGGAATCTCAGAGTTGTTTTGATTTGCATTTCCCTGATGACTAAGGAGGTTGAGCATTTCTTTAAGTGTTTCTCAGCCTTTTGATATTCCTCTGTTGAGAATTCGTTTGGTGCTGAGCCCCATTTTTCAATTTGGTTATTTGGTTCGGTGGTGTTTAATTTCTTGAGTTCTTTATATATTTTTCACTTTAAATTTCTTTAGCGGGGAATATTATGCCTCTCTAAAGAAAATGATATCACAAAATTTCCTGCTGAAAAAATGGAGTCTAGGATATGTAATGTTAAGTGAAGTGACCCAATGCCACAAGGAAGAGATGAAAACCAGGCACTCTTTGTCATGTACTAATCCTAGCTTATGTATACACATGAATGTAAGCAAATGTACATGTGGATAGTCTATAAAATTTAAAAAGGTGGAAAGAGTAATATTAGGTGCCAAGGAAGGAAAGAATGTGACTAAAAGACACATGAGTCATGAAAGAGGATATGAAACTTGTTTTTGTGTTTGTTTGAGTTTTAATTCTGGAGTGTTTTCTTTTTCCCACTCTGGAGGGGAAGTTCATAAAGATGTAACTGATAGCAAAAGTGCCCCAAGTGAAGCCCAGTGACTTCAGAATGGCCACACTAACTATGCAGAGCTTCATTAAGTGAATAGGGTTCTAGGCTGGCCAATTGTTAGTTTGCATAGCTACCTCAATCTAGCCCTGTAAGGTTTTATCCTTTTTTTTTTTGAATTCATTATAATAAAGTGTGTCTCATATTATATTTGTTCTTTCAAGATAATCAGTAATCATTTAACCCTTTCAAATCCATTTGAGTATTTTTACCATTTGATCAATTTTTGTGAATGCCAGATCATATGTGATGGCCCAGGCATGGTGAGCTCATTTTTTATTATGTAATGAGCATTTTATATAATATGTAGGGTAGGACTGATTCTGTTTAAATCTTCTTTTCCTTCAGACAACCACTTTATTCGGTATGTAGGTTGTATCCATTTTTATGAGTCATATGTGGAGTCTGTGGTTTTTATATTCCAGAGTGAACCCTGTTCGGGTTGTCTTATTTCTCTGGTGTACATGCTTAGAATCCTGAGTATATTATCTGAGCTCTACTTTCCTTGGGTGGGACTTTGGGACTAGCTGGTTCCTGGTCACTAGAACTAGGTGAATGGGGCTGACAGGCATCTTAGGTGCACAGGCCTGGTTCACCTGGAGTTGTAGCAGTAAAGCCTGAGGTTGCCTTTGTGAACTGGAGCCTCTCCCATGCTGTCTTCTCAGGGGACAAAATCTATTGCTGTCATTATTGCCGAGAGGCTATCTCAGTAAAGACCAGCAACAGCAAAGCAGATTGCTGCTGCTTCATACAAATAGTTGAAAAGGCCTCTAATACTGGCACGATTATGGTGGCTATGTCATAGGTCAGTTTAAAATTGTTCACGTTTGAGGCAGAGCAATCTGATATGTGAAGGGGACTGGGCTTCTGTGCAAGAGTAAGTAGGATCAGCCCTGACTTCATCACAGTTCCTATCACACTGCCACTGTGAGGGATCAGAAAATTGATTTGGGAGGCTGCAGAAACTCCCTGCATTGGACTTCTTGTAGGCAGCCTGCAGTGCTACCACACAGTAGGTTCATGGGTCTACCTGTGACACTTTTGTTGCACTGATGATTTTCAGTTCTCTGGATAAAGGGAGCAGGTGTTTTCTTCAGACTGTTTGCTTTATTTGTATTGTTTATGCCAGCTGAATTGGTGGTTAGGCATTAGAGATTTGTCTTGCACCCCGTCTAGAATATATAAAACACTGTAGTGTTCCGAAGGCTCTAGATCCCTAGAAACTCACTCTTTCCTATTTTCTACTTTACTGTTATGATTGTAGACTGAATTACTTTTGTGAAATTTTGTTGCATATAAAGGGATCTTCAGGGAAAAATGAGTCTACTCTATTGTGTTCAGAGTAACAAGCCTTCCTTTTAGAAAGTAGCTCTTCCAAAGCTTGTTAGTGTTCAATTTCTTTTTGTTTTAACCATACAAAAAGGTTATTATAAAAAAAAGGTTATTATAAAAAACCAATTTCTATGGATATGATATTTCTTTAACTTTAATTTGAAGACCTAAACAGTGTCTCTTTGTGCAGCTTATCTTTTTGTGTGTAGATGTTCTGCATATTATTTTTATATTTGTCTCAGTGTTTTCCAAAGTTTTTGCACTAACTCAAGAACATAGAAATGAATCTATCTGATTAATGAAGGAAATTGTCTTCTGACTTTTGTTATAATTATATGCAAATTTATTTTGTTGTGGTACTGATAAAAATATAAGACTTAAGCATATACAGTTTTCATAGCTTGATATGTCATAGATTGACATATATATATATATATATATATATATATATATAATGTACTTTCAGATACTGCTCTTTTCTAAAGGGAAATGCACTGCTCTTTTCAGAAGGGAAACAGGATCAATGGATTTAGGGGAGGGGAGGTGGTGGTGGGGAAATTGGGAGGAGTCAACATTGTATGAGAAAAGAATAAATATATAATATTACATACACATACATATAATCATTGCTTACCAACAATTCCTCTCAACCATGAGTTCTGTCATCTACAATAACCATGACAAGATAGACCCATGGATAAAATGGTGTCATGGTTGTTATGAAGGTAGCTAACTAGTTTTGAAACTTGCTCCATAGGAAGAAATCCATGGCCAGTTGAATCCCAGTTGCTAGATGAGCACACCTTCCATACTGCTACACATACGTGACCCAGCCTTGTTCAGATGTACATGGCATGCAGCTGGACAATGCTCTGTGAAGGGCCACAGAGTCTTATTCCATTGAGGTCTACAGACAGGAAAAAAAGTAAGAATGTGACTAGTATTATTGGGCAGGTTAGGTTTTTTTCTTCCAACATGACACAGTTGGAGTCACTGGAGAAGAAAGATCCTCCATTGAGGAAATGCTTACAGCAGATTGGATTGTAGGCAAGTCTGTGAGGGCATCTTCTTGATCAACTGCTGATGTGGAAAGTTGCATCATACTACAGTCAGTGCTACCCATGGGAAGGTGGTTCTAGGTTGTATAAAACGTAGGTTGAGCCAGGCGGTGGTGGCGCATGCCTTTAATCCCAGCACTAGGGAGGCAGAGGCAGGTAGATCGCTGTGAGTTCGAGGCCAGCCTGGTCTACAAAGGGAGTCCAGGACAGCCAAGGCTACACAGAGAAACCCTGTCTCAAAAAAAAATGTAGGTTGAGCAAGCCTTGAGAAGGCAGGCAGTAATAGCATTCCTTTGCTTCAGTTCCTTCCTCCAGTTCCTCACTTCTCTCCATGAGGGACTACTGTAAGCTAAAAGCAATGTTTTACCCCCAAATTGTTTTCTGTTGTGGTGTTTATAACAGAAATATAAAGCAAGCTATGGCACTTCTAACTTCCTCTGTGACTCTGGAAACATATGATATTCCTTATTTATATGAGTAAATGAGAGATCAACTTATTCACATGGCATAATAATCCTCCAACAAAGCCGTCTGACATTACAAATCAATAAAATATAATCAAGAACCCTTTTAAATTAAATATTTGCTATTCTAAGAGAAAATTCTTTAAAACCATTAATAACATTACTATAACCTTCTAATGTGCAATATCTTTTAGCATGTAGCTTCCTCTGGTCCCCTGGTATCCTTATCTCTTGGTAACCTAGGCCAGCAGGCCATTCTCAGTGAAAGGGTCTTGAGAGCAAGGACCAGGAGATCAGAAGAGAAAGAGGATATAAGTTACAGAATATAAGATTGTTTGACATTGCAATGTCTTGCACAAGCTATGCCTTATGCCAAGCAAGCTTATTTAAGAAGTGAGCATCTTACATGCTCTATCCAGGGAGAAATGAGACTGAGTTATGACAATACAAGGGGACTAAGTCAGTAGGACGTTAACCAAGCAACACTACACAAAGAGATCACAGCATATCTCAAGAGCATTACAGACTAAGCACACAGTGACCTTAGAACTGATAACCACAGCCACATATGGTGGGAAGAGTTGAGCTTTCTGGATCTGAAGCCATAGTTTCCCCCAAGTTGCTAGACACAAGCCAATACTGCCTCTGTTGGATCATTTTTCTGATTTTCAAGAAAAGTTATGTTCCCTTTCATATATCAGAGACTCAAGGAAAGCCTTAGTTGATCAGTTCAGCCTCAACACCCTGGTCTTAGCCCTGAGTTTTTAGCCCAGTGCAGTATGCATACTTACATGAGGTTCAAGACATTATGTCCTATTTTTAATAAGGTGATGAAGCTTGGAGGACAAATGTATAGATATATCTCCATCCATCTATCTGTCTATCTATCTATCTATCTATCTATCTATCTATCTATCTATCTATCTAATCTATCTATCATCTTATTTTTGTGACTGAATAAATAGAAACTCTCTGTCTCTTCATCTCACTTATGATCTTTGACATCATCTTGAGAAGAGCAAACAAAGGCATGAGAAGATTGGGATTCAGGAGACACAGCACTTGGAAGGATAGTGGTTTCTTTCATTTATGGTATTTATATATTTAAAAACCCATAGCCTGATTGGAGGGAAACTGTGACTTCTCCTACTTATTGTTTATTAACAAATTGATTAATATATTTACTTTCCTCTCAAAAAATAGATTTTTATGTGTATGGATATTTGCCTGCATGTATAGCTGTGCACCATGTGCATGCAATGCATGCAAAGACCAGAAGAAGACATTGGATCTCTTGGTTTGGAATTACAATAGTTGTAAGTTGTCTTGTGGGTGCTGGGAATTGAACCTACATCCTCCAGAAAAACAGTATATTCTTTAAAAATGATTTATTTTAGTTTTTTGAGATTATAATATAATTACATCATTCCCCTTTGGCTTTTCTCCCTCCAAATCTCCTGTTGTCCTTGTTCTCTCTCAAATTCATGGACTCTATTTTTTTTTATTAATTCTTGTTACCCACACACACACACGCACACACACACACTGAAAATCTAAATTCCTAACTACATAGGTACAGCCAGCTCATCTGATTAGTCTGTATAAAACATACAAATAAATTCTTCATCACTGAGCCAACTTTTCAGTCCTAGATTTTTATTTGCTTTCTTACTGGAAGTGAGGTTTATTTGCTTTGTCTGTATTTTTTTTAAAGCATGGATACTTTGCTTGATCATTTGTTTTCCCACAGACTGTGCTGTGTTACATGTAAGGCTTTGAAGAACTCCAAACAACTGCTTAAAGCAGAACATAAGCGGGAATTATGAAATTGAGTCTAAAATGCAAGATACGGGGAAATGTTGAATTGAGGCTGATAAATATGCGGATAAGAGACAGGAGCTAAAACATTCATTCACTGAATTTACTTGTCCTGTTTTGGACTTCAGGTCTGACAGCGAATGCACCTGCGGCTGTAAGAACAAGCAGTCAATCTGGGTTCCTGCAGCCAAGGTAAGGCCAATTGTCCTCGGTGCCTGCGGGAACCAGGCGTGGTCAGAGAATGGGGCTTTGGATGAAGACTTCTCAATCCACACCTCAACTCTGAAGATGGAAAGGGGATGTTTCTTTTTTAAACTGAAGAGGTTTAATGTGCCCCTGAAACAAACCCTGTTGGATTACTGTAAACCAAATAAGGAAATAACATTGGATTAGACCTAAATTGCTATTTCTTATAACTTTGTCTTAAAAAAGCAGCCCTGACAAACCCTTCATCTGAAGATACAGCAATGGTAGTGGAGATGCAACTAATATTATTTTGGTAAAATGAGTAATTCTGATCACTTCATTTATAGCTTTTTTAAAGGAATAAAAGATCGTTTAAAAAGTCCTGGAGCCATTTTGAGTGACTATGATGCAGGAACACAGATTTAGGTTACTGCAAATCCCATGTTCCAATGTGGAAGCAATTTCATCAACTTTTTATCATTTTTTCAGAACAAAGGAAGCCATAAATCAAGGTAAATTTAAAATACATTGGTATAGACATCAGAGAGGCAGGAACAACAACAGGGGGAATTTTTTCTACAGGTTCTTGATGCTATCTGACATCATTCTTGGCTTTTATGTTAGTGGACACTAGTAGTCTGCTAAGTCAAGAGATTCTAAAAAATTTTGTTTATTAGTCACAAGATATTAGTTCTAACATGGGTGTGCAAAAATGACTATTTCAGAGGGCAAGAACTAACCCTTTGAACCTGCGACATTATAATTTCACCATAGTACTGAAACTCTAATGAGCAATTAGTCCCTGAAGAGAGCTTCTTTTCAGAACTTTTCATTCATAGCTACACACAGCTTCTTTTCAGTTTTTTTCACATATTTATTTAGCCAACCACCATATTTTGTGCATGCAGGGACATTATAATATTTAATATTTAACAAATAATATGTGGCTCATGCATGTACAAAATGTGATTGAGGTCACTCGTAGCTAGGAATGGCACTTCTTAGCATGTGGTGTAGATGAGGCTGAGTTGTGCTCAGAGAAAACATCTTCAGAAGAGAGATGTCTATGAAGGCAATTAAGAGAAAAATTTGTCGATCATATCAAAACTATCAGCCACCATGGTTTGCTCTGAATTTTTCTTTACATTCCTTGTATCTGACATAACATTTATATGGGAGATAGATAACTATATTTAAATTTAAGTAACCAAGAACACATTTTTGTCCTAGTGAAGTGAAGATTGCAGGTGAAGCAAACACCTACAATTACCAAAAATTTACATAGTTTTAACAAGATTGACCATATAGTTTCTCTTGTGTGTATACTTATTTGTGTTATATAAACTATCTTATATTTAATGATTTAAATGATTAGAAATGGAACTTTAGAAGAGGCACTGCAGTATTCTGTCCCATTTTATTACTAAAATACAAATATTGTTTAAATAATTTTTCCTATAGCTAATTATATTATAGAACATTTAGATACTAATTAAATCAAGAAACATCAGTGCTTATGTTATAAGTCATTCTGAGTATTGTTATTAGACATTGGCTTCTTTTTGTATAGCTCAATTCAGATACAATGAATTAACAAAATCTTTGGGTATTTCTAGGTGGAGTAAATGAAGTTAAAGTTTAATTTAAAAAAAACTAGCTATTTTTGTTTGTTTTATCCAAATTATATTGAAAATTTCAAACATTGGTTTTGAATATGTTAGGGGTTTAGGATAAGCAACCCACTATAACAAAAATGTGTGCTCAAATGAAAGAATATGATATCTTCATTTGAACTTCATTAAATATAAGATTAGCATCATTTCATCATTTAGATATAAAAGAGGCTGAATACTATAGATCATAAACAGGTTTTAAGACCTAATTAGAAAGTATTTTAGAAACAAAAAGGGAGAACATTTAGTTAGTCCATGTCAGTAGTGTTGAAGTTGAGCATCATGAAGAACTTTTGAAGTCCACACGCATGCTCTCTCAGACGGTTTGGGAACGCCCACTGCCTCCCTGGAGTGTGATAGATGCGCCTGCATGTAGTCTTGGTTTTTAAATCGTGGTATAGTCTTCAATGTCAAATTTTTTCTTTTAGACATTGGAAATCATCTAGCGTTTTATCCTTTGAAGAAAACTCTGTAACTAATTTTGAACTTTAGTTCATAGTTTTACAGTATTGTGCATTGTTTATCGAAGAGACCAAATTTTATAAAGATTTAAATATTTGTACAATAAGCAAGTTTTCAATCACTACATAGACAAGTAAGAATATGCTAAGTAGGCTCCACTCCCCAAACAGATGTTTAAACTACGATTAAAGTAATGACTGACTATGTAAAAGGTAAAAGCTTTGTATGGTGGGAAAACATTTAATTATGGGTTTTAAATATTCATTTAGAAAAAGAAAACAAAAACAAATCAATACTTAAGAAAATATTGTTGTAGAAATTCAAGCATTATATCTCAGGGTATTGAATTAATCTATAAAACTTTTATATTAGTTACAATAATATTTACTTTTAAAAATAACCATTTCCTAAATACTTTAATCTTAACGTTATTTTTTTGTTATAAATTTTGGAAAACAGTTTTAATGAGGTAATTTTATGGACTTAGAACATACCTGCGTGTAATCCCTCTGAGGAACAGTCATAGGGGAGGGGAATAAGGGGAAAATGGGAAGGAGGGGAGAATGGGAGGATACAAGGGATGGGATAACCATAGAGATGTAACAAGAATAAATTAATAAAAAAAAAGTCAAAAAAAAGAACGTACCTGCTATGCCATGTGGCTACCTCTAATGATATAATTTTATTTGTTTTATTATTTTATTAAATTTTACAACCTAAAATATAAGATTTGATTATGTAGGAAAGAATATAGGTTTTTACAAGATGTATGATATTATATAGCGGGTAGTACTTTTTTGTTATAACATATACTTGTGGCAAACTAATTTTATGGACAGAATATATGATTCCTCTTGCACTCTGCAGCTTGGATATTGCCCTGATTTAGTGAGGACCGTGTCGTGGTGCCTCATGATGCCAATAACAAGCTTAAGATTGAGCAATCACACCTTCAGTTGAAAGCTAAAGAGTGACTGCATTCGTGACAGATCTGGCTCTCCTCAATCTGTTGTCATGATAGTCCTCTTCTACCATGTGTGAGGAGACTTTTCACTTCTGTTAATACTTATGGGTGATTCCTCAAATCTGAACATTTTGTGAATAATGTTTATAAGACTAGAGCTGTTACCATGTCTTCTTTTTCAGATCTGCCCTCGATGTCTTTTGTCATTCATACATACATTTTATGGTGCTGGACTGGAGTTATTGTCCATTTGGTTTAATTATCTGTAGAAATAGCATGTTAGATATTCACCAGTTTTCTGTTGCCATGCCACAAATAAAAGCAAAACTATTAAAAATATGCAGATTTATTACATTGAAGCTCCTGGGATTCATACGGGGAAGAGCTAATTCATTAGTTTAGATTTAAGGTCTCAAGAATTTGTAGTCAATAGTTATCTAGATATTAGCAGAACATCTTCCACATTTCCATGAGCAGTTGTTAGCAAGATTAGTTTTTCAATAGATCTCATCTGTAGACCACATTTATTTGCCACATAGGCTGTTACATAACTCCAATAAATCTTTTCTATTTGAGCTGTCATGTGACAGAGTAACTAATGGAAGAGAAAGGAAAAATACCCTACTAGAAGAATTGATAAAAGGGATTTCATTGCTTAATCTATGAAGCCACACCATTGTGCTTTATTCCTCTTGGTATTCTTCTTTAGCTCATTGATGGTACCACAACAAAGTGACACAGACAATGCAATTCATAGGGAGTAAACATTTACTTAAAATTCCATGCAGGACTAGGTGGTTCGCAACAAGTGCTTTCTTGTACTGTATCATCCAACAGAGTGAGAAAGTGAGAGATAGATAGTCAATCTAAATTTGTCCTTTTGTGCTGCACATTTTCATAAAATAGTAGTTGCTGCTGCGGTGTCAGTTAGGTACCCTAATTATATTGGTCTGTACTGACATCCAAATAGTCATTTTCTAGGAACTCAGGATCAGTGAGGAAAATGAAAGTACAAAGATGCAGTCATCTTTGAGGGCAGTTTTGGGGGTCCTTACTGCGTTGAGCTAAGCTGTGTTCCTCTGTAAGCTTCTGCAACAGACCAAATTTCTAGTTAGATAAGTGATTCCAGGAAAGATAGAAGCCTTCTGATATTTCAGTTTTACATGTCAAGAAATTTGTGACACAAGTTCTGATGACTGCTAGCAAGGATTTATTTTTGTGAGTCATTGAACTTAACATAGATATTTTTTTTAAATTAAAGAAACTTACTTTTCAGAATAGAATGTAGTGAACAGGAACTATAAGGCCTAACCTATTTTAGTGTTAGACTTTCTATATTGGTTTTAATAAGAGTCAATGTTACTGTGAACTTACATACAACATAAATATTAAACACAGGCTGATTTTCCTTCTGGCCATGTGCATTTATAATATCCCAGTTGGATTGCTTTAAACCTCATGAGTCATTATTTTTAATTATTTTTATATTTATGAAATTGGTTTTACTTTCCAGCATAGTAAATAAACATTTTAAAAGATGCCTACATGAATATGGGATTGACTGGACCTGTGAGTCTTGTAAAAACAGAATATGTGTGTGTGTGTGTGTGTGTGTGTGTGTGTGTGTGTGATGTTATACACCATATATAATTTTAAATAAAATGGTATGCTTCATAATTTAGAAGATAACTATAAAAGTCAGCTATCATAACCTGAACAAGATCTGGCCAACACAAAGCCAAAGTTCCAGAATCAATGGGAGAGGAAGTCATCAGGCCCCACCCCTAACTGAAGAGCTATTGGCCACTGACAGTCACTTTGTAACAGATCATCATTCTCCTTTTAAAGTTTGGTTACTGGAAAGAGGCTTGTGCTCTTGTGCATGGCCCCGTGCCCATGTAAATTTGTGCAACACTAAATTGATAGTAGGCTGGTTTTCTATTATTTTGTTTTGGTTTGTTTTTAAGTTTTTTTTCTAATCTTTGATTCAAATTCACTTAAAAAACTACATTCAGGGCATCAGATTTGGTATGTGAGGGATGTAGTGGATCTGAGATAGGAGGATATATTAAAAATACCTTGTATGAAATTCTCAAAATGCTTTTTTTTAGATTTTATAGTTCATATGAGCTTTGCCCAGTTGATTTAGAAGGCCTTGTTCTGATGTCATACAACTCCTCTGGCTCTAACACTATTTCCACCTCACTTCCCACAGGGCTCTCTGCTCTCTGAGTGGTGGGATTTGATGAAGACATTTCATTTAGAGCTGCGTGTTCTAAGGTCTTTCTGTGTAATGTCTGGTTCTGGGTCCTTGTATTTGTGTCTATCTGCAGCAGGAAGAAACTTCTCTGATGATGGCTGTAGAAGGCACTGATCTATGAGTATAATATCATTAGGAGTCATTTTATTGTTACATTTCTTTCTTATACCAGTAGTGTTTGTTTTTTCAAGGTTTCTAGGCTAAAACTCAGAGACTAGACTGCTTGGCTCCAAGGCCCAGAAATATTTTCAACAAAATCATACTAGAAAATTTCTCCTATTTGAGGAAGGAGATGCATATAAACATATAAGAGGCCTACAGAGCACCAAATAGAATAGACCAGAAAAGAAAATCCTTCCACCACATAATAATCAAAATACAAAATGTACAGAACCAAGAAAAAATGTTAAAAGTGGCAAGGGAAAGGGCCAAGTAATATATATTATCAAACCTATCAGAATTACATCTGACTTCTCAGCGGAGACCATAAAAGCTAGAACGGCGTAGACAGAGGTCCTGCAAACCCTAAGAACCACAGATACCAGGCCATATTACTATACCCAGCACAACTTTCAATAACGATTGATGGAGAAAACAAGATATTCCATGACAAAAACAAATTCAATCAGTATCTATCCACAAATTCAGCCTTACAGAAGTTACTAGAAGGAACACTCCAACCCACAGTGACAAACTACAACCAAAATTACCCAGGAAATAGATAACTACACTGATCCTAAAACATAACCACACAAACACTCTACTGCAACCAACATCAAAATCAAGGGACTTAACAGTCACTGGTTATTAATATCTCTCAACATCAAGGGTATCAGTTCTCTAATAAAAAGACACAGACTAATTGAATGGATACATAAACAAGGCCCAACATTCTGCATTCAAAAAACACATCTCAGCCACAAGGATAGACATTACCTCAGGATAAAAGGCTGGAAAAAGATATTCCATGAAATAGACACAGGAAGCAGGCTAGTGTAGTCATGTTAATATCTAATAAAATAGACTTTTAACCAAAATTAATCAAAAGAGGTAAAGAAGGACACTTCATACTCATCAAAGGTAAAGTCAACCAAGATGACATCACAATTCTGAACATCTATGCTCCTAATACAAGGACACCTATATTTATAAAAGAAATTTTAAAAAAGCTTAAACCACATATTGACCCCCCACAATCATAGTGGGATCCTCAACACCCCACTTTAATTAAAGGATAGGTCAATGAAATAGAAACTAAATTGAGAAATAATGACACTAACCAATGTAATGAATCAAATGGCTCTAACAGATATCTACAAAACTTTTCACCTAAATACAAAAGATTATACCTTCTCAGAACCTCGTGGAACTTTCTCCAAAATTGATCATAGAGTAGGTCACAAAACAAGCCTCAACAGATACCAGAAGTTTGAAATAATACCTTGTATCCTATCAGATCACCATGGCCTAAAGCTTGACTTCAACAACAACAGAAATAACAAAAAACCTACACACACATGGAAACTAAACAACTAGGTTAGGGAAGATATAAAGGAAGAAATTAAGGACTTCTTAAAATACAATGAAAATGAAGGACAAACATACCAAATTTATGGGACATATACAAAACAGTGCTAAGATGAAAATTCATAGCACTAAGTGCCTTTATAAAGAAATTGGAAACATCTCATATAGGCAACTTAACAACACATCTGGAAGCCCTAGAAAAAAAGAAGCAGAAACACCCAAGAGGAGTAGACATCTGGGAAATAATCAAACTCAGAGCTGAAATCAATACATTAGACACAAAGAGAACAAATCTTGGGAAAAGTTAGTATGTTCAATGCAAGAAACCATTGCTTCCATTTTGAATGCTCTCAAGGACTACTATTTCTTACCCCCCCCCTCCTTCTTCTTCTTTTTAATTTTTATTTAGGCTTCTAATCTGTTCTCTAGGATGTTGAGATTGCCCAAGAAGTAAACCTGAAAAAGAAAAATACCACTATAAGTTCAAGTAAGATATCACCTGCAATAAAATACCATGAATGAACTTGAATGAGTAAAAAAATCACTATTTTCCACATCTCTGTAAGACAGTCATTATCTTGGATATTATGCTTTTTGAAACATCACTTGCTGTTTTGAATAAAAATCAGGGTGGTTTGACACTTGTTCTGGTGTGATAAAGACAGTGGTACTCTGAACATACTTAGATTTTAGACACAGTGTGCATTTGGATGTGTTTTTCTATGGTATGCACTGAGAGAACAACATTGGTTGTCTTCCTTCCTTCCTTCCTTCCTTCCTTCCTTCCTTCCTTCCTTCCTT
>OU015743.1:77750479-77785744 GCA_907169655.1 Acomys percivali | reverse complement strand
CTCTCTCTCTCTCTCTCTCTCTCTCTCTCTCTCTCTCTCTCTCCCTCTGTTTTATGCCCCTCAAAGATGGCCTTTGTGCCCCCCTTATTCTTCCCAATAAATCTCTTGAATGAGGTCTGTTACATGGTATGAGTGTGTGTATGTATGTATGTGTGTCTTTCTGGTTGCTAGGATATTCTTTCATGGCAAAACCCTTTATTGGTTATATGACTTAGATAGGCTTTCTCCACTCTGAGTCACACTGGGACTCACCTCCAGTCCTCCTGCAAAGGACCTCCTTGTGGCTCACTAATGCCTGGACCCTCCATCCATCACTGATAATTGGTAAGTGTCCCCTTTGGTCAGTATAAATGCTTCCCTGAGACTGAGGAAGTATCAATTCAGTGTCTGGCACTTTGGTACTCTGAGATGGAGATAACCCCAGCTATGGTCTTAAAGGCCTTAGCTGACCCTCTTCACTGACACCCCACTTCCTACCCTTTCCCTTTGTTGACAACAAAAGTTCCAAATGTCATAAACAATATTTCACTGTTTTTATTCACTAGAACTAAAGGCTATGATCCCATTGCAAAAGATCCCAGTGCACCATTTACTTTGTATATAGGACATAATGAAATCATGCTAAAATATTTTTCCCTGCTGGCTAGCTTTCACTGTGTTGGAAGTTGATAAACAGGAAATCAGAAAAGAAAAAAATATTACTGTTCTTCCTCACCTGTGGACCTTGGATAACATAATGCCAACCTGCCAATCAAGACATGCTCATTGGTGTAATAGTGGCATGAGTGTCATGGGGGAACTATGTTCTGTATACAATTGAGGCCTACTTCTCAGGATCACATTCATGGTTAGTATTGAAAAAAAGAAAGCCCATCATGGCATTCTTCTGTTGCTTAATGACATTTTGTTAAAGTACCTGATAAATATGTATGCTTATGTCCATAGAATAACTATGCCTACAGAATTATTCAAAGAAGCTTTTTATTGTAGTAAATGGTGGTTAGTCAAGTTACTGAAATTAAATGACTGTTGAGTGCTAAACTCTCAACTGAAAATCCATAGCATCTATTCAAGGTTCAGGAAACATCTTGGAAAATGGGGTGGCTTGAAGAACATAAGAGCCAGACGGTGGCAAATAAGGCTGTGAAACTCTGTATTCTCAGTGTGGTATGACAGTTGTCCCCATAATTCTTAGAGACTGCATAATACTGGACTCTTTAAACATTCAATTTTAGATAAAGAATGGGTTCATTGGTTGGCCTCTCTCTGGAGAGATACTGAAAGTTGGTGGATGCTGGAGGAGGGTAGTCATTGTCTTTAGTGAGGAATTACCAATGCTCCAGAGGACACCTCAATAAAATTCAACATGTCATAAAACAACCACCCCCCACACACAAAGCAAAATGACATGATAGTTGTCTTGGTTACTTTTTGTCTTTTTGTTGTCAACTTAACACAAATCAGAACCACCTGAGAAGAGGGAACTTCATTTGAAGAATTGCTTCAGTCAGACTGACTGTGTGTATAGGAGATGGTCTTTGTTGATGGGTGGTGTGGGAGAGCTCAGCAAACCACAGGCAATACCATCACTAGGCAGCTGGGCTTGAGCTTTATGAGTGAACATGGGAGAATGAATTCATTTTATGGTTTCCGCTTCAGTTTCTATTTGAGTTCCCGTCCTTGACTTTCCTCAGTGATGGACTGTAGCCAGGGAGAATAAGCTGAACAACACCATTACCTCCTCTAAGATACACTTGGTCACGGTGCTTATCACAGCATGTCAAAGGAAAGCAAAGCAATAGCGAGAGGAAGACTTTTCAGGAGGAAGAAGGGTTAGTGATTGTGAAACAACAGAGGATGGTATTATGAAACGTTATGAAGATGTGTATAAGAAATCATAAAAGAAAATAAATTAATAAAATATAAGCAAAATAGTTTTATTTCAAAACCACTAATCAAGAAAACTCAAATTATAGCCTCACTGACTATTTTTTAACTCTTTAGGATCCCGATGGTTTGTGAAGTTTGTTTGTTCAGTAGTGCCCTGAGAAACTTCATCCTCTGACTTTTACCGTGCACCCCAGCTTTGTTTGAGGGAGATTTCAGATCAGTGATTTAACAATCTCCCAGAACAACAATAACAGGGGTACAGTTAGAAAACACTCCTAAAGATGAACCATTTCAATTGAAAAGGAAATCAGGCAGTTATGAAGATCAGCATAGAAGTTGGGGTTTTAAAAGCAAGGAACTGCTGGACTTAGGGAGAGAAGTGTATAATGTGACTTGTTAGAGGAAACTGTGGAGAGGCTTTCCTTCTCCCTATTAAGTGCTGGGTATTCATCCTTCAAGACAAGCCTGTATCACCTTAGGATACAAGGGCCCTGAAAATCAGAAGAATTATATAAAAAGATGCACAGATCCCATAACAGAGTCACACGAATCATGAAAAAACAAGGTAATGTGACTCCTCCAAAAGACCATAATTCTGCACCTTCTAAACTCAAAGATACTAGGGTAAAAAGTGAGGTGAATATTTCAAAAAATTCAGGAGTGTATTTTAGCTGGTAAAATGCTTACCTATCATGCTCAAAGCTTTGTGTCTAAAACAACAGCATGGTTGCATATGACTGTAATTTTAGATAAAAAAAAAATAGAGTCAGGAATATCAGAAGTTCAAGTCATAACTGGCTACAGTGTTTGTTCAAATTCATCCTGATCTATATAAGGCCCTGGATCCAAAACATTAAATTATTTCTTTAAAAAAATGACACTAAAGATTTTTTTTGGTGTAAAAGAGAGAGGTATAGTCAGACCAGGGTCTAGAGAAGAGAATCAACAACATAAAGAAAAGATTTAAAAAAAAAACAGAACGAAAGAAAGAAGAAAATAAAAAAATGTATAAAAACATCAAAAACATAGAAAATAAAGTTAGAAAAAAAATCAGTATTTTTGAATAAAATTCTTTAAGTAAAAATGCTGATAATAATAATACCTAAACCAAACCAAAAGAGTCACCAATATGTTAGACCAAAGAGAGCAAGAGCACCAGGGATAGAGAAGAATGATTAAATATTGCAATGAAATATTAATAAGGGAGAGAATAATGAGCATGGCCACTCACCTCACTCTTCAGAGCTTGCTCATTTTCCTTCTCTATCGCATGCCTTGTGCTGTGTGTCCTGACATCATGGAGTGCTTCAAACGTTTACGTGCAGAGACTGACACCATCTACTGAACACCTAGTACTTCCTGTTTATTTGCTAGATTTTAGGCCCCAACTCACCGTGTGAGTTATGGATGTACATTGCTGAAGTGCTCATGCTTCAATAGGCATGTAGCAGCACCCTAGCTCACAGCTGTTGTCACTTTCTCCTTGTCAGACTCATCTACAGTCATGTTCTAATTCCAACCTGTGAGTGTGGTCTATGGATTCTTGGTATTTCAGCTGCATGCGTGATCCACCCTCATAACTCTTCTGTTGTGTCCCACTGCTCTGGAGTCTAAGGATTTGTAGGCCATCATCCCTCTTCCTTGTCAGCGTCCTTAAGCCTTTCTGCCTCCAGGCCATTCTCACAGAGCCTATATCCCATGACATATCACCATAGTCACCAACAGCAATACACCATCCTCTTGCATTCCCCCGATTAATGCAGTCTACAATGGAAACCTAAACTTGTGAAAGGTGAGATTTCCACCTACTTATGTCGTTAACTGATGATAGTATAAGGAAACATAGAATAATGTGGAGCTCATGACTCTATGCTCCCAATTATTAATTGTCTACTCATCAAAATGTATTTTAAATGCTTGTCCATGTTTTTGTAGCTAATACTTACAATATTACTTGTCTACTAAAATTAAAACAAGAACAAGAACACCCTCAACTGTCAGACAAGGAGTTGGCTCCACTGTCTGCATGGATACTGTAGTCTCCTGTAACTGAGCAGGGTACAGGTGTTCTACATCAACCAACATTTTTCCAATTATCCCCTGGTTTTACAATTCTTCATTGCCCTGAGGACATAACTTCTGAATCTGTACCCTAAGATTTTAAGTATCACCAATATGTCCTCTGTGTTTCCTCTAGTCCCATCACAACATAAGCCTAATTATTTTTTAATATTACACTTTAAGTTACTTTACCTCTACTTATCTTTAGCTTTAAGCCTAAACCTTCTGCCTCCCATAATACCAAACTCCCCACAGTGCTCATAATTGTTCCACGTTTCTAAGTTTTCCTGGTTTATTCACTCCTAATTCTGTTTAATTCTGCTCAGGCCTTCATCCATACACTCTACAGCAGCCATTCTCATCAGGGTGGCTTATGGTATACTACACATATCCAGCTCTTTACCCTCCTTATATAGGCTCACCTAATGCTGCTCATGTTGCCTAAGCAGTGTATACTAATATAACAAATTTAAAAATAAAGTTATTGAATGTAAAAGTGATCTGGCTGCAATGTCTGTCACTCCACTGATGGCCAAGTTTGATGCAATTGATCTGGATGGTTAGGCAGGCTGCCTCCTCCTCATCACCACTCCACGTGCTTCTATGTGGTGCTTTCAATGAGAATGACTACCATAGGCCCATATGTTTGCTTCGTCTACAGTTAGTGGAACTTTTTTGAAAGGGGTAGGAGGTATAGCCTCACTGGGGTGTCAGTGGAGTTGGGCTTTGAGTTTTCAAAATCCCACACCAGGCCCAGGCTCTCTCTTTCTGTGGATCAGATGTGAGTGCTCAGCTAGTGCTCCAGTGCCATGACTGCTTGCCTGATGCCACGCTTCTTGTCATAATGATCATGGGTTAACCCTCTGAAACGAGCCCTCAATTAACTGTTTTCTTTTTAAAGTTGCCTTGGTCATGGTGGCTACTCATAACAATAGACAGTAACTAAGACACCTCCTTAAGCTGCATGTGGGCAAATGGATGCCTTCCACAAACGGAGGACACGTCTCTAGTCAAGGGCATATGAGTAGCTGTGCTTCCCTGCTAGAACCTCTAAAGGTACAATTACTCTTTCTCATGGCACATCATAGGTGGACAGTTGTGTTGAGATGGAGCTGAATATCTCTTTCTCAACCACCAGCTTGTTAGAACTCATTGAGTGAATGATAAATGCTAGCTTCACATTCTGTGCGAGAAGTGCATATCATCAGAAATAAGTGCTAATGCACGTAGAGGAAGGACAGCAGGCTACCAAGAAGAGACTTGATACCCTATGAGCATATACAGGAGAAGGAGGTCCCCCTCAGTCACAGTCATATGGGAGGGAAGTAAGGGGAAAATGGGAAGGAGGGAGGAATGGGAAGATACAAGGGATGGGATAACAATTGAGATGTAATATGAATAAATTAATAAACATTATTTAAAAAATAAAAGGGGAGGAGAAGAAAAAATGCTCTAGATAAAGAGTAGAAGGGCTATTTTGTCTGAATCAGTGGGAGTAACAAAGTTTTCCATAAACCAAGGTTTCTTCCCCCAGGGCAGAATGCACCTTCTGTTGAGCAAGGGAACTTCTTATTAAAGACCAAAGACAACGGAAGAGAAGAAGCTCAGGTCTGTTCCAGGATCTTACTTTTTTCCTTTACATTTTTAAAATTAATTATTCATTTTACATCCTGATCATAGGTCCCTGGCATCTCTTCCCCGTTTCACACCTTCCCTCACTATTTTCTTTCTTTCTTTTTTTTTAATATTTATTTATTTTTAATTAATTTATTCTTGTTACATCTCTATGGTTATCCCATCCCTTGTATCCTCCCATTCTCCTCTCCCTCCCATTTTCCCCTTATTCCCCTCCCCTATGACTGTTCCTCAGAGGTATTCATCCCAGTATATCTAGTTGCATCAGAACTGAGGGCATCCACTTCCCCTGTGGCCCAGCAAGGCAGCCCTGCCAGGGGAAAGAAAAACAAGGGTAGAAAGCAGAGACCATGTCAGATCCAGCCCTTACTTCCTTTACTAGGGTACCCACATGATGACCAAACTGCCTATCAGCTACATCTGTGCAGGGGATCCAGGCCCAGTCCATGAATGGTCCCTGGATGGAGCCCCATTCTCCACAGACCACCCTGTTGACTCTTCTGTCCTCCTGTGGATCTCTTGTCCCCTCTGAGTCCTCTATCCTTATCCCCACTCTTCCCCAAGGCTCCATGCACTCCACCCCATGTTTGTCTGTAGGTCTCTATGTGTTTTCTTCCCTCAGCTGCTGGGTAGAGCCACCCAGAGGGCAGCCATTCTAGGCTCCTTTCCACAAGCACAGCAGAGTATCATCAATAGTGACAGGGGTTGGCTGTCTCCCATGGGTGGGTCTCAGGATGGGCCTTGTACCTGCTGGACATTTCCTCAATCTCTATTCCATCCCTGTCCCTGCACATCTGTAGGCAGAGGAAGTCCTGGGCCTAAGATTCCCTGGGTTGGTGGGTGTTCCCCTCCTTCCACTAGGCATCATATCTAGTCAGAAGGTGTTCTCTTGAGTCTCCATGACCCCAGCTCCTAGGAATCTCAGCTAGAGTAACCCTCACATCCTCCCTGGAGCCCCCCCTGTCATAGGTCTCCAGCTTATCACAGAGAAGCTCTTGTTCAAGGAGTCTCTTATCTCTGTGAGCCCTTTGCCTGCCTACCACCACTCACTCAAGGTCTAATATCAGCCCTCCTTTCTCTCCCTGATCCCTCTCTTTAACCACCTAGGCTGTTGATTCTATTTCCACTTCTGAGTGAGAATTAATCATCCTCCTTTGAGTTCTCCTTGTTACTTATTTTTTTTTCAGTCTATGAATTGTAGTGTGGTTATCCTGTATTATATGACTAAAAGCCATTTATAAGTGAGTACATACCACGTGTATATTTCTGGGTCTAAGTTACCTCACTCAGGATGATCTTTTTTAGTTCCATCTATTTGCCTGAAAATTTCAGGATGTCCTTGCTTTTGATAGCTGAATAGTATTCCACTGTATAGATGTACTTCAGTTTTTTAATCCATTCTTTGGTTGAGGGACATTTGGGTTATTTTTAGGTTCTGGGTATATAATATGCTATATAATAAAGCTGCTATGAACAGAGTTGAGTGAATGTCCTTGTTGTATGATGGGGTATATACGCAGGAGTGGTATAGCTATATCTTGAAGGACAACTGTTCCCAATTTCCTGAGAAATCCCCAGATTGATTTCCAGAATGGTTGTACAAGTTTGCTGACCCCCTGGCAATGGAAGAGTGTTGCCCTTTCTCTGCAACCTTGCCAGCATTGCTCTCATTTGAGTTTTTGATCATAGTTATTCTGATGGGTGTAAGATGAAATCTCAGAGTTCTTTTGATTTGTATTTCCTTGATGAATAAAGAAGTTGACTATTTCTTTAAGTGCTTCTCAGCCATTCAATATT
Source organism: Acomys percivali (assembly GCA_907169655.1). Taxonomy (NCBI): domain Eukaryota; kingdom Metazoa; phylum Chordata; class Mammalia; order Rodentia; family Muridae; genus Acomys; species Acomys percivali. The sequence continues at coordinate 77,778,361 of OU015743.1, read as the reverse complement.
CCTTATTGAGAATTCTGTTCAGCTCCATACCCCATTTTTTAATTGGATTATTTGGTTTGATGGTGTTTAATTTCCTGAGTTCTTTATATATTTTGGATATTAGCCTTTTGTCAGATGTTGGATTGGTGAAGAAGTTTTCCCAATCTGTAGGCTGCTGCTTTGTTCTGTTGGTAGTGTTCTTTGCTTTAAAGAAGTTTTTCAGTTTCATGAGGTTCTGTGTATTAACTGTTGATCTTAAGGCCTGAGCTGTTGGTGTTCTGTTCAGGAAATTGTCTCCTCTGCCAATGAGTTCAAGCTCTTCCCCACTTTATCATGGAATAGATTTAGCATTTCTGGTGTTATTTTGAGGTCTTTGGTCTACTTGGATTTGAGTTTTGTGCAGGGTGATTGATATGGATCTATTTGCATTTTTCTATATGTAGATATCTGGTAAGACCTGCACCACTTGTTGAAGATGCTTCCTTTTTCCCCCATTGTATTATTTTGTCTCCTTTGTCGAAAATCAACTATCTGTAGGTGTGTGGATTTATTTCTGCATCTTCAGTCAATTCCATTGATAAACCAGTCTATTTCTATAACAGTATCATGCAGTTTTTATTACTATTGCTATGTAGTATAGCTTGAAGTCAGGGATGGAGATACCTCCAGAAATTCTTTTATTTTATAGAGTTATTTTTTACCTATTCTGGGTTTCCTGTTTTTCCATATGAAGTTTCAAATTGTTCTTTAAAGTCTGTAAATAATTATACTAATATTTTGATGGGGATTACATTGAATCTGTAGATTGTTTTGGTAAGATGGCTATTTTTACTATGTTAATCATATGGATCCATGAGCATGGAGATCCTTCCATCTTCTGACACCTCATTCAATTTCTTTCTTCAGGGACTTGAAGTTTTTGTCATACAGGTCTTTGATTTTCTTGACCAGAGTTACAGGAAGATATTTTATATTATTTGTGGCTATTTTATTAAGTAGTCTGGTAGTCAATAATATTATGACTCCTGGAAATCAGTTTTAAATGCATAGTAATTATTGATTTAAAAGTTTCTCCTGGCAAAAATAAGAATTAACTATCAGTAATTGACCTGTGATGCTGTTAATGCTCCAAGAGAGGAAAGTGACAGAGAGTTTTCTTTAAAAACATTGCTAGTGGCTTACAGAGGTAAATTGTTTCAATAAAGCAACTTGTACAATCTTATAGAAGCCTTAGAAACCACTTCATCAGATCCTAGTGACAAACAGCAAGGTGCTTTCCCCAGCATAGGGGTGGCATGCTTGGTAGTTTTGGGACAAGCAGTCCAACTGACTCAAGCAACAGGGCAGCCACCTGTCCCTTCTTTATACACAGGGAGAAAAGAGCTTGAGGGTATGAAGGGAACAGGTGGCCTGGCAAGATCATAAAGGTAAATTGGGCTGCGAGAAAATGGTGCAGTTGTAAAAATGGTGTCTGCTATTTCAGTGAAGCATCTGGCTGGCAGTGGTTTTTTTTGACAAGCATTTCATTGTTGTTTTCTTTCATGTTTTTTCTTTCCTTTGCATGTAACTGTTTAAATATTTCCTGTCAATATCTTTCTTGATTAACTTCAAAATGTTCTTTTTGTTAAAGATAGTATGTTAAGGGTTCATTTGTTTATTTTGTGCATGCTGTGTAGGGCTATAATTTTTTTTCAAGGACAAAAGCAAAGCCCTCTACCCTAAGCCTGTATGGATGGCCTGTGCCATTTTGATTATGGTTAGACAACTAAGATTTTCTTCTAAAGAATTTTTATTCTCATTCTTGATCACTACAAGCGACATTATGAATAAAAGCAGAACAGTGTTTGGTAAATGATATCAATTCTGAAACATTAAGGACTTGACACAGCTTGGTGCAAACTGACAAATGAATCTGCATCATTCCATTTTGAGGAGAAAATTATTTCTGTTAGCTCAGCAAAACTTGCTGTCCTAAAACTTCAGCCTTTCATGCAGTTGTGAAGGACAGCCTCTACCTACGAGGCTCCAGAAACCAGTTACTGTTCACTGTCTAGCCTTTATCAGTGCATTAAGCTGTTGTGACAGAAGGGAATTTCCAAATGTCCCCCATGCTGTTTTAATTCCTTAAACTCTACAGAGATAGGGGCACAGAGTTAGAGAACTTGAGAGAGGCTAGGTGACATTGGGTCATCAAGTCAGGGGCCTAGACTAGAAGAGGCCCAACTACTAATCTCCTCATGAACATGAGAAATTTACATGTTCACTTGCTTCTTTATAATTTCACTGGTAAAATCCATGGGTTTCTCCTTCCATTGCTATATCCCCCAAATCTGGCATTTAGACCAAAGCCAGCCTTCTCTTAGAGACTTGAACAAAAAGTTCCTTCCCACTGAAAGGAAGCATTCTCCTTATCTCTGGCAAATGTGAACTCTGGCTCTTTCATTAACATATGCCTGTAGTGCCTACTAGCATAATAAAGTCTACGCTAACTTCTAGGCTTGTACAAGCTCTGCTCACAAATACCTCCACTTCAGTGTACAGGTTTCCCTCCTATCAGGTGTCCTTTCCCTTAAAAATAAAATCTGAAAATCTCACCTCCTCTTTCCCCAAAAGATGGCCTTGGCTGTTGAGAATAAACTTTTCTCTTTTTACCCATGGAGCAGCTATTTTGGTTTCTTTACTGCACCCATCTCATTCATCATGGTCTATGGATTCACCTACAAAATCATTTTATGGAAACATTAAAGGGACTGTTTTGGTATTAATACTTTGCATGTAAATCTTAATTCATCTGATATATGAATGTTTATGTTATTGGAGTTCTAATGGGTATAAAGTTGCTATCTTCACTACTGACATTTTAGCTCTTAACACTTCTGAATTTGCTGGAATTGTTCCAGGAAATCATAGTGGACACCTACTTGAGAGGCCCAATATTCATAAAAGTTTTGAACAAAGTGTCATGAGCTGACACAGTAGTCAGACTTTGATAACTTTTGATAATAAATCAAATTTACAGCCCCCTAATTGATGTGGACATGGATTCTTATCAAAGCTGAAGGATATAATTTTGACAACTGAAGTGCTCTGTTGACCAATTATCTATATCATACCTTTTTAAGACTTAGAACATGTCTGAAAATGACCTTCAAACTAGTCTCACCTCTTTTGTGATGCAGACAAGGCAGGTTGAAAAAAATCTATCCCATATTAGTGATAAATTTTTATAGGAAAATACATGTAATCAACTTAATACACTTAGACTGGAGAAAAGCTCCTGGGTACCAGAGGTTGCAAGAAAGATGAAAAAATATTTAAAGTACAAGAAAATGTGGAAGTGGAAGTGCAAGTGCAGGGGAGGGCAAGCAAGGAAAATAGGGAAGGAAAGAGGAAGAAAGAAAGAAAGAGAAACAATCATCTAATCAAGGTAATTCAAAGTTACTTTTTTAAGCCTAAGCATTGTGTGATTGCACTACAGAAAAAGGATTGCTATTTATTTGTATATTTATTTTTTTAAATATGGTTGTCAGTTGCAAAAGTTAGATTCATGTTGGTCTATGCACCAAATCACTTCTCAAATCCTACTTGAGTATGTATGTCTGTTTAGTGTGACTATGTAATACATATGCAAAATATTAATATATACATTTGAATATAGCTATGGTTTGAATTATTAATTGTCCTTTAAAGTCTCCTGTGGTATAAAATATGATACCTGGGTATTGGGAAATGGTGAAGCCTTTAGGAGCTGGGGACTAGTAGAGATCTCAAGTAACAGGGATTAGGTACTTGAAGGGAAAAGTAGACTAATAGTCTCCTTGTGTCAATTCCTGGCCATGGTAAGTAACTCTGTCACACCACACACACAAGTTATACTTACATACTGTTTTATTTTATTATTATTTTTGTTTTAGTAATTGTATACTTGAGATTGAGTCACTTATAAATAGGGAAGTGAACCTCTTATGGTTGGGAAGTTGGAACAAATGGGTGGCCTGTAGTAAAGACCTTCTTGTTGCCCTGTAGTAAAAATTTGTGTTTAGCTCTTTACTTTGCAATATATCTGCACTTTTGTTGCAGGCAGGGCAGAAGATGAAGCAAGCCTGCTTTCCCTGTATCTTTTCCAAACCATCATATTGTGAAGCTTTCCTATTGCCCAATGTAATCCTATTTTTTTCTCAAGTCTATAAAGCATCATCATTTTAATTTGGGGGCATCTCCTAACACATGACTTTTGGGGGTTTACAATCACATCTTGTCAGTATTCAAATTGTCTTCACACAATATTCCCAGGATTGAACTTTGGAGCCCATGGACTAATGTGTCCCTTGACCTCATCAGAGAAGTTTCCATTTGTAGATGATCATTAGCACAGTAACCTTCAATTGCCAAAACTACATAGAATAATAGACCGTGGAACACTCTTCTCTAAATAGGATATCTGTGTCTCACCCTTCCTCTCAAGGTTTAGGAATCACTGCATAAAGGGGACAGAAAGAATGTTAGATCCAGAGCTGGTGAATGATGATTGGGACACAGTAGGGCATCTGGACGTGAGAGCTCACAGAAGTTATGACATCAGGCAGAAGACCTGCACAAGCCCAAGGATGACCAAATCCCAGCAAAAAGAAAGGAAGTGGACACAGTGCCCATCTTTACTCAAGGAGATATTGCTAAATGATTGTTATTAGGATGAGAATTAGTTTTACTTAAGAAAGTGCCCCCTGACATCTTGTTCTCCTGGTGGGTAGGCAATATATCTAGACTGTATAGAGCAATCATCCTGTGCATGATGACTCCTTTGGGGTCAAATGACTCCTTCACAGGGGTTGCTTAAGACCATTGGAAAACACAGATACTTACATTATGATTTATGACAGTAACAAAAGTAGAGTTATAAACAAGCAACAGAAGTAACTTTATGGTTGGGGATCACCACAACATGAGGAAGTGGATTAAAGGGTCACCGCATTGGGAAGGTTGAGAGGCACTGGTGTAGAGTACAGAATGGAATTCTAGGTTTAAAAAGAAATTACACAAAGCTGGTCAAGGAAAAAAGTAGAAGTGGATCTAGGAGTGATCGGAGTGAGGGTAAATATGATCAAGTCACATTGTGTTAGAGTCTCAAAAAGCTGAAGAGAACAACAAGAACAGAAACTAAAAAACAAAATAAAACAAAAACTCCAGGGAAGCCATTGTCTGGCATATTGAATTAAAAAGGTGTACAATGATATCTCCTTGTTCAAATCGACACTTTATTGAATAACAGTCACACAGCTAGAACTCTAATATGTATGTTTGTATAGTATCCTCTGTGAAGTGTGCTTTAGATCCTGGACCCATTTCAATGTATATTGCTTAGTTCTGGCATTTTAGCAGCTCATTTTAAGGGTTTGCAACCAGTCTTTTATCACCCAGGGATATTACTAAATTTTACTAAGCTATACAGCTATACTTAAGTTCTCAATTTTTAATGGAATCTTTCCAAGGGCAAAAGTTTCAATTTTAGTAGGAAACTCCAATTTTGTAATAGTTCTTTTCAACTTTTGGAATTATATTTAAAATCTCATCATCAAATCGAAACTCTCTGTTTCCTCCTGTATTTCCTGTAGCAGTGCCATGACTACATTTTCTACACAGGTGTGTGCCCTAGTGTGGTAGTTTTTGTCTGTGAGGCATTGTCTCTTTCTAGGTCTAGGGTTTTGTTCTTTGCATCTTTGAAGTGCACATTACATACCATGGACTGTGTTGTTGAAAGACTGTTCATGAAATATTTGCTACTTGCCTACAAATTAGTAAAAGTAGTAGAAATAGACTGTTGAGTCTATCTCTGTGTTTTAGTCTGCTTTATTGACCTGTGTCTGTTCTTTTGCTATGACCTAGCCTTCTTGATATAGCTTTATATAAACTTTATATAACTTAATATGAATCTTTCTCTTCCTCCACTTCCTCCTACATTATTTTATCTACTCTATCTCTTGGATCTTTTCATACAAACTATAGAGATTTCATAACTATTTATTAAAGAGTTCATGGGGAGTGTGAAATGGAGTGTTTTGATTGAGTCTGCAGACTGCTTTAGGAAAAGTAGCATCTCAGAAACTTTAGGACTTCTAGCCCAGAAAGACAGAGTAGGAATGTACAATTCTTTAACCATGGTATTTTACTTTAGCGTCTACCAATATGTATATGCTTTGTTAAAATCACAACTAGATATTTCACTTTTTCTTTTGCTGCTTTATCTAAACAAGTAGTTGTTTCTTTCATGAACAACTTAAGAAAGGGAAGATTTATTGTGGCTCATAGTGTCAGAAATTTTATCCATAGTTTCATGGCTCTCTTGACCCTAAACCCAAGCAGAGGTAGAACTTCATGGGGATAGAAATCTATGGCTGGCTGAAAGAAGAAAAAAAATGAAGGATCAGGTCTCAGTTTAATCTGTTAAAGGTGCTTTTCACATTCAGCAAGGCTTCACTCCTCAGCTTGCACTTAATATATTCCAGCTTGCTAGCTACTGCCTTCAACAAGCCCCAACAGCTGGGATCACAGATCCCATAGCTCCATCTGCACAGAACATTTTATATTTAAACTATAAAACTAAATTTTTATCTTGTGATTTTGCCTTATGCAAAGTTTTGGTTCCAGAATATTTTGCAGAGGAGAAAAAGGGTCAATTTCTTGTAACTGGCTAATAATTATATCATTGGAAAGCAGAAACAATTTTTAAAAATTCTAATCTTATTACTAACTCATTGTCTAATTGTCCTAAACCTATAAGGATGAAAAACTACAATAACAAAAGATTAAATCACTCATTTGTTCCTTATAATAGTGGAGAAAATCCATTTATTTCACCCAGGACCTACCATTTCTTGCATGTAATCTTTATTGTCATGAACAAGTGTTAGGCATTTATTGCTTTGTATTTGTATTCTGCCTTGTCATTGGAGTTTTCAATGTTAAGTCTAATGAGGCAGTAGACATTATTACTTACCTTCTTATATAAAATAAACCTTTCTTTTGACAATAGTGGTTCATAGTTCCTTAAGTTATTGGACTTTATTGTTGATACTTGTGTAAAGTTAAAATCTATACTCACAAGAGATACTGACCCCTGGAATTCCTTCTTGGTCCACCTGATTTTGCTACTAAAGTAGTCCTCAAGGAAGCCTTAAGAAATCATGTTTATGCTTTAATTTTCTGGAGATTGTAGAGATTTGATTTTATTTGTCATGTGGTAGACTGCCCCAGAGACAATACTTTTTTTTTTTTAGAAAGTGATGTGTTGCTTCAGTTTCTGATTTATTTGTGTCTATTTAGCATATTTCTCACAAAAATAAATATGTATTCTCTATTAGTTTTATCGTATTGTGTATTTCAAAATTTGATTTTTACCAAAATAGTCAAGGTTATGAGTATATGTTCAACACATACTCCCTGGTTATCCTTTGAGCCAATGGAGTAATAAGCCTGCCTTTATGTCTAACATTAGACACTTCTTTCTTGTCCGTGTCCTTGAGTAACCTGCTCACAGGATTACTATGCTGCCTAATTTTAGAGTCATTTCTAAAGAAGGAACTTCAATTGAGAAAATTTTCTTACTAGACTGGCCTGTGCACAGGCTTGTGGTGAAATTTCTTGTTTCGTGATGAAGAAGGTCCCAGCCCGCTATGGGTGGTGCTGCCCTATTCAGGCGATCCTGGGGTGCACAGTAAGAAAACAAACCGAGAAAGGCACTTTTGGTCATGGTGCTTTATTAGAGCAGGAGAAGCCACAGACAGTCATAAATTTCTTCACGTTTCAAAGAACAAGATGCCAATTATATTCTATCATTTTCCTGTTTTCTGCTCCACTGTTTTTGGTTCTAATTTTTATAACTACTTTTCTTAAATTGTTTTAAACTTATGTGACTTGTCCTGTAATTTTCTCAGGCTCACATTTAGGCACCATTTTATGTCATTCTTTTTTAATCAATGCAATTTCATGCTATAGTTTATAAGTGCTATAAATTATATGTGTAAACTTATATTTACACATATAAGTTTTTTTCTTTTATTTGTTCAATATAATACTTTATAATATCTGGATAGGGAGGACAAAAGATATTGTTTACCAAAAACTGAGAAAAATTCATGCATCTTCGTATTATAAAGATGTTATTATGATTTCAATATGATCTGAAGGCATGCTTTCAGTGTTTCTAAAATGAATCAAATGATATATCTGCCTTTGTGAATGTTCCACAATAACTAGGCTAGAGTGGGTAGAGTTTATGCCAGCACCATCCATGTCAATGGCATCTTCCCTGTGCCAGACTTGTGAATTTCTAGCTGTGGAAAGAGGGTGCAATTGTGAAATGCAGTTTATTTTCTATTAGGTGTTTTTGAAGCTTCATAAATTTTCATATTTGGTATATAATTTTGAAGAGCAAGTGTGTTCTTCCATAAATGACCTTAGGAAAAACATGGATTTTTTAATCATAACTTCCTTTTGTTTTTAATTTTCTGTATTATCAGTAATATTTATTATCAGTATTATCAATATTCCCTTGCTAGCAATCCATCAAGACACAGACACCTGTTATATTTTAAAATAGCCTTAGTCAACCTGGCGAAAGGCAGACATTAATCCTTTAAACTACTTCCCAGGAATACCTGTCCCAATCCCATGCCATCTGCTTCTAATAATTTCTATCAAGATACCTCTCATCCATAATCCCAAATTCTTGCTAATGTTCTCTATCTCTAGGCCAAGTCTTCTATTCATGTTGGCCATGTGCCATGTGCCTCCACTTAACCCATGATGGCCTTCTTCTTCTCTTTCTCAGGCCTCTCTTCTTTTTTTCTTCCTCTTTTTCCGTTTATTTCACTCTTTTTCTTCCTCTGTCTCCCTCTAAGCCCAGGAACCTTAGCCACACCTCTGTCTCATTTGCCCTACCCAGGTGTGTGACCTTTTATTAATTAGCATCAAAATACATCAGATGATCCCCTAACAACTTTCCTTTTTGATGAGTGTCTAAACATCCATGTCAGCTTTCCTTTGATTCACAGCAATGAGAGAATTTCATTATTACAACTACCAATGATAGCCTATTACATTGAATTATGTAAAGTGATATTTTTCATAATTTACAGTTGAGTTTTTGTTGACTATTTGTGTTTGGTCTTCATTATGCATTATTTTTTACTTGAAAAACTTAGACCAATCAAACATAAAACAATTGTTGAATGTCTTTCATCATGTGTACTGTCCTTATGGCAATTTGGCATTCATTGCTTTGGGTCGTTTTTAAAAAAATGGGGACTTCTCTGGTTTCAGACACACATTTTTAAGATGATTATATTTTCCTCTCTTTCTAGAGTTCCTAATTTATGTTTGCAATAATTTCACAGGCTGAAATACCATCTGACTTGCCAGTCTTGTCCTGCAGAACAGTGTCTCCCTTCCACACACCTCCCTCTGGATCCATACTGTTCGCTGTACTTCCGTATAGCCTGTTGTCTCCAATGGCGTTGTCACAGTATTTTACATCAAATTGTACTGGACTAGATGAAAGGTTTAGTAGGAAGTGTGCTTCACCTCCATGCTTTTTGGCTCATTTTTCCCCCTCATCTTGTGCCGTTCCCACGTGATCCTCTTATACCGTACTGTACAAGATAGGTTTGTTGTACTCAGTTCAGTCTCTTCTTTCACTGATTTGATTTTATCACCCTCCCTTTTTTGTAATATGTTTGTCTTTTACTCACATTTGAAGGAAAAATTTCCATGTCACAAAGCCAAATATTTTACATTTTTTCTTTAAAAATCTAACTATACAAGATGACAATAGTAATTCACAGTCTTGTATGAAAAACAAAACATAAATCTTACCTTTGTTTTTAAGTTCTATTTTTACCTTTACATATACATTTTTATTATTACACATATATACAATAAACTACATACAGCAAGAAGGACCATGAAACAATTAGGAAATATATAAATGTTATATCCATAGTGATTTGCCTATTTGTATTTGGAAACCTTGGAGAAAACATCTTTCCTATCTTGGTGAATTTACAATTCTGAATGTAAAGCAATATCTATCATATCTCATATCATCAACCTAAAATCATCTATCTAGCCTTAAAAACAATGTAACCTCTAAGGTACTGAGCTTAACTGTAAAACTAAACCGGTCCTCAAACTCATCAGAGACTTGAGAAGGAATAAAATTAATTATCTGAGTAAACAAGAAGTGCAAGTTAGCAGCTTCCAGAATGTGAAAATTAGAGACAGTTATCTGCCCAGACAGTCACCTAAAACTCTATAGTGTTGGAGCATCATCTTCAGCCTTCTGGCCCATTATATCTGGCAGACATATTTGTGAAGCTGGAACTATTGAGGACTTGCTTACCCTGTCTTGGCAGAATTTGGCTGTTGACTCTCCATCTTTCCAAGCTTGCCCACTTTTAGGCAGAATTCAGGGTCAGTGGCGGAAACAAAGACATTTTGCCCAGTGGATAGTTTGCGTACATTTGAAGCCATCTCCATAAGGAGGTTAATTTATGCTCATCATTTTCTTTGAGGTAGACTGTTGTTGCCAGGAGTTAACCTGTCCTATTGTCAAAGATGCCTAACATCATAAAAACATCTTTAAATGCCGTATTTTGTAGGACTCTGAGGTATTTGAAGACCTTATCTATCTATATATCTATTTGTTAAACCTAGGGTGTATAGTTTTGTGATTAAAATAGACTGGTAATTGACATGACCATGAGTTACCTTTGTTCTTAATGATGAGGGCCATTCTCTATTTCCCAGTTGGTTTTTTTCAAGACTCCCCCTTTTAGCTTTTGTTTTGCATTTTGTTTAGCATTTTGTTTTTTTGTTCTTTAATTCATTAAAGTGTAGTATAGAATCAATTATTTAGACCTTCTTTTAAACACTGCCTGAGTGTGAATATTTTTTGTTTTGTTTGTTTGTTTGTTTTTTTTGTCTTATTCCATGTTGGCTGTACCTGTGTCTGTGACTACAGTTCTGTGCATCACTAACTGTGAACATCTCACAGACATTTGGCTTCAGATCAATTTACTTATTTAACATCACTTATTCTCTCAACCACAAGATTCTGATAAGTGATCATAGGCATATTTATTTTGCAGGTTTTGGATCTGTCATGTCCTTTGATTCTTTTTAAAGGGCTTCTGCACATCAAGTGTCCCCTTATGCTCCCATTATGCACAGCTTCTTTAAAAGAGTCCCAGACTTGAGTCCATCAGTATCTCTCCAGTTGGGTTGACATTTCTGCATCTGCTCATCTCTCCAGACTTAGAGAGGCATTTCTGAGATGGTGCAATGAGCCACTGATTCCAGTGTACTTCAATTTATTTTTAGAAGGATGGAAATGATTTTTAAATTTATGCATGTCAGGGCTAAAGAAAAGCAGCCATGAATTTTGAATTGTTTATTTACTTAGAGATATTTCACACAAAAATGTACTTGACAAAGCATCTAACTGCTATTAGTGTGGTGAGTCTAATTAATTAATTAATTTATTTATTTATTCACTTTACATGCTGATTGCAGTCCCTTCCCAGTCTCCCTCTCACATACCCCTCTCCCCATTCTTGCCTCTCCTTCCTCTCAGACAAGAGGGAGGTCCCCCATGGGTACTAATATGTCTGGCATGTTACGTCCCTACAGAACCAAGTGCACCCTCTCCCACTGTGGCCAGACAAGCCAGGCTGGTTAGGTGAACAGGGCAAAAAGGAAGGTACCAAAATTGAAGAGGACATTGGCTTCAGTTGCCAGATCTACATAAAGACCAAGCTCTGCATCTGCTACATATGTGCAGAGGGCTTAGGACCAGTCTGTGCATGGTCTTTGGTTGGTGGTTCAGTCTCTTGAGTCTCTGTGGGCCCAGGTTAGCTGACTCTCTGGGTCTTCTTATGGTATCTTTGGTCCATCTAGCTCCCTCAATCTCCCCCCCCCTCTTGCACAGGACTCCCCAAGCTCTGTCTAATGTTTGGTTGTAGGTCTCTGCATCTGTTTCCATCAGCTGCTGGGTAAAGCCTGTTGCAGGAGTTATGCTAGACTCTTGTCTACATGCATTGCAGAGTAACATTAACAATGTCAGGGATTGATTCTCTCCTATCTGAGTCTCAAGTAGGGCCAATCTTTAGTTGGCCATTCCCTCAATCTTTGTTCCATTTTTGTTCCTGCACCTTTTGTAGTCAGGACAAATTTGGGGTCAAAAGTTTTGTGGGTTATTATCCTTATCCCTCTTTTTAACGTCCTGCTTGGCTACAAAGATGATCCCCCCTCATAGATTTTCTGGGGCCTCCCCTACCCCAGGTCTCTGGCAAATCCCAGAGATGCTTTCTGTCTCTCCCCTCAAAGATTGGTCCTTGAGTGTTTGGGACCAGCCTTCTGGGTGATGAGTTTGTTTCATTTTATATCATTACTTTTTATTTTAAATTTTTGTTTGTCTTTTTGGTTATTTATCTACATTTTAATTTTATTTAAAAAGTATAAATATATCATTTTTGTTCCCCTTTCTCCATCCAAACCATCTCATATACCCTTCTTTGCCCGCTATCAAAAATGTTGCTACATGCATATAGGTATATTTATATACATATGTATTCCTAAATGTAACCTGTTCAGTCTGAACTGTGTTATTTGTTTATTTGTTTTCAGGGTTGACCATTTTGTACTGGATAAATAATTGGTATGTTCTTCCCTGGAGAAGACTGCTGTCCTGCTCTCAGCATTCTGTAGTGGCCTTTAGTTCTTTGTGTAGGGTGGAGGCTTCCTGGCCTTTCCTTGTTCACAGTAGCATGCCTTTGCTGTCATCCTCATTAAGCTCATGCTTAGGCAGTCATGTTGGCAACTCTTTATGAGTGTAGTTTCTGACATTACTGGGAGACACAGTCTCTCACCAACCTCCCCGATCCTTTGGTACTTGCAATCTTTCTTTTCACTCTTCTGCAATGTCTTCTCTGCCTAAGGTATTGGAGTCTCTCATAGATGTATCCATTGGGACAGAGCCCCAAAACTCTACATTTTGATTAATCATGATTTCCTCTAATGTTCTCCATCTCTTTAAAAAAAGAGGTTTCTTTGATGAAGTGTGAGGATTGCACTCATCTGTGGGCATAAGGACAAACTTTGAGAATGTAGTTAGGGATTATGTTGGCTAAGTAAAATGGTGGCTGTAGGTTCTCCACAAAGATCTTGGATTTAACTATGTATTTGCCTAGGTTTTTAGGCCAAAATATGATTTATTTCTTGTTGAATGGGCCTTAAGTTTAACTAGAGAGCTTTTGGTTACTACCAAGGTGGTATTCATGCCACTAGAGCATCCAAAGGACTATGGTTCCATGGTGGTCAATGTTGTAGTTCCTAGGCTTCATACCTGTGTAGGACTGTTGGTTGTCTTCCTCATTTGAAAGCTGGCATGTTGCCTTTTGAACTGAGACTCAGGGAGGAGGCATTCAAGTTAGTTCCTGCTCATGTTCTCTGTTACCTGTGCCATGTCCATGGTGTCCACTGCACTGAAGAATTACCTATTTCATCGTGTGGGCAATCACAGGTAATAATAATAGAGTATATGTTTTTGAAGTCATTTTGACAATCCTGATCAACAACACAAAATATGGATTCTTATGTTGAGTTTTTGTTAGGTGATCATTAGCTTTTAGAGGAGGCACTTTCCGAATAGATGAGAAAAGTTCACTCAAACTAATCATGTTAAACAACTGGCCACTGACATTAGATCAGACCTGACAGGATTCATTCTTCTCAGCATGCTGGACAGTGACATCCTGCATCCTTCATGTTCTAGCACTAAGTTCTTCAGTTGCTGTTCCTCATCAGAATAAGACAACTCCCAAGACACCTTTGAAGAAAGTTTCCAATCCCATTTGACCCAGCATTTAAGATTATCCTACACAGAACTCTAATTAAGCCTGGAATTTCTCAAAATTTAGAAACTGGACCACAAATGCAATTCCTAGCTTGTTTAACCACTTCCCCAAAATTATTTGGGCCCCTGGAAAGGCATTATTCATTCCAAATCAGCTGGAAGAAACCCTAAGAGAATGATGTCCCATCTCCTTTAAGAGGGGCTGGATAGGTTTTTCTTTGCTTTCTTGGGGGGTAGAGGGATATTTTCAATGGGAGTTGGTTATAAGTTATTATTTATTTCATTTAGAAAGAAAACAAGATTGGAATCAGCTATGTTGCTCTTCTATTCTTAGGATTAGAGATAGAGGTTGAAAAGAAAGAAGGAGGAATATGGAAATATGTAGGAAAGATAGAACAAAAGTAGAATAGTGAATCTACTCCTCAACTTAGTGCCTCAATTGTCACTCACAAGGTTATTTTTAATTTATTGGCATAGAATTTTGTATATAGATACAAAATAAGTTTAATTTTAGATACAGTGGTATAGAATTCAAATGTAAGATTATTCTTTACACTATATATATATGTATATATATACTTTATTATGAGGTATTGTGCCCATATAATTCAATTATAATACAAGGTTTATTTCCAATACTTTGAAAGTGCTATTACAGGCTGTTTAGGATAAATAAGTTAGATAAGTTAATTGTTAGTTGATTAAATCATAGTCATATCAATTACTAGTCTACTTTTATCACAAGAATATACATCTTCGGTGCAACAGATAGATATAATTCTATGGAAAGATAAGGTAAAATAGATAAGGTCTTCAAAAATCTCAGAGACATACAGAATATGGAATTTAAAAATGCTTTTATTATTTTAAAGGTTCATTGACAATGAAACAGGTTAACTCCTGGTAACATCCATCCTACCTCAAAGAGGATGATGAGCATTAAAGGACCTCCTTATGGAGATTGCTTCAGATGTGGCAAACAAGACAATAGCAAAATGTCCTTGTTTTTATCTACCACAGATGGAATCTTTCCTAAAAAAAGGCAAGTTTGGATGCAGGGAGAGTCGATGGCCAGACTCTGCCAAGGAAAAGTAAGCATGTCCTCAATAATTCCAGCCTCACAAATATGTATGTCAGATATATTGGGCCAGAAGGCTGAAGAAGATGCTCCAACGTTATAGAGAGTTTTGGGTGACTATTCAGGTAGCAAACTGTCTCTGTCATCTTCTCTTTTGTAAAGCTACTCACCTGCATCCCTGGTATATTCAAATAATCAAATTTATTCCTTCTCATGTCTCTGATGTGGTTGAAGTCCATATAGTTTAGTTTTACAGTTAAGCTTAGTTGTTTAGGGGTTAATATGTTTTTAGGTTTAGATAGATATTTTAAGTTGATAATGATGAGATATGCTAGATATTGATTTATCTTCAGAATTTTAGATGCACCAAGATAGAAAAGATGTTTTCTTCAAGGCTGCCAAATAAAAATAGCCAAAAACTAAGAATGTGAGTTTTATATAATCCAGATTGTGCCATGGTTCTTCCTGTTATAGTTAGTTTATTGAATATATGTGTTAGAATATAAATATATATGTAAAATAAATAAAATATTTAACACAAAATAAAAAGCAAACTAATCATGTGTATTTATATGCAAACTTTTGTATATTATAAAGGGTTTTTTAGGTAAATAGTCAATAGTATGATTCCTTTGGAATTTTCAGATCGCCTTACTCTAATTTCACCATCTTCTTCTGAACTTATCCTCCGTTCCACTCCCTAACTAAAGGCCCTTCTTTTCATATTTCCCAGACCAGATCACCTATACCCTGTTATTTCCCTCTCTATTGTTCCCCAACTCCTGTACCCGGCAATGATCCCTTTGTACTTTCATGGTTTCTTCAGTTACTCCATGCTGTATGTAAACATATGAAATTTGGAGCTAGAAGTTGCTGATGAGAGACAAAATGCCGCATTCGTCTCTCTGGCTCCGGGTTACCTCACTCACTATGATCTATTCTAGTTCTATCTATTTACCCACTAAGCTTATGATTCTTTTCTTTATAGCTATTATGCATAGAGTAACAATGAACATGCCTGTGCCAGTATCTGGGGAATGGAATGTTGAGTCCTTTGAGTATATGCTAAGGAGTGGTATGGCTATGATTTTTAATGGCAGCATTTATAGTTTTCTTTGTGAATGCATTCTATCTGTAAAACCTAAGCATTATAAATGCAAAATGTATACATATCAACCTATATTCTATTGGTTCTTAGAACCAGAAACCAAGGGTTTACCTGGGGTTAATTAAAGGTTTTATTTATTGCATGATTCTTACAATATTGTCTGGTAGATATTTGTATGTCTATTTGCTGCAAGCCTATTTATAATGTATACATGTGTATGATTTAATTTTATAATTAAATCATAATAATTTTAGTGAAGAATAGCATGACATTTTGAGTTTTAAAATGAATTATAAAAGGGAATAAGATGACTAGAATGTCTACAAGATGTCAATACAATGTTGCAGCAAATTTATAATTTTTCAACCTAATAAATTTGTTGTTATTGATTGTCTCTATAAAGGTCAATCCTGCCTTCGTGACCTTTCAGTTTCAAAAAACTCTGAAAACTATCATGATAGTGTCTGGGGAAAAAGTAGCTTCTGTATTTTGTGTATAGACATAACGTGTAAGCTAAATCCCACAGTATTTTAATACATTAAAGAAAAAGCATGAATATCTGCATTCCTTGATTTAAAGTTGCCCAATGGAATAGCAATGACTCTCCCAAATCCTCTAGAAATGTCTACAGTTAAGACTTTTTTCTTTCAATGAAGATATGCTAATGCTTATATCTCATACTCTGTTACATTCTGCATTATGTATGTAACAGATAGCCTTTTGTTATTAGTGAATGTAATTCTGGAATGAACTCAAGCGAGTACTGTATTTTCTGGATTCAAACATTGCTCTAGTGGATTATTCTGATACTATTCATTTTCCCTTGCCACACAGATGTGTCTCTAACCTCACAGATGTGAATGACCTATACCTCTAGTATTTTTTTGGAAATTATCAACATATAAATTACATGAATATAAAAACAAATGTTGAAAATCATTTTATTTAATTGTATAATCAAGTAGAATGTTTAATGATATACTTAATTTTAAAATAGAGCTAGAGCATGTGCAAATGATAGGGAAATTTCTGTACTTGAGTCCCTGGTGGGGGAGACCTAGTGGCACTCAGAGGAAGGACAGCAGGTCACCTAGAAGAGACTTGATACCCTATGAGCATATACAGAGGGAGGTAATTCCTCTGAGGAACAGTCATAGGGGAGGGGAATAAGGGGAAAATGGGAGGGAGGGAAGAATGGGAGGATACAAGGGATGGGATAACCATAGAGATGTAACAAGAATAAATTAATTAAAAAAAAAATCACACACAAAAAAAATCCCAAATGTTAAGAAATATCTCAGATGAGTCATGTGGTTTTAGTAACACAGCTTAAGAGCAAAATTGAATTTGTGGTGCTTTGATTAACATAAATGACAGGATAAAACCAGGCCAGATTATCAGCCATGTTGTACAAATGCAATGCTGACTTTGTACATGTTTAAAATTATCCTTTCTAGATGTTGTTGGCATTGTGAAACATTCAGCAAATAGGGGTTTCTCACTGACAGTTTATGGCCTTATTCACAAGTTTAATATTGTAGAATCTATTATTTGTAGTGTCAAGTGGGAGGATATGGTAATAAAATTTATTTTAAAACTACTTTAAATGAGCTACTAAAAAATTTAAAAGCCTTTACAAAGGATTTGAAGGTTTCATTGGTATATGCTAATCTCAAATTATAAAAGTTTCATTATGAATTTTCTACAGATACATAATGTGTTTTTAATTTTCTTATTAAATATTTTATATTTTATATCTACATTTATATTATTATGCATATATACTATAAATTATCTATAGCAAGAAGAATCATGACACAATCAGGAATTATACAAATTTTATGCTTTTAGTGTTTTGGCTATTTGTATTTGGCAGCTTTAAAGAAAACATCTTTGCTATCTTGTGTGTCTAAAATTCTGAATGTAAATCCGTATCTATCATATCTTGCCATTATAAACTTAAAACATCTATCTAGACCTTAAAACATCTTAATCCCTAAACAACTAAACTTAACTGTAAAACTAACCTATCTAGTCTTCAACCCTACCAGAGACTTGTGAAGGAGTTAAATTGGTTACTTGAATATACCAGAAGTTTTAATAATACGCATGTCTTCATTATTTTCATTTGGACGTTCTCACTTGTTTTTTTCTGACAAGCCCTCTTTCATCTTTTTTTTTTTTTTTTGTATGTTACTTAACTTATTTTCATCAGCGCTATTTACTGCCATGTGTGTGGGAGTTTGTTTTAAAAATATTTTCATTATTACGGCAAAGTGAAATTCAGATAAAGTTCTGCATTAGCTATTTTTCCTGGCCTTGTTCAAAATTTATCATAAACAACTTAGAGACTGATTCCATTTATCATCACATAGGGGGATAACAAAGTAAAAGTCATAGCAGCTAAAAAGAAGTGAAAGGGCAAAGTTGGTTTTCAACAGGCTTGATTCTCTCTCTCTCTCTCTCTCTCTCTCTCTCTCTCTCTCTCTCTCTTTGTCTCTCTCTGTCTCTGTCTCTGTCTCTGTCTGTCTGTCTGTCTGTCTGTCTGTCTGTCTGTCTGTCTCATCCATTTATTTATCTCAGGACCTCATTCTATAGAACTATCCTCATGCAAAGCAGTTCTTCATTTATTTAGTAAAGCCTGTCTGATGCATACACAACATACCCAGATATCAATCTAATCATAATCAATAATCAAAATCTGGGCATTTCTTTTTTATTACAGTTGTTGACTGGCATTTGTATTTATTTTGATAAGATTGCTGTTTCCAGGATTGGTGCTAAGTTCTATTTTCTCTACATAAATATATACCTCTGATATTTAAGGCTTGGAAGCAGACATTGTACTGTGCTGACTTCCCCATATTAACTCCAACGGTAATACTGTGTGGTCAGGGCTCTGGTTATCCCACATCACCAGGGAGGCTGACCAAGCTATTGGAATCACAGAGGACACCAAAGCCAGAAAATATGATCCAGAACTGTTATCTGTTGTTGTTTATTAATTAAGATCTGTTCTAAATTAAAATTCTAAATCCATTTTATTATATTTTTGTTTGTTTATTTGTTTCCTGGATGTTTAGTAAATACAGCTGTGTGCAAGATCAACATTAATACTTAAGTCTATGGAAAAGATTTCACAGGCTTTTCTCAGATATCTGTGTTTCTAAAGTTGAAATAGATAATGAGCTTGGTAAAAATGACAAGCTGCACTCTGCAATAAACTACATAGTTTCTCCAGAAATTTCAATAATATAATAATATAAATGTATGATGATTATAACTTGACAATATTAAAAGCAGTCCAGAAATTTTACTTTCATTCAAAAGTATTGGATTTTCCATTATTCTCTCATTGTCAAATTTAATAGGAACTCAACACATTCTAGCACATTTTTGCTGTCAGCTTTTGTTGTAATAATCAGGAAAGTCATTCAAACCAGGCAGCTCTGTTGCCTCGGTAACATGTTTCCTCCCGCTGTTCATCCCATTACAAATAGGGGTCCATTTAGCCGTACAGAGTCATGTGGATTGTGTTCTCTAAAGGTTGCTTGGAACCTGCCATATCTGAGGAATGAGCATCACTTGTAGAAGAAATATCTCTCTATAGAACAACATAGAGAGAGTGAAATGCGATTGCATAGATCCTGGGAAATGGTCACTCCCGGAACACTGAGCATTCTTGAAGCAAGCATTTAGATGATGCATGATATGCACAGAAACAAACACAGCTCAAGCTTCCCACATACTCATGGTCTAGTAGGAGAAAAAAATCAAGCCAAACACAGGCTGATAATAATTTCCCATAATAGAAACAAAAGGTATTCTGTTTTCCTGTTACAGTGAGCCACGGTGATATGAGACAGTTCATTCATATGTCTAGCGTACAATGTACTCACCAAAGCCTTCGTATGAATATGTGCTTGTGTCTGTGTATATGTCTGCATGTGCTCTATGGCAGAAAATTTCAAATTCTAAAAGTATGTTGGGTGGAACAGATGTTAGTTTGTCAATGAGGCAGTTCACTTGGTCAGGATTCAACAGCACATTCACTTGTTTTGAACAGCTGTGTTGTAAAAATCAGGCTGCCCAATTTGAATACAAGTTTTCTCTGGAATATTCTCAAATATCCCTGTCAAAAGACATGTGGGCAGCAGTAGCCAGGAGTTCAGGCTGCTGACAGGCAGCAAAGAATGCATGCTGGAGCCTCAGCATGCTCCAATCAGAAACAAGTTTGCCTTTCAGTTTTGGGCTGCCAATGCCCTGCATTCTTCTGAGCACTTGAGGCATGCACATACAACTCCTTTACAATTAGAGTGTATGTACCACAGGACTTCAACAATACCACAACTTCTTGTCTCTTCGTAGAAACCATGCAGTGTATGTACCCAGGAATAAATCTACTATGCATATGCACAGGTTCCAACAGCTTAACAACTAAATAGCAGTTTATTTCAAATTGATTTGTTTTACTGAGTTATGATCTTGTGATTGTCAAGCAATAAAAGCAAACTCAAAGAGAACATGAATAGTTTGATGTACTAATTTAAATATTAGATAGGCTATCTCTTCATATGAAAAAATGGAATGATTAGGACTTTACCTTAGGCTTAATGATAACCAGTTTGTGAACAGTGGGACATACGTCTTTTTATTTTCTAGGTGTCTGGAGATGACTTTGAATATACCCTCCTACTGCTCCCTGTTTTCTGCTTCTGAAAATTCTATCATTATTATTTAAACAGCAAGATTTTTCTATTCTAATTTAATAGTATGCCATCTCTAGGTCTAATTATATTTTGATTTGGGGACCTCTTTAGTATGTTTACTCTAGGATTTTGACACTTAAACAGCAAATAGTACTTGACAAAATGTCAAATAATAAACATTTTGCTAGAGGGGTAGGCTTACTACTAAAACCCAGACAAAGCTGAAGAATTCATATGGCTTAGACTTTAAACATTCTCTAAGGCTGACATATGAAAGCTTGGTCCCAAGTCCTTGGATATGGTAGAAATGTTAAGAGGTAGAGGCAAAGTAGAAGACATTAGGCCATTGCATGAATATCCTTGAAGGGTCACCAGGGGCCTCTGCTCTTTCCTTTACTTTTTTTCTTCCTGAATGCATGACATGCATTCCCATGACATGACTAGATTCCAATACTGTTTACTTCTGCCCTAGTATACCTTCCCCCACAAGACTGACTGCAGCAGTAACAACCAACCAGGCACCAAAAACCTTTAATACTGTGACCAGGATATGCTCTGAGTCTCTTGTTTTTGACACTTCCTCTGGATTTGCATAAGAAGGAAAAAAGTCTCTGGGTCCAAATTTATTTGTGAAAAGAAGAATGTAGATGCTTGGATTTTCTCTCAGGCCCATTATATAGGCATAGAAGCCCTTCTATTGCTCCATCACTGCTGGATGTGGTTTTCTCTAGAGCTTTCCCTTTGTTATGAAGAGATGTGGAGGGAGTGAGTACTTTCATGATGATGTGTCAGGAGTACTACACTTATCTGTGGATATAAAGACAAGTTTTCAGAATGTAGTTAGGGATTCTGCCGGCTTAGTAAAGAGGTGGCTATAGGTTTCCCTCCAAGAGTTTTCCAGCAACAGACATGAATACTCTCTCATAGAAAAGATCTTAAGTCTAATTTTAGAGCTGTTGGGGAAAGTCCAGTAGGCCGTAGCCCTACGTAAAGAACTAGACACAACTCATGAATGTTGAGAGGGGAAGTAATTAATGAAGAAAGAGACCATGAATTTAAGAGTAAAAAGGAGGAATTTGAGAGGCTTGGTGGGAGGAAAGGAAAGGGAAAAATGATGTAATCATATTAGTCTCTCAAATAAAAAAGAGAAATAATTATATAAAAGAGCAACAATTCAATACATTGTAATGTTTTAGTAGCTTTCTTATACTATAATCTGTAATGAATGTATATTCTGTGATTGGGCAAACACAGGGTTGGTACTAGTTTATAATATTTTGGAATGCTTCTAAAAGTGACATGCAAGATAACAGTGAGGCTCCTAACACAGACAAAAAATTGAAGCTTATTTGTAAAACACTATAAAAAGAAAAGCATTATCATTCCAGACTTATTTCTTCTTATTGACCTACTGTCTTTCTAAGAAGACACCACATTTTGTCAACAATCTGCGGGATGGTTAAATTTTGTTTGTTTGCCTGACTGATTGATTTTAAGACATCTTAAACAATGTTGGCTAGATCCAAACTATGGAGCTAGAAAATGATCTTGGATTTCTCATGCCCCTGTCTCTCCCACAAGAATGCTTGCATTATCAGCACACACCCAGCTCTATCAAATGTGCAATCGTTTACCTATCAGGTTTTTGTTTTTAATAGAAAACAGTTTTAGAAAAAAATGAAGTCAATAACTCCTTACTTTTAAGAGTTGCAAAAAACTAGGGGGCAAAGGCTCTGATACCTAATTTAACAATTGTGTTCTCTCTAAGTTACTAAGCCAAGACTACTTCACAGATGTCCTTAGTTAGTGGTTATTATAACAGGAGATTAAGACTATATTTTAGTATTAATAATTTCATGTACTTTTTGAAAATTTACAAAATGCATGAGTGTGTACGAATGAATGAATCATAATATTAGAATGTATAGCTTAGGAACAAGTTCCAGCTTCATAAAAGTCCATTTAATAAGCCAATGTGAGTTTATGAAAAAATATTATACTGAATAACTCTACTTTTTCTTACATGTTTCCATCCCCCAAGTACATGTCAGCATAGCATTTGACCAGTTGTCATTGAAGGTGCAAGGGGACAGAGGTTGATCAGAACACCAGAGTTCCTGCTTACAACAACAAGGAGAGAACTTAGTACTGAGTGTGAAGAAAATCACCTCAAAGATAAGTGCAGAAAATATATGGTTTAAATGTACTGATATCAATAGTGATACATATACTAGTGCCAAAGATAAATTGTACTTTAAATCTGAGATTCAATTTAGAGGTTGTGTTAATCTCATATAAGTACAACCACATCTTGATATATTTACATATTTAAGTATTACAAATTAAAGCATGGTAGTATATTTCTATTATCTGTAACACTTTATATTACTGAGAAAACATGTAGCAAAATTTTAATAAGACTACATTAGCCTGATTAGTAATGTTCAAAGGGATAACAGGTTTATTTCCAATCACTAAGGAGAACCAAAGAGTAAGTTATATCTGTTATATGTCAGAGTTAAATGTGAAAACATCATTTTTTGATTTTTGTTGTAAGCCTAGTGCTTTGTCTAGCTTTCTCTCAGCTCCATCCTTGCAAGGATCTATGGAGGGAAGCATTTGTCTAGTCTAAATAAGGAATATAAGCTAATTATAAACTTAATAGAAAACAATGGATGGACCCAGGGTTGACGCTGTCTCCTGCTTGCCTTCAATGGAAACACATTCACTCTGACAACTCTAGCAACCAGAAACTAAGACAGTTGCCTTCTAGTATTTGGAGAAGAGAGAGAGAGAGGTTCTGAAGCTGCTCTGATTTCTAGCCCTGAGCTGTGACTATGTAACTGAACCAAAAGTAGAAACTGCAGGGGTGAGGATGAAGAAAGAAAATAGAATGCAGGGGAATTCCTCCTGGGCTTTGCAGAAAGAAGGCTCCTAGACCAGTTTCAGTACTTAGATTCTTGGTGCTAATGCTCCTATTAAATGCTACTCTTTGAGTGATATCAACTATAATAAATTCTAAACCAGTGCAATCTATGAAGTGGGAGTTTTTATTTGTTCAAACATGGAAATTTTATTTTATCAGGAAATAATTTTTCATATAGTTTGGACATATGGCTTTTGTCATTTTTCCTAATTTTATTTTAAAATAGTCTCCAAATACAAATGTCGTTTTACTGAATAAGAACAGTGTTTCCCACTGATTATCATGTATAATGTACTCAATAACATCCTTGAAAAATATAAAGAGTAAAAAGACAGTTGTAGAGTACTACAGGATTATAGATCTGAAAGGATAGGTAGAGTTGTTATGTTTTCATTGCCTGTGAACACCCTTTAACCATTTCATATTCAAAGGGCTCATTCCCATTTAACTGCATTTACAGCTCAGAACAGAGAAATAACCACATTATGATGGTTATCCACATTTATTTAATACCCATGGGTATTGTGCCTTCTTAAAGGAATATGAGCAGCTTCTTAGAAGTGTTAGATCTCAGAGTTCTTGACACTACCACTGTATTTCAGTAGTATGGGGGTTGAAATGAGG
Organism: Acomys percivali; assembly: GCA_907169655.1. Lineage (NCBI taxonomy): Eukaryota > Metazoa > Chordata > Mammalia > Rodentia > Muridae > Acomys > Acomys percivali. The sequence goes on along the minus strand of OU015743.1, from coordinate 77,754,028 downwards.
GTTTTTTTTTTATTAAATTAGTGTTATAATATTTGAAATAATATTTTCTTAAAATAAAAATATGTCTCAGACATGTAAATTAAAAATAAAAATAAAAGGGAACCAGACAGAAAGGTAACATCCACCATTAATAGATTAATATCCTTAATAAGGGACATGATAAATAGATGCAATGGCTATGATACAGCAAAGGATGCAGACACAACCTCATATGTGAAGAGGGTCTTTGAATAATGGCTATGATATGGCACATGGTACAGAGACACAAACAACCTCCTGTGCAGAGAGCAGATTTTCCAACAGTGAGTGAAATTCCCCAGAGGGAGAAACAGTTACTCCAACTGTTAAGAAGCAGCCAAAGTTGGAGGTTGCTATGCGATTGTCTGTGGTTTCTACTTCAAAGGGGTTCTTCAGGAAAACAACTAGAAAAAACTTTGCATTCTAACCAGGTGATAAATTATTGCAAGAACCTTACAAAACAATTGTTAAAATGCATGTTTAAAAGGAAATATCAACTTATAAAAGTGAGTTTCTGATGAGTAAGGCAGAAAACATTTGTGGTTATTGGTTTCATGTGGAAGCAAAGGAGACTAGCTTTATCTAAGAGTCTTCTATGGGCATTGGGCTATCTATAGCCTTTATGGGGCTATCCTGTAGCCTTTAGAGGAGAATCCATTCTTTTTGCACTGGTCCTAAAAGAGTCTAGTCTAGGATTCACAAATTTTCTTTTCGTTATTCTCAAGAATGTGAGAGAAAGAATCAGAGGAACTCATCACTGGTCAAAGTTAGAAACCTCCCAAGGATATAGAAAGTCTTATCCGTCATGATACAACTGTCATTAAAGGCAAGTACAATACTGAGTAACATGAGCAAGTGTTCAAAGAAGCAAAAGCAACAAAGGAGGAACAAAGATTCCTGGTGGAAAAGTCTGACAAAGAAAGATAATAGCAGAGAAGTGGTGGAGTCACATTGTTAAAAGACAAAATAACTTTAGCCCTGAAACTCTGTAGAGACCAGACATGGAAGTTAAATTCACTAAAAGGTGAATTTACTTTTTTGTGTGTGCTGAGACTCATATTCAGAGCCTTGCACATATTCGCCAGAGGGCTCATCAGGTGAAGACAACTGGTACCAAGCCTGAAGATAAGCTGGAGGCCTGGGACCCACAAAGTGGCCAGAGAGAATTCATCCCTGCATGGCTCCCTCTAACACTCAGGCACACTCATCACAGATAAGTGTGGTGCAGAGGCGGCTTCTGAGTCAGCACTCCCCTCTCTGGTGGAAGACCGAGTTTGGCTCACAACTACCTCTAAGTCCAACTCTAGGACATCCAATGTTCTCTCTGACCTCCTACACATACATGCACAAACACTTGCAGACACACATTAGAAATAAAAAAATAAATCTTACAAAAGAACTACTGCTCCTACTTTTTCTTAACAGATGATCAGACACTGATAAATTGCATTGATAGATTAAGATTGTAATTCTACTATCATTTATCTGGGGTATATTTTTTTTGTGAATCTACAAACATTTTACGTGATTCTAAATAGATTTCTCTAGTAGCAAATGACATGTAGTATGCTGTATATAAAATCTGTGTAATACTATTTTTAAAATTCAGGATGTTTTTAACTTATGAAGTATGAACAAAGCATGAAATCAGTACTTATAGAACTAGATCTGTTTGCTCCAATTTAGGATGCCATTCACTGCAATAAATGGGGGTAAAGACAGTTTTATCAGGAAGACCCAGCATTCATGGAGACCTGAGCTCTAGCTCTACCCTCCTTATGACAGGCCTAAGGTTATTTATGAGATGGCCATTTAAGCACAGAGAAAGGTGACTGAAGATGAAGTGATTACTCTGTTCAGGTATAATCAAACCTTGGGGTCTTTATGGGATACATGTTTGATTATGGTGTTGAAAGCCAGGAGCTACCACTGAGATGTTGCATGGTACAAGTTTTATTTGTGGTTGGACCGAATTTACAGTTCCCATGTTAGAAGAATAAAGCAGCCCAGACCAGAAGTACAAAGGCCCTCTTATGTCAAACCAGCAAGTGATTACAAAAGTGGAATTTTGCAGTTATTTTTTACTATCATGGGAAAAGTACATATTATGGGTTTATGGTCAGACATGCTTTAGGTTTATAGTCAGATAGTTAATGTACCATGAAATATATTTATGGCCAGTCAATTCTTAGAATAATGGAAACAATTTGCAATATGTAATCCATAAGATTTTTGAGAACAAACCAAAGAACCAAGTTGACCTTTAGCTAACGTCATGATCAGAGAGGAGAAAAATAAATAAATCAAACTCTACATTGTTTAGCTAAAAAGAAAATGCAGTCAGCTGTTCCTTGACAGTTCAAGACTGCAAAATTTACACACTCTTAGGCTGGTGTGCTCCATGCCTATGATGAAAGGCCAGCCCCTGACTTGTGTATAGCCCAAAAGAAGAGTTGCTGGTATACTCAAAGTGTTTTTCAAGTCCTTGAAACATAACATGTCACAAGCACAATTTACCGTTGAGACAGTGAATTACTAATAGTGTTTAGCTCGGCATGTGTCCTCCAGAGTCAGTTACCTTTAAAGACAAGTGAAGCTAGAAGGTCAATACAGAGATTTTTTTAGTTTCAGTTACCTTTTAATTTGTTTGTTTGTTTTTGCTGTTGTTGTTGTTGAGACAGGGTTTCTCTGTGTAGCCTTGGCTGTCCTGGACTCTCCTTGTAGACGAGGCTGGCCTCAAACTCATAGTGATCTGCCTGCCTCTGCCTCTCTGCGTTCTGGGATTAAAGGCATGAGTCACCAGGCGCAGTTTTCAATTTCCATTTTGCATGTTGATCTCTCCCAGGGCTGATGAGGTGCAATAAATTCCTTCTTCAGTGAGCTACAGTCCCAGTCATACACATGATTATGATAAAGAAGGTCATTTGCTGTGCTGCTGAGCTATGATGATTGTAAGGTGGGACATTCATTACATGTTTTTCCTTTGATATTTTGATTTTATAATGCAGTCATCAATAGCAAGAGCATGGTAAATCAAAGAGCTTTTGAAAAAACAGGCATTTAGTTTAAATTTTCTGAAAACAGAGCAGTTAACTTAATGGAAGGAAAAAAGAAACTAATGAAAACATCTATACATTTAAAAATCAAGAGAAGTAGTTCAAAAAGAGGATATCATAATGGAAATATATGCAAACTTATACAAGTTGTCAGTATTTTAATATAGAAAATACGAGGACACAAAGAACTGCTTAGTCCTTAATGTGGTAGGTAAAAATGTAAAACTGTAAATTGGCATGAATATTTTAAAAAGTGTAATATAATAGAAAACAATGAAAACATGGATTAAAATTGTAAGCAAAGGTACAATGGGGCTTCCATGAGGGCATAGTAATTAAGGAAATGATTGAGAAAGCAAACTCTGATTAAAGCATGGCTATTACTGAAAAGATTTTCAGTTCTTCTCTACAGTTACATGCGTAGTCAAACACACACACACACACACACACACACACACACACACACACACACACA
>OU015743.1:77738379-77750469 GCA_907169655.1 Acomys percivali | reverse complement strand
CACACACACACACACACACACACACACACACACACACACACACACACCAGAAAGACTGACCAAATATATATATATATATATTTCCCAGCATCAAGAGAGAACTAGTATACCCCAAGGCACTTCTGCTGGAAGGTTCTCAGGCAAGGAGAATCTGTGCCTGAATTTTCCTCTGTATTTTCTAATTTTGAAGGAATACAAAATATCTGTTAAACTTTAGAGATCATTTGCAAGTAGGGCTGCCAATCATTGGGATACTGAAAGGTGTTATTCAGGTAACAGTAAGCTGGTACAAACAGGTCCCCAATAATCCTCAGCCCCAAAATGGTCTTGAATGTCAAAATTAGTTTAAATGTTCCAGGATGTTTGTGGCTACAGATGTGTAGACAAAAGCAAGCATGAATCCTCTTGTGAGGTAAGGAGCATTACCTCAGACATTAAGCTAGGTGTGTTGCACTCTTTTCCACTGTAACTGACACTCCCAATAAAATAAGAACAAAGAAACATCAATTCAAAATGAATAAAGCAGTAATTTTTCTGTAGACTAGACAATCAACAACAGCCCCAACATCAAACCTGAACAATTGTCAGTACTCAGGTAGATCAAGTATTAGTTACGTCTTCCTTTTGTGTGAAAAGAAGCAGCTTAAGGGAGCTGAGATGATTTTGGCTTTTACTTTGAGAGGACATCAGCCACCATTCAGGGAAGGAAAGACAGCAGGAAGCTGAGGCCGATGTTCACAATGCAGCCACAGTCAATAGGAAGGATGGGGATGCAAGCTATCCTGATGAGACCAGACAGGCTGTGGCCATTCAATGGGGGAAGACACCCCAGACAGAGGTCTAGGAGGATGTAATGTGAATAAATTATAGTCTTTAAAATGAAGCAAGTGATACATACTGAGTCTCAACTTGGTTTCTCCTTTTTATAGAGTCTGGGATTCAGATCACTGAATGGTGCCCTCACTTTCAGACTGGGTCTCCTCATCTCAGCTGATCTAGTTTTGAAAATATTTCAAAGATATGGCAAGAGATTGACTCCAGTGATTCCAGAACCTGACAAATTCACCGCCGTAACCATCAAGGTTGACTATTTGTCAATTTGACATCCAGACATAACATTTTAAACACAAACATCTCATCTCTTCTCCACATAGGCTTATGAAATTTTTGAAATGCTAAATATATTTGGTCTAACTTTAAAAGTCCCCAGAGTCTATAACAGGTCCACAATTCTTTAAAACTCCGAAATCTAAGTTTCTTTTGAAAGTCAAAACAGTCGCTTAAACTCTGAGATAGTATAGAAAAATCGAGTTACATAGTTCTGGCATACAATGGCACTTCCAAAAGGAAAGAAATTGGGCATCACCAAGTAGTGATTGAACCAAACAAAAATAAAGCCCAGCAAGACTAACAGGAGAAGCTGCAGAGTCCCGCAGGTATCTGGGGCTTGTGATGGATTCATCTGTGCTCTGAATTCTTGAACAGACTCTCTCCTCCAACCCTGTTGTCTGTAGCACACTTAATCTTCATTAATCTGGCTCCGTTCATGCTAGTAGCTTTTTATTTTTTGAATCTCTTATGGTTTCACAGACATTGTGGAGTCTGCATTTCAACTTATACTTCACCTTTCCATCTTTATGTAATAGCACCTTGGGACTTCCTTTCAGAGATTCTAATATTGCTATCCATATCCTGGCTTCAGCACATTTCTGAAACCTTAGCTTAACCCTCCATTACAATCCACATTCTTCCATTTTTTCATGCCGATAAAACCAGAACCACATAGCAATCCTGCCATATTCTACTGCCAGGTTGAGATGCAATTTGTTTCCCCTAGGCCAAGTTGCTGTGGTAGTTTCTTTCTGCAGAGGCAATTATTTGGTAGATCCTCTGAGTTTCATTCTCATTTCAGCAAATCTCTTGTGAACTGTGTTTCTATTTCCATAAGCCAGAGCTTTAAATGAGTGGAATCTTGCACTCCACACCACGTCTTAATGCATGCAAAGATGATGTATATTTAATGGTTCTAATACTGTTATCAACCACAGAAGCTTTGTTATCTGAGATCTCCCCTACTTTAAACTTGCTCATACTGCCTTTGTCAGCTATTTGGTTACAATCATAAGAAAAGTAATTAATATAAGAATGGCAGTGAGATTGAGGTTGTTGCTGTGAAAAGGCTCATATAAATTTGCTCCTAACCAAATGTCACAGTTTTTAGCATTATTTTGCTCTCTCTTTATAGCCATAAATAAAGAGACCAAGCATTAGCATTTCATGACCTGAAATCCATCTTCTCTTAAAATTTCTTTGAATGAAGAAGTTAGCGCATTGCTTTATTAATTTTCCATGTAAGTTCTCAGTAATTGGACAGAATACAGACTGAATGTACCTCAATCACCTTCTCCTATTTCTCTATAGGATCCCCATACTGCTCAGAAATCTCATGAATCAGGGCTTTAGTATTTATATTTCTTTTGGCCTTCTAGTCTTCCAAACACCAGCCAGGAAATGGCCCATTCACCTGTGCTTACAGGATTGAAGGGATTATCTAGTCCAAACTTCCATACACCATCACACTCCTCTCTTAAATCAATCCCAAAGGTTTAGAAAGCACAGGGTCAGTTTTGTCACAGTAACAACCTCTATCTCACTGTCAATTCTTATACTAACCCCTTTTCTTATTTTTTCATTTTTAAATTTATTCACATTACATCCCTATTATTATTCCCTCACCCATTCCCATCCTCCCTCCCTCTTCTGCCCTATTCCCCTCCTTTATACCTCCCACAGGAGGGGTCCTCATCCCTTACCATCTGACCACAGCCTATAAGGTCTCATCAGGATAGCCTGTGTGCCCTTCCTCTGTGTGCCTGAAGGCCCACACTGCCAAGGGGATAAATCCCAGCACCAGAGTTCATGTCAGAGGCAGTGTTTCTGTCTCCCACACCACCAATCTTGGAGAATGAACTGTCCATTTACTATACTTGAACAGGGGTCTAGCTTCTCTGCATGCAGTGTCCTTGGTTGGTGCATAAGTTTATGCAGATCTGCTGGCCTTCGTGGTCTCCCTTTAGGGCTCCTGACCCCTCTGGGTACTTTCATACTCTTATTCTTCAATATACTTCTCAGAGCTCCACCCAGAGTCCAGCTGCAAGTCCCAGCATCTGTCCCGCTCCCCTGCTGGGTGAAGTCGCTCATAAGACATCTATGTTGGGCTAATATCCACTTATAAGTGAGTATATACCATATGTATCTTTCTGGGTCTGAGTTACCTCACTCAAGATGATATTTCTAGTTCCAACCATTTGCTTGCAAAATTTGAGATATCCTTGGTTTTAATGGCTGAATAGTATTTTGTTGTATAAATGTACCAGTTTCTTTAGCCATTCTTTGTTTGAGGGACATCTAGATAGTTTTCCAGATTCTGGCTATTATGAGCAAAACCTGGTGTGAACATAGTTGAGCAAATGCTGTTGTTGTGTGGTAGGGCATCTTTTGAGTATATGCCCAGGAGTGGTATAGCTGGGTCTTGAGGTAAAGCTATTCTCGGTTTTCTGAGAAAGCACCAGGTTGATTTCCAAAGTGGTTGCAAAAGTTTGCACTCCCTACAGCAGTGGAGGAGTGTTTCTCTTTCTCTACATCCTTGCCAGCATGTGCTATCGCTTGATTTTTTTCTTATCTTAGCCATTCTGATAGGTGTAAGATGGAATCTCAGAGTTAGTTGATTTGCATTTTCCTGATAATTAAGTACATTGAGGATTTCTTTAAGTGTTTCTCAGCCATTTGATACTCCTCTGTTGAGAATTTTCTGTTTAGTTCTGTACCTCATATTTTAATTGGATTATTTGGTTTGATGGTATTTAATATCTTGAGTTCTTTATATATTTGGATATTAGCCCTTTCTTGGATTAGGGTTGGTGAATATCTTTTACAGTTCAAAGGCTATTGTTTTGTTCTGTTGACAGTGTCCTTTGCCTTACAGAAGCTTTTCAGTTTTAAGAGGTGCCATTTATTAATTGTTGATATTAGAGCCTGACTTATTGGTGTTCTCTTTGGGAAGTTGCCTCCTATGTCTATGAGTTCAAGGCTCTTCCCCACTTTTTCTTCTAACAGATTTAGTGCGTCAGGTTTTGTGTTGAGATCTTTATTCTATTTGGACTCGAGTTTTGTTCAGGGTGACAAATATGGATATATTTGTATTTTTCTATATGTAGACATCCAGCTAGACCAGTACCATTTATGGAAGATATTATCTTTTTTTCCCATTGAATGGCTTTGGCTTGTCAAAAATCAAGTGCCTATAGGTGTATAGGTTTATTTCTGGGTCTTTGATTCTATTCCATTGATCAATCAGCCTATTTCTATGCCAGTACCCTGCAGGTTTGTTTTTTGTTTTTTTTTACCCTGCAGGTTTTATTACTGTTGCTCTATAGTACAGCTTGAGATCAGGCATAGAAATTCCTCCAGAAAATTTTTTTATTGTACAGGATTTTATTTTTAGCAATTCTTGGTTTTTATTTTTCCATAAGAAGTTGAGAATTGATCTTTCAAACTCTGTAAACAATTGTGTAGGTATTTTTCTAGGGATTGCATTGAATGTGTAGATTGCTTTTGGCAAGGAGACCATTTTTACTATGTTAATCTCCCTGGTTTATGAGCATAGGCAATCTTTCCATCTTCTGCTTTCTTCTTCAGTTTCTTCTTCAGAGACTTGAAGTTTTTTTCATAAAAATCTTTCACTTGCTTTGTTAGTGTTACACCAATATACTTTTATATTATTTGTGGCTATTTTTTTTAAATTTTTTTTATTTTTAATTAATTTATTCTTGTTACATCTCTATGGTTATCCCATCCCTTGTATCCTCCCATTCTCCCCTCCCTCTCATTTTCCCCTTATTCCCCTCCCCTATGACTGTTCCTCAGAGGGATTACCTCCCTCTGTATATGCTCATAGGGTATCAAGTCTCTTCTCTGTGACCTGCTGTCCTTCCTCTGAGTGCCACTAGGTCTTCCTCGCCAGGGGACATAGTCAAATGTGAGGCACTAGATGAGAGAACAATGGGAGAATAGCAATGTAGAAGGATCCAGTGGGTCCTAGAAACCTACAAGTAGAACATTATGATAGGCTGATTTGGGTCATGGGGTCCCACTCAAACTAAGGCCCTAGCCAAGGACAATACAGGCGGTAAAATTTAAACCCCTACCCTGATCTAGCCCATGGACAGAACAGTCTCCACACTTGAGTGGAGAGAGGGATTTGACTTTCTCAAGTACTCTGGTGCCTCACATTTGTGGCTATTTTGAAGGGGATAGTTTCTCTATTTTTTTTTCTCAGCCCATTTGTCATTTGTGTCCTGGAGGGCTACTGATTCTTTTGAATTCATCTCGTATCCAGCAAGTTTGCTGAAGTTATTTATCAGCTGTACAAATTCTGTGGTGGAATTTTGTATGTCACTTATATATACCATCATATCATATGCAAATAGCAATACTTTGACCTCTTCTTTTTTGATGTGGATCCCCTCAATCTCCTTTTGTCTTATTGCTCTAGCTAGAACGTCAAGTAATATATTGAAGAGATATGGAAAGAGTAGGCAGCCTTGTTTTTAGTGGAATTTCTTTGAGTTTCTCTCCATTTAATTTGATGTTGGTTATAGGTTTGCTGTGTTTAGTCTTTATTATTTTAGATATTATTTTTAGATATTATTTTTAGATATTATTTTTAGATATTTTTAGATATGATTTTAGATATTTTAGATTTTAGCCTTTGGATTTTTAGATTCAGATTTTAGATATTATTTTTAGAGATAAGTCTCTCCAAGACATTTAACGTGAACAGGTGTTTCATTTTGTTATCTAGGGAGATGATCCTATGGCTTTTTACCTTTCAGTTTGTTTATATGTTAGATTTCATTGATGGATTCCATATTTTGAACTATCCCTGCATGCTTGGGATGAAGACTACTTGGTCATGGTGGATGGTATTTTGATGTGGTCTTGGATTTTGGTTGTGAGTGTTTTATTGAGTATTTTTGCATCAATGTTCATAAAAGAATTTGGTCTGAAATTCTCTTTCTTTGGTGGATCTTTGTGTGGTTTAGCTATCAAGGTGATTGTGGTCTCATGGAATAAATTTGGTAATCTTTCTTCCATTTCTGTTTTGTGGAGTAGTTTGAAGAGTATTGATATCAGCTCTTTTTTGAAGATATGGTAGAATTTTGTGTTGATGACATCTCTCTGTTGCTTTTTCTTTTTCTTTTCTTTCTTTCTTTCTTTTTTTTTGGCTGAGAGATTTTTTTGTGACTTATTTCCTTAGGAGAAGTAAGACTATTTAATTTGTTTACCTGATCTTGATTCAACTTTGATAAGTAAAATCTATCAAGAAAATTGTTCATATCAGTTAGATTTTCAAATTTTGTGGCATATAGGCCTTTGAAGTAAGACCTAATGATTCTTTTGATTTCTTCTGTGTTTGTTGTTATGTCTCTGTTTTCATTTCTGATTTCTTGGTTTGGATAGTGTAACTCTGCTTTTAGTTAGTTTAGGTAAGGGTTTGTCTATCTTGTTGATATTCTCAAATAACCAGTTTCCAGCTTCTTTGACTTTTTTAATTGTTTTCTTTATTTCTAATTTATTGCTTTCAGCCCTGAGTTTGATTATTTCCAGCCATGTTGGTGTATCTGCTTCTTTTTTTTCCTATAGCTTCCAGATGCGTAATTAATTTGCTTGTATGAGATCTTTCCAATGTATTTATAAAGGCACTTAGTGCTATGAACTTTCCTCTTAGCACTGTTTTCATTGTGTCCCGTAAGTTTGCTTCTTTTTCAATGAATTTTAGGAAGTCCCTAGTTTCTTTCTTTATTTCTTCCTTTACCCAGTAGTCATTGAGTAGAGAATTGTTCAATTTCCATATGTATGTAGGCTTTTTGCAATTTCTGTTGTTCTTGAAATCCAGTTTTAGTCAATGGTGGTCTGATAAGCTCCAGGGTATTATTTTAATCTTCTAGTGTCTTTTGAGGCTTGCTTTGTGACCTACTTTATGGTCAATTTTGGAGAAAGTTCTATGAGGTTCTGAGAAAAAGGTGTAATCTTTTGTGTTTGGGTGAAAAGTTCTGTAGATGTTTGTTAGGCCCAGTTGAGTCATTTCATCTGTTAGTGTCATTATTTCTTGGTTTAGGTTCTGTTTTGTTGACATATCCTTTGGTGGGAGGGGGATGTTGAAGTCTCCCACTATTAATGTGTGGGGATAAATTTGTGGCTTAAGCTTTGTTAATGTTTCCTTTACAAATGTGGGTCCCTTGTGTTTGGGTTATAGATATTCAGAAGTTTGATATCATCTTGGTTGAATTTTCCTTTGATGAGCATGTCGTGTCCTTCCTCATCTATTTTGATTAATTTTGCTTGAAAATCTATTTTATTAGATACTAGAATGACTATTCCAGCTTGTTTCTTATGTTTGTTTGCTTAGAAGATTTTTTTTCTAGGCCTTTGCTCACAGGTAATCTTTTTCTTGAGGTGTTTTTCTTGTATGCAGCAGAATACTGGGTCTTGTTTACATATCCATTCTGTTAGTCTGTGTCTCTTTATTGGAGAGTTGATACCATTGATATGAGAGAGATTAATGACCAGTGACGGTTAGGTCATTTTATTTTGATGTTGGATGGAGGTATTCTTGTGGGTTTACCCAATTTTTGTTTTGCTAAGGTGAGGTGATCTATTTACTGTGTTTTCCTGGGTGCAGTTAGCCTCCTTGGGTTGGAGTTTTTTTTCTAGTATATCTGTAGGGCTGGATTTTTGAATAGATACTGTTTAAATTTGTTTTTGTTGCTGAATATTTGCTTTTCTCTATCTACGGTTATTGTAAGTTTTGCTGTGTATAGTAGTCTAGCCTGCCTCTGTGGTCTCTTCTGGTTTGGAAGACATCTGTCCTGGCTGTTCTGGCTTTTATGGTTTCTGTTGAAAAGTCAGACATGATTCTGATAAGTTTGCCATTGTGTGCTACCTGGCCATTTTCCATTGCTCTTTTCTTTTTTTCTTCTTTCTTTCTTTCTTTCTTTCTTTCTTTTTTTTTTTTTTTTTTTTTGTACATTTTGGGTTTTGGTTTTTATGTGGCAGGTAGATTTCCTTTTCTGTTATACTCTATTTGCTGTTCTGTAGGCCTCTTGTTTGTTTATATACATCTCTTTCTTTATATTGGGGGAATTTTTCTTCTATAAATTTGTTGAAAATATTTTCTGGGGCTTGGAGCCAGGCATCTTCTCCTTCCTCAATTCTTATATTCTTAGGTTTCATCTTTTTATGGCATCCTTGATTTCTTGGATATTTTGTGTCAGGACATTTTTAGATTTAACATTTTCTTTGATGGTTGCATCAAATTCTTCTATTGTATCTTCTATACTTTAGATTCTTTCCTCCATCCCTTGTATTGTGTTGTTGATGTTTACCTCCATACTTCCTGTTTATTTCTCTAAGTTCTCTCCAAAATTTCCTCAATTTGTGCTTTTCTTTATGGATTTTTTCCTCCATTATAATATCCATTAGGAAGATTTGAGGTCACTTTCTTGTGTTTCAGTTGTGTTAGGGTGACCAGGGCTGATTACATTGACATAATACATTTCTGGAGATTCCATATTATTTAGTTTTTGTTTGTGTTTTTAAGCTGGCCTTTAGCCATTTGTCTGTCTCTGATGTTGTTTGGTATTTTCTGGGGTCCTTCATTGGGCATTGAAAGCTGCTCATATGTGAGTGGCTATAGGCTGATACCCTTTATCTGTGGGGATCAGGCAACTCTTCCATGGACTAGCTAAGAACCCTGAGGTCAGATCTACTTGTGTTCTGCACAGATACTGGTGTTTTATAGCCCACAGTTCAGTCTGAGACAGAGAACACAGGTTTTGTCCCAGGCAGGCTAGACTTTTATACTGTGCACTGGCCTGCAGGGACCCAGGGACTTTTGTGTAGATTAGCCTGGTAGTTCGATGTAGGACCCACCTGAATTCCATACCATGTGGTTTCCTCTCACCTGAGAAACACCAGAACTGTTGTTTTGGAGCTCTCAGTTTGGTCCTTTGGTAGCTTGTGCAGTCAGTGCTGTCCTGCTGATCAGATAGTGTGTGATCGGTACTGCCATCTTCGATCCTCACTTTTCTTATGATAGTACCAAATAGCTAAGAAAGACAACTTAGAGGAATGGTTTCTTTCAGCTTATCCTTTGAGTAGACTTAGTCCATCAAGGAGGGAATGGCAGAAAGTACATCATGACAGATAGATGAAGTATCTGGTCACATTTCAACAGTCATTCCAAGAGTAATGAGTACTTATGATCAGCAGCATCCTCTTTTCTTCTTAAGTAGTCTGGAACCGTAGGCTATAAAAGTTTTCACTCAGCATACTGTTGAGTTGTCTTCTCAACTGACCTGTCTAACCAGTTCCTCACAGACATGCCTTGAGGCTTGTATCTTTGTTAATCTAGATATTGTCAAATAGATAATATTAACCATGAGAGATACTTAAAATTCAACACCATTTTATTCTAACATTTCATAAAACTAAAAACGTCTCCATTATTAGAGTAATCACTCAAAGCACAATATTTGACAATGACTGATGACAAAAGAATGTGAATAATTTTGGGGTGTGACAACAGTCTCGACTTAGATACTGAGGAAAAATGTATAACCTTTTAAACATATTAACGACACTGATCTGTAGAATTTAAATATCTATATATATAAACTTTATACTTCTTCTCAGAAAGAGCATTTTAAAGACAGTCCTGTCAGCCAGGTAAGCAAAGGATAATTCTATTCTTGTAGTAAAACTTACAAGAAAGACAGAGACAATTCTCTAATTCAGTATGTTTATTTATATGACTTGGGAGTCCAATCTGAGGTTTCTTACACTCTTTAGAGAACTCAGACACATAGTCTTACAATTGCCTTATTTGGAACACAGGGCTAACCTTATTCATGTAAGGAGAATTTGTTCTCAAATTGGGGAAATGCTAGCAACAGCTATCTCAGACACTGTCAATTAAGTAAGAGCAGTAAAAGTTATTAAATATTACTTATTAAAATGGATTAGGATAATTAATGTACATTTTCAATATAAAGCTGACATTGGAGTGATTGTGCCACTGTTAGAACAGAAAGAAATATAATATCAGGACACTTCATACTCTGTCTTTAGTCATCAGGGCTTGAATAAGACTATATCCAAAACTGGGTTGCAGATCTTTACACCTTCATGGTTCTACATCTAAGTGTGAGCTCTAACAAGGCTGGTTCTTTATGAGGGCTGAGTGGAAAGACTGTTCGAGGAATCTCTTTGCTCTGATCACTTCTATTTCCCTACATCATCACATCATCTTCCCTTCTGTATATATGTTTCTGTTTCCCAATTTTTTCTTTCAGTAGTAGACACAAAACAATCAATTAACAGGGCAAACAGAAAAGAATATAATAAATTAAGAAGAAGACATTAAGGCCCTAATGATTTTGTCATGTTGCTAGTGATGCCTCTGGTATATTGGGAACTTTCTATATACATACACATATCAATTGAATTACTAAGTCTTTTCTGGTTGTAAAATAAAATATGGTATAATTTGGATAAATAACCTGCCTCATTTTGTCCAGCGATTAAAACTTGATCTGAGATTGAAGCATATAAGCTTTTAAATGTACTTCAACTAATTAAAATGTTAATTAGCTATGTTGCCAAGTGTCTTTCTAATACTCATGCTTCTATTCAATGACTAGTTCTGTGTTCAGCCTTTATAAGAGAGGCTTTTTGTTGCATCAAGCTGTGTTTAGCTCAGAAACACAGCTGACAGAAGTAGGAGACGGTCCAGTGCTCTGCCTTAAGTGAGACTGTTATATCAATTTCTCAAGCTACACTGAGAAAGGAATTGTGAAGAATGTACAAACCAGAGAATAGAGATGTGTAATAACAAGTTATCTTAAGGACACAGCTTAGCTACAGCACCCATAAACTCACTGCAGTTTTGATTACTGTGTAAGACTTTCACAAGATTGGTCCTGTCAGCATTTCAGCTCAGTCCGGAGAATGCTTGATGAGGCCCTACTGATCCCAAAGGGATTATTGGTACTTAATGTTTTCTGGAGGAGGCGGTATCATTTTTCTCAGTGATGTGATCACTGATAACCTCCAATGTGAACTCATGCAAAACCTCTGATTAATTAAACTCATGTGCCACACACACACAAAAAAAGACATGAAGATAGGAAAAGGTCCTGTTTGGAAGAACAACATATCCAGAGAGATGGCAGTACATGTGACAGGGGTCGTGTTATATGTGTGTATAAAAACTGTCAAATAAAGAATAAATAACAAGACCCACATGGGGTCTTTATGCTTGATGCCACAGCTTATTATTTTAGAATTCACTTTTATCTTCATTTTTTTCAAAACCCAAAGATTACTAAAATTATCTGTAAAATTTTATCTTCAAGATTTCTGTTGGAAACTAGAAAGTCTTAAATAATTTATTTTTCTCTAATTTTGTATTTAGTTTTACAATTACTCTTTTTCTTTTTCCCAATGTTTCCAGTTCCTTTTATTGATAACTTAATATACTAATATAATGTGATTTGTTCATTGCTTATTGCCATTCTTCTCACAAAATTCTTCTTTTATCTCCTTCACCACTATTCCCTACTAATTTTTGGAGCCGAGTGCAGTTACCTAGTGATGATTACATGTTCATGGGACCATCTACTGGATAATGTGTAGTTTCTCAGGGCCTATATCCTTGAAAAAACCTTGACTCTTCCTATTCCAGCAGCAATTAGTTTCCAAAAGACCTCAGTTACGATTGGTCCTGCATGATAATTGTCCTCCTCCAAATTGTGGTTTTGGTTTGGCTTGATATTATGCGGGCCTTATGCATACTCTCAGAGACACTGTGAGTTCATAAGTGAAACTATGCTGTTGAGTCAGGAAAACACTATTTCCCTATAGTTATTTACGTTTCTGGAACTTACTATCTTTTTGTTCCATCTTCTGTGATGATTCTGAGACACACACACACACACACACACACACACACACACACACACACACACA
>OU015743.1:77704841-77738369 GCA_907169655.1 Acomys percivali | reverse complement strand
ACACACACACACACACACACACACACACACACACACACACACACACATACGCACACACACACAGGCTGATCACTCCATAGTCTTTATTTTTCTTCATGTTACCTAGGTCTGTGTATCTATTTTAATTATCATCTATTGGAAGAAGATACTATTTGCTGATGTTTGAGAGATGCACTCATTAAACAAAAATCTATGTGTCTAATGAGACATCATAAGGACTAAATGTCATACTATGTCCCATTGGCAAAATAATAGCAATAGTATCTAGTCTATGGGCCATAACCTACCTAGATAAGCATTCTTGGCTACAATAACAGTGCCAGGCATGAGATGCATCTTGTGGAATAGGCCTTAAATTCCAATCAGGAAGTGGTTGGCCATTCCCATGACATTTTTCCTACTATTACTACTATTGTCCTACTAGTAAACATAACTGATGATTGCTTTTCTCCTCTGACAACATTCAGGACACATCTCAAAACTATGAAAGCTATCTAAAAGTTATAAATCTAAATGATTACCAGATTGAATTTTTCCATACTTTGTAACTTGAGCATAAAGTGTCTTCAGTTATAGGATCATGCCATCAAGCTCAAGAGGATAAGTCTATGGGAGCTCCACTTACCAAAAATTCCAAAAGAAGTAACCCATCCCTAATACATGGACTTCCATAGCCAATGATATAGATGTGTTGTCTCTTCAGTAACTCCGTTTAAACTCCTGTTACATATGTGCATGAATTTATTTTATGATGTGCCAATGGTATCAGTTTTTCATAAGCACTACTTGTCCTTTAGTGAACTCTTTCTAATACCCTGCTCTTAAAATTTTCACCTAACTTAATGTTTCTTGCTATATTAGTTTTCATAGCACCTGAGCTCTAGCTTCCTTCTGTTGAAAGCTACCCTGATAGCCCATACTGCTTTCCTGTCTCCTATTGGTACTCCAATTTAGGAAGGTATAACTAAATATTCAACACCAGCACACATATTGATAGAGAACATGAGATATACCATCTCTCTCTCTCTCTGTGAGTTATCTCAATCAGAATGATTATTTCAAGCTCTATCCATTTACCTCCAAATTTCAGTTTTTAAATCGGTAAATAACATTTCATTCTCTAAAGGCGTCATATGTTTACTAGCCAGTTATAAGTTGATGCACACTTAGGACATTTTCATTTTCTGGCTGCTCTGAAGAGTCATGAAGAATAAGCAAGATAAGCAAGAATCTCTGTATTAAGATATGAAGTCCACTGGTCATATGTCCAAGAGTAATATAGACAAAGCATATGGTAAACCTATCTCTAGATTTTTGAAGAACTTTTGCATAAATTTTCATAGTGGCCATACCAGTTTGTGCTCTTATTAACTGTGAGTAAGTATTCCACTTTTTTCATACCTGTACTTGTTATTCTTTTTTTTTTAATCTTAGTCCCACAAACTTTAACATTGGAAATGTACAGGTTTGGGATACCTCCTCACTTTTCAGACATGTTTGGTTATTTGGGTAATTGAGGGCATTCTAAGCATCTGGACACTACCCCCTGTTTTTGTTTTTGTGTTTTGTTTTGTTTTTTAACCTTTCCCTGTCCTCAGCCCATTCATGGGTCCCAACTTTCCATTCCAAAGTATAAAACTTCAGCCTAGATGCAAACTAATTTTTAAAAAACTCCATTTTGGAGACATCATACCAAACTTTAATTCCATAAGACAGAATGCTAGTGTGGTCGGAGGCCCTCCCTGATAAAACTCACTGTTGTAAACCAACAGTAGCAGCTCTGAGACTCATACAGCCAATTATTTTGTCTTAGTGGACAGTGCCCTTGCCTTTGTCATCTTGTGATCTCTGGGCTCTAATTTGCAGCTGTAGTGAGAATATCAAAGTAGACATGGTGTTCTTGATAGCTGGTACCTAATCTTCCTAGCTCCCTATTCATTACTCCATTCAGCCTGCTTAAGCCTCCACCTTCACTGTGCCCACTGAATGACTGTGGGCAAGCAGCTGCTGTTTCTATTGATAGCTCTGCTACATGGTAATTGTATGCAAAGGTTTGGGGGATACAGGTTCAGATTGCAGAGTCCCAGGCCTAGACTGGTCATACCCAAGCCCTTTCTTGCCTATCCACTGTTTATGAATTCAAGCCTTTAGCCCTAATGATCAGGAATAATTGCTCTTTTCTGACATAGAGAACAATGGCACTTGGTAGAAATTCAGGTATCAGGATAAGTTAAGAGCTCATTTTTAATAGTTCAGTAAATCATTAATTATATTCCATCTAATTTCCAAGATAGCATAAAATTTTAAATACATGAATAGTTCTTTAAAAAAAAAACAATTTATTCAGATTACAATCTGATTGTTATCCCCTCACTTGTATCTTCCCATTCCCCCTCCCTCCTTCTTTCACTCTATTCACCTCCCCTAGACCTGTGACAGAAGGAGACCTCCTCCCCCACCATATAATCACAGCTTATCAAGTCTCATCCTGATAGTCTGCTTACCTTTCTTCTGAGTGCCACCAGGCTTCCTCACCAAGGGGAAGTGATCAAATAGGGGGCACCAGAGTTCGTGTGAGAGGCAGTCCCTATTCTCCACACAACTGTGAAGAATGCACTGTCCATTGGCTAGGTTTGAATAGGGGGTCTAGGTTTACTGCACACATTGTCCTTAGTTGTTACAGCAGTTTGTGCAGTGCCTCACCCCTACCCCTAGGTCTAGATCCACCAGCCTTGACGGTCTTCTTGTAGAACGATACACATGGCATATACTCACTTATAATCAGATTCTAGTCCAACATGGATATCTGATGAGAGTCTTCACTCAGTGAGGGATTGGGACAGATGCTGGGACCTGATATTGGGACCCTAGGTGAGAGTAGTATGGGAGAACGGGGAGATAGAAGGACCCAGAGTATCCAGGAACCCTACAAGAAGACATGAATAGTTCTTAAAATACATTAGCATATACTCCTTAGAGGATCCAAATGCACCAAAAACTTTCAGATGAAACTCTTTTTGATTTTGCTGAATGAGGAGAGTGTAACTGAGTTACATAACCAAGGAATTCTTTTTAAAATTTAAAGTAAGAGCTTGGGATGCTTAATTTCAGTGGCCAACCTGAGATTATTAATCAAACATTTGTGCATAATTACTGATATAAAAATAAAAAGGAAAGAATATGACTGCTCCCCAGTATGGTGGAAGAGAAAGTTTATTGTAGATTAAAAGGAAAAGCATAGCTAGAGGCAAGACATATTTGGGAGAGTCTGAGAGGCCATGACCCTGAGCCATGTGTGAAGAGGGGAGGCAGGAAGGGAGAGAAGAGAGAGGGGAACCAGGTGCAGCATCTAAGAGGGCAGAGGTACAAAAAGAACAAATGATAAAAATGGCTGGAAGGGCAGCCCAGCCTCCGGGCCTGGGGAGTTCAGGTAGAGGCAGGATATGCAAGCTAGGAGGACCCTATAATAGGTAGGGACTGAAGGATGCTGGGAGAACCTGGTTTCCAGGTGTGATTTGCTATGTTAAATAGGCACCTCAGCCCATTAGTCCGAAGGTTGGGACTTAAAGACCACATTTCCAGAAGGCAGAAAGAAAGAGGGCAGCCACTTCCACTTACAATGTGAGGGTTTGCTTCTTTTTTCCTTGTTGTGGTCAAAATGATCATTAGTTTCTGACGCCACGGGTCTTAAACATTTCCCTTGCCTTCTACTTTTCATGTTTTGTCATTGTTGTCCGTGTTGCTTTCTCTTTTGTTTTGGGCTTTCCCTAAAAGTTGTTTTTTAAGTGGTTTGTGTAACCCATGGTGATGGGTGCAGAGAAGCCACACATCTGAGCATCCTGTGCTTTGGAAGAAGGTCTTTATTATAGATATGAGAGATAACATTCAGAAGCTGTGGGACACCCAATGCAGCCACACCTACATCTCTGGGGTAGCCCCTCATTGGGAACACAGTCATTTTGACTAGTAAGCTTCAACACAAGCTACAAGTTATTTCTATAAATTGTTGGCTGCCATGTTCATTGTCATGAGAACTTATCTAGCTAAGATTCCTTTTGTTTGGTTATCTCTTCTTATATAATGATGCCAGTTTGTCCGATATCTGAAACTCTTCTGTAAATCTAAGATTATATGTTTGATTTTGCCATTTTAAGATACAATCTTGGTAGAATGAACCTGTCAACCACACAGGTCCTAAATATCAGTGTTGAAGTCAGAAATGCCTCTAAGAACTTTTTATGTTTCTATTTTTCATTTTGAGTGTGTGTGTGTGTGTGTGTGTGTATGTGTGTGTGTGTGTGTATGTGTGTGTGTTCTATATATGTGACTGCAAGTGCCTATGGAGAACAACAGAAAATATTCAGATTTTGGATCCCATGGAGTCACATTTATATACCATTATAAGCTGATGAATATTGCAGATGGAACTTTGATAAATTCCAAGAACACTGTGCATTCATAACATCTAAGCCATCAGTAACTCTACTACTTTATTTTTTCCTGGTAAATTATGTTTTACATTTTTTCGTTTTCTTCCCTGTTTATTTCCTTTATTTCTTCCCTTCTTCCATTATCTTTATTTATTATAGTAATACCTATCTGCCAGTGACATATTGGAGGAAATTTTTTTTAAGTGAGACTGAGAGAGAAGACATAAGGATTCAGAGGGTCGAGGTTGTGAAGAAACCCCTCTGCTTGTTTGTTAATTACAGTAAAGAAAATAGTTCAGTGAGGTATGCCACACCTTATAACACATGTATATGTTCATCTTACCCAATCCTTTTTTAAAAAGTAGGTTTTAACACTTTTTTTTTAAACAAAGTTCACCAAGAAGAAAATATTCCAACCTTATGAGAGAAAGCAAGCAATTGTTTTTCATTTTCAAGGAATAATTGGAAAAGACACTGAATCGGAAACATACAAAAGCACAGGCATGTGCATGCCACAATGCGTGTGTGGGGTCCAGAAGACAATTTTTAGACACCAGTTATCTGTGTTGTAAAAGACTGAACTATCACATCCTCAGCCTCATATACAACAACCTCTTCCTACTGAGCCATCTCACCAGTCCTTGAATTTTAATTTAGCTATGGTCTTTCACTTTCTGTGTTGCAGAATACAAAATATACAGGGTTCTTTAGTATATTTAGCTGGGTATGTGAGGTAAGCACTCAACATAAAGAATATTTGATATACAAAATTGCATAGTACATCAATTACTTTAAATCTAACAATATTTGTGCTTGAGTTTTTGTAGAATATATAAACTAGAAATAAATTAACTAGTAAATGCAGTCAGAGTTTTATTCTAATAGTATTTTATACTTAATAGGTTGCTATGATCCCAGCAGAACATAGAAATTTTTTAATAAACAGAAGACCTGTGCATCCTTTGCAATATTAGGTAAATGATTAAATGAAGGCTCTTGTTTGTTTTGAGACAGATGTTCTCCCTGGCAGTCTGTCCAGGAATTCTGTAGACCAGGCTGTCCTAGAACTCTCATGGATCCACCTTTGCCTCTCCCTACTGAGACTGAAGGCATAACCAGCTAATGTGTGTGTGTGTGTGTGTGTGTGTGTGTGTGTGTGTGTGTGTAAGTATGTGACATGCCAACTAGATTTCAGTGTGTTCCTAACAGTGTTGAAAATGAATGAAGCTATCTAGTTGATAGGTGCTGCAAATGGAATCCAAACCCCCTTTGATGATAATGTATAAGATGATTTTTTTAACAGGGGTGATCTGTTGTAAATGTGATACTCTTACCCAAGAGGAAGGAGGCTAGGATGAGCACTTTGTAAATTCGAAGTTTTTATTGAGCCACACAGAGCTGGTCGAGTTATGCACTCCTGCCCTGTAACTACTAAGAGTCCAGATGTTCCCTGAGTCAGCAGGGGTTTATAAAGACAAACCCCCAAAGCAGCATTTCCCATTGATGTAGTTGGGGTGGCTGTTTACTGGAATGGCAGGGTATTAACTTTTAATAAGAAAGGGGCACAATTGTGCCACTGTAGTGTTTCTGTTTGATCAGGGGCATATGTGGTGTCTATATTTGAGGTGGAGCAGAATGCCCTTCGGGATAGCAAGACAGTTGTTCCCGTAAGTACCATGCATGCCTGAGGGGCAAGCTGACATCAGTTTTAGCTCATGATAGGGCCAGAATTCAGCAAATACGTTTGTCTAACTTCAATGATATTTTTTTTCATTAACAGATATTTGCCTGGGGATTGATTGTTCTAAAGATTTTTCAGTGTTCTGTTTCCCTATTACATATTAAACATACGAATATCTGTACCATTTCTCACATGCCATCCTGCTCTAAATCTCACTGGTATTTACTGGTGATATTAAAACAATGTGTATAAAAATACTTTACTGTGTTTATTTGTATCTACTAATTGATTTAATTTTCATATTTTAATCTTACTGCTGATTATGGAAGTCACACAGTCAGGATTTACATTAATCCAATCCACCCAATACATTCTCTTTCACTGGACATTGCAGACCATAACAATTCCAAAGCCCAGCAAGTCACTGGGTTATTTCTGGTTTTTAGCTCAGTGAAGTTGAAGAGACATTTGTTCTTCTGGTTTTGTGTTTTCTTCTTCCTTTTGGCTTTGACCTTGTAGTGTGTTTTATACTTCACTAAAAATATTACAAGGAGCTGTGCTTAATTGAAATGGAAATCTCTTCCAACCTCCCCAGAGTGGATTTATTGTGGACCATTAACAAGGGCTCTTAGATAAACAAATATCTGCATATTGATTCATGCTTAAATGTTCGGGCTGTTATAAGCTACTTATTTGTCAAATATTGTGTCCCATTTTAGTATTCTATCAATTATATGAGTGTTCTGGGAAATAAGTAACAGCCCCTAAATCAAAACATCTCACGCATGAAGTAAAAAGGCCTCTGTGTGGAGAATAAAATGAAGAAAAAACTAGATGAGAAAAAGGTATAATTTTTTAAAACTATAAATTAGATCAAATAAAGTTAGGTTCCTAGGCAGCTATTTTCATTACCCGCCATGTCTTTAATGTTTATCATCTAAAGCTGATTTTTAAAAATGCTTTACTATTGGAGAAGACAGTTTAAGATTACTTACTGCCATTTTCTCTTGTACTAGGTCCAGGAAATGTGTGTTGCATTAGGGAAGCATCCTAAGAATCAAGACTGTCACTGAAACAAAGTCAAAGTGGTGACCTCAGGCACTTAAAGCTGGAGTTCAGATGTCCTTCTTTACTGGCTTCATATAGACAGCAGAGTGATAGCATCCATACCCGGATGACTAAAATGGGAGTGCAAGCCTAAAATGTTACTTATGGAATAACGAGTTTTCATGAAGTAGTGAAGGAGTTCAGGAGACCTAACCAAAGTACAAACTGAAATCACTGACAATGTGGACAACAGCAATAAAGAAGCCCTGTAAAAGTTTAATTTGTCTATTATGCTTCTTGCTAATAAATCTAAAATAAAAGCCCTAAAATATAGTTTAAGAAAATTTGTAAACAGTAGCTTTATGAAGTTTTCCCTAATAAAGCTTTATAGGCTGGTTTAAAAAACAAACATTTATTTTCTTTTGATTTTGGAGGTTGACCAAGAGGTTCTTCCTAGTGGTGCCTGTTAGCCTGTAGGTTTCTCTGTCCTATCTTCTCAGTCTTTTCTTACTGTACTGATCAGTTTCTTGATCTCCTATTCTTTTAAAGCTACTAGTCTCTCCCTGTGGGTTACATCACATTCACATATCCTTGTTTTAACTTACTTCCTGAGAACTCAAAGTATGGTCATGCTCCCTTGATACACAAGGTGCACATTTCAAACGTGTGTTTTGGAGGAAAAAACTGAGCTTGTAATAGTCAGATTACATTATATTCCATATTTTGTTTTTGGTTGTTGCTGTTGTTGTTTTTGTTGTTGTTGTTGTTGTTGTTTGCTTGTTTAGTTGTTTAGTTTCTTGAGATTAGAATGTACTATGTATATCAGGCTGACTTCAAATTCATAGACATCCACTTGCCAGTCTCCAGAGTGTTGGGATTAAAAGGTGTGTACCACCCCACCAAGTTTATTTGTCCCATGTTTATAGAAAGTATAACTAAACTTTAATTGCTGTTAAGTTACTACATAGAAAATACTGAGATATCTTCACATCAACAATAATGGTAACTTAATGTGACCTTTATTAAGAATATGGAAGATTGTTTCAGGCTGTATAAGTATGTACACATACACTTTAACTTTCAAACACATGAAACAATGAATGGAGGATAATGGTACAGATTGTTACAATATAAGAGTTAAGAAAAATTGAATATTATAAAGAAGATTAATTCCTCAATGTAAGAATATCATAAAGACCAACAGGAACATCTTAACCCTATGTTTATTCAGGGATGTATGGTGTTAGTCTAGGCTCTCAATAGATACAATAAGAATAAAGTGCCTAGGATTACACTGGATGCTTCAGGAAAGCAATGTTTGACAGAGGTACAAAACAAACAGGATATAAGTCTATAGAAAGAGATACAGGATTTGGCTCAAGAACTCATAAAAGGAGCTAAGCCTTACACCTACTGTCTATTAAAACCACAGTATCGACAACAGTATCGAAAAGGAGTGCCTGTGACAGAACTCTGCCTAAAGAAGGTCAAGCTTGGGTGAAGGCAGAGTCGACGGCCAAACTCTGGCAAGTCATGGTAAGCAGGTCCTCAACAGTTCCTGCCTCACAAATATGTCTGTCAGTTTTATTGTGCCAGAAGGCTGAAGAATATGCTCCAACATAATAGAGAGTTTTGGGTAACTCTTCAGGTAGAAAACTGTCTCATTTGGAAAGCTACTAACCTGCATTCCCGGCATGCTCAGGTAATCAAGTTTTTTCCTTCTCAAGTCTCTGATGGGGTTGAAGACCAGGTAGCTTAGTTTTACAATGAAGCTTAGTTGTTTAGGGGTTAAGGTCTAGATAGATGCTTTAATTTGATAATGACAAGAGATGATGGAGATTGATTTACATTCTGAATTGTAGACACACCAAGAAAGAAAAGATGTTTTCTTCAAGGTTGTCAAATACAAATAGCCAAAACACCAAGAATATAACATTTATATAATTCCTGATTATTTCATGATTCTTCTAGCTATAGGTAGTTTATTGTACATATGTGTAATAATATAAATGTATATGTAAAAATAGAGCTAGTGTGCTTTGTAAGCTCAAAGGCTGTTGACTAGCAAATGTAGGAAGTCTTTTTAAAATTTTATTTCATTAAATAATTTTACATAAGCATTTATATCATTACACATATATACAAGAAACTACTTACAGAAAGAAGTCTTTATCCCCTTCCTTGGTTTCAACTGATTGAATGAGGACCACCCACATTGTGAACGTAATCTACTTTGCTAAAATCCACTTGTTTGATGTTAATTTCCACTCAGAACATCCTCCTAGAACATAACTAAAATTAGACGTTACTGGAAATCAGAGCATCGTGGTCCAACCAATTGTATCGATAAAATGAGAGCCAGCTTAGCAATTTATTTCTCCCTTACAGTCTCTGCATGCACCAAGGTGAATGTCTGGTAGCAGCTATGGTGAGCAGGGCCATGTGGTCACTACCTGTAGGAGTGAGAGAGAGAGAGATCTCAGAACTACACAGGGACTACTAAGTCCCTTCGCCATAACTACCAGGAGAGAGTTGTAACCAGTCACCAAATCAGAGCACCACTGACTCAAAACACACTCTGAAACATGTAGGAATGTCTGACAGAGGAAGACTAAGGCAGCCTCTACCTCCAAAATATTTTTCAAGTTAAAAATATGTGCAACTATTTTTGAAGACTACCAATTAAACTTGAATTTGTTGGTTAGTGGTAGAGTCCCCGTAAAGTATATGACGTATTCTAGATTCAGTTCCTAACATGACAATTATAAAAATTTAAATAGTAGGTAACAAATGGTCATACAACTCCAGCCTCGATAAACAGTGAAGCAAAGGATGCTATTTCTGCTACCAAAATCTATCTCAATTTTCCAAAGATCCAGTGCTCTTATTTATCACAAAAAGATATCTATCATTGATCATTTTACTGCCTATGTTAAGGAGTGCTTTTATACTTCTATGAAATACAGGAATGTTTTCTTTCAAAAGAAAAATTTGATCTAAATTGAACAGTGTGCCTCTGACTGTCCTTGCTGCTGTTTGAATAAGAAGTCATTTCCTGTCTGGCATTACAGACTTGATTGGAGTCACCAGTGTTTCCAAATCACAGTTTACTGCTTTTGGTGGCAGTTTAAAAGGAGAAAACCTCACTGCCAATGAGTACTCATGTAGACGAATAACATTTCTGAAGGTTAATTATTCTCATTGCTGTAGATTTTCTTTAATTACCACAGCTAGCATTTGCTTAACTGCTCAAATGGCAATTTAAGAGAGATTTAGAAACAAGAGTCCCCATGTAGAAAAAGAAAATAAAAAGCCAAGGATATGTTTGGGCAAAAGGTTCTCCAGTCAGAAGAACCGAATTCCATTCTGAAGACTTTGATTCTTATGACTGGCAAATCTGGAATGGAAACATAGCTATCCTGCAGCTGTGGTGGCTTTGGGAGATGAGTTGTCTCAGGTCTGAGACTGGGAAATTCATACCTCAAGACACTGAAAGCTCAACTTGTTTTGTAGTAGGCCACAAACTCAGCATGTATTCTACAACTTGCTTGAGGGAAAAAGACTAGGGATGCAAAGTAGAAGCTGCCAGTTATAGTGAAAAGCAAACAAACAAACAACAACAACAACAAACAAGCAGAAGCCCACAAATTCCTTCTGAGGCTTTTACATTGTGTTCTGGAAATAAGACATTATACCTGGAGAGTAGTAACCATTCTTCTATGCTCTCCTAGCTCAGCAGACAATTTAAAGTTGACTGCTCTTTAGCTCAATTCAAGTTCCCTGAGAACAGAGTCCTCCTAGCCATCATGAATTTCTTAGTGCTGGGCTGCAGCACCCCCACATGGTCTTTAATGTCTTAGATGAAAATGGTTTGTTAAACTGAGAATGGATGCTTTAAGAAGGGGAAACTTTTGGCCAATAAGCCGTTAAATGCATGAGACCAGCACACTTGTGGCCTGCTGCATATAGGAGATCTGGTTGGTATATATTTTATGTTGACAACAATCAGTTAAATAGCTAATTGTGTCTGTTATCTGAGACAGTCAACTAGGCAATGTGAAAATAAGCCCAAAGTGTCCAATGTGTTGATTTAGAAGAAACAGGAAGAGAAGTTCTGTACAAAAGGTTAAAACAAATTCCAAAGTAGGGGCTGAATGTTATAACCAGGACAACTGACCCCTTATCAATGTGACATGCCATCACATCCCTATTCAATTGTAACTTTTCCTTTTTTGTTTGTCTTCAACATCTCATATTAATAATAATATCACAATATCAAACATAAATAACTCTAATAGTTCAACAATCTTTAAAATTTCCAACCCTTTTAAAAGTTAAAAGTTTCTCTAAACCTTTTTAAACTGTAGGTTCCCGTGAAGTCAAAAAGTAAGTTAAATATTTTCTTACTCCAAGAGCAAAGCACAGTCACAATAAAATAAAATCTAATAAAATCTAATTTGACAATATAAAAAGGTCAGTGCTTGATGTTGGTGATTTATTATTTTCTGGTCACTAAAGGGCTCAGGCTGCTCCACTATTCTGACTCTGCCATTCACAGCACACACAAGCTCTAGCCAGCTCTACTGTATGGCTGTTGCTGTCCTCTGTGGTCATCCTATGGTGGTGTTATCTCAATTATACTGTGGTCTATACTGAAACCAATGGGCTTTTTTCCCTCTTCTCAGAGACTACAGCCCTACCATACAGTTCAAACCTCACTTGTTTTCCACGGCCCTTTTGTGTCTTCAAAACTAATACTTTCCAGATGACTCCTACATGTTACCAAGTTCACTTTCCAGCATGAGATGCAGCCTTGGTCATTTGACCACATACTGACCCTGATTAAACACTCCCAGACAATTTCCCCTCAGTGATTCTAGTTTCTTCTTAATCACTGCCAATTTCCCAGTTCCACAGAACCAATATAAATCATTCCAGAAAAGCAAGTTTCACTTTAGTGGTGCTGGTCTCCTGTTAATCACAGCTAAGTCTAGCTTCTTCTGACCAGTCACCCCTGAGTATCAATTTTTAAAAAATTACACAAATTAAACAGTATGGTTTTTGCATTCCTTGGAAACTCACTAAGCCAAACTTCTCTTTTTTGCATTAATCTCAACATTCTTGTCTTGTCAGTTTCTACAGAAGAGCCCATTGGGCTGTGAGCACTCAATGGATTTTCTAGCACAAAGTTCTAAAGCCACCACAGTTCTTCCTGATGTATCTTGGTCTATCACAGAAATCACCCATGATCCTGATCCAACTTCTGTCTTAGTTTGGTTTGTGTTTATGTGACAAAAACCCTGACTAATGAAACGTAGTGAGGAAAGAGTTTATTTGGTTTATATATCCCTGGCCAAACTACAGTGAGGGAAGCTAAGTCAGGAACTCAAGGCAGGAAATCAGGAGGCAGGAACTAAAGCAGAGACCACGTAGACATTATACTTCCAAGCTTGCTCCCTATGGATTAATTACCTCATTTTCTTATACAACTCAGGACCATTTTCCAGGGTTGATATCACTCACAGTGATATGGGCCTCCCAACATCAATCATTAATAAAAAAATAACCTACAGATTTTCTTGCAGGCAATATGGTAAAAATCATTTTCTTAACTGATGTTCCTATTTCAAGACAATTTTAGCTGTGTCACGTTAACAAAAACAACAAGCAAGGAAACAAAACTTCATTGAGTTGCTCTAAATCAAATATGTATGAGATGAATGCACTTATTGTGTAGCATTTTAAGAAATAAGCAAGAAAGTGTTTCTCAGGCAAAGTGAGCATCATAAACAGATACACACAAGAATGAATAGTACAGTTGTGAGAGCCACATGACTGGGGATAGTGCTTAGTGATTCAGTAAGAAGACAGAAGACCCCAGCGAGGAGAGCTCCTTGTTGCAGGGGAGTGTTCTGTTTTTTTTTTTTTTTTTTGTGTGTGTGCATTTTGTTCACATTCAGTAGTTATTTCTGGAGCTGAGCAACAATAATTTCCTAAATGGTCCCAAACTGTAAAAGTTCACAGAACCGCAGAGGATAGATAAACAGATTTGTGAAACAGGTGGCAGGAATTGAAAGTGACCTGCTGAGTAAATGGCCTCAAGGATAGTGTGAGAAATGTCCATTTTCACTAAATCTGTCTTGACAGCACACGTGAAGTCTTGACACTCTTTTCCACAGGAGCCACATTCTATGAGTCCCTCTCAAAGACTGTACATTTTCTATAAATATAAATATATAATTAAATTTAATCCGAAGGTTACTCACATTCAGATAAATAGCAATTACTAATAAAATAGGACCCTTAATGTATAATTACTTGGTTTCTGAAATTTTCTACATAATAATTTGAACTGGAATTGACTATGAGTAAGTGAAATCCCAGAAAGAACAACATATTGATAAAGGAAGATGAATGACATATGGATAAAGGAAGACTAGTGACAGAGCAGGATGACAGCAGCCCACAGCTCAGTCCTTTCCTTAGGCTGTGAGTGTAGCGGGGAATGTGTGGGGCAAGAGGCAAGTGCAGTGTGTAGCCACGGCACAGACATATCACAAACTTTCTAATTAGCAAGCAATGATGTTCACAGTGTTTCTCTCCCTTAAGTGACTCTTTGAGTTACAGTGGACCTCAGTCCTAACTCTGACAATTGACCCAGCATAGCTGCATATATCTGGATGCTTCTCACTTATAGTTATTTACAAATTTCTAGGCATCCTTCCTCTTTATAAACACCTAGAGAGGCATTTACTTTAGTGTTGTGATATTTGGAGGCATAGCTTGATGGCCTCTGACTATTTGACTATTATTCATGTGAGAGGAAGATGTATATGGAGAGTGAAGCCAAGACTTCCTTTTTTTTTCCTTTAAGATTTCCATTATTTTTATCCCGGTGTGCCTATGTGAGTGTCTGCTGTGTGTTGATGTGTGCAGGAGCCAGAAACAAGGTCTGATTTCTTGGCACTAGAGTTACAGGCAAGTGTGAGCCCTGCAACATGGGTGCTGGAAACAAACTTAGGCGTTTTGTACTCTTAATCACTAGCCATACTCTCAACATTTCTCTTTTTATACAGATCAATTATTTGTCAGAAATAAGGGATTTCTCCATTAAACTCTGAAGCATACAGGAATCCCCTCCTCCCTTGTCTCTTCACACAAAAGCTTCACTGTTTCGTTGATAGTGTTAGAACCTTTAAAATATTAGATGAAAAAAAATCAGATGAAAAGACTTAGTTCTTCGAGAATTTCAAATAACATGACTTGATCATATTCACACCTCTTCTATTTCTTTTAGTTCATTTTACTCCCTGCCTACCAACATTGTATCCTTTTCAAAAGTTTATACTTAAAAGGCTAAATAGGTGCTGTCCATATCCTCTTGGATGTATTGCCTTCCTCTGGAGCATGATCAACCAATCAGGAGCTGCACTGCTGGAGAAACTGGCTCCCTCTGCTAGCAGCTATCAACAGGTAATAACTCCTTGGTTAAGGACAGGATTTAGTGTGTTCATTCTGAGATTCCTAAGGGAAAAACCAGTTCTACGATTTTGAGCCAATATTGGAGCAGCCTTTATTAAATATTGACCAAGATGGACTTTAGTCAGGACCATTCCCTGGAACTTCCAGCTGAGTGGCCATGAGACAAGTGTGGCAAGGTCTTTTATGGACAAAACCCACAGCCACCATACTTTCAAGTGAGGAGTTGTTATTTTCCAAGAACTACAATTTCCATCATTCCAGGAAGTCACCTTGTCCTTGAGCAGGTGGACCTTACTTGTTAATCTCAGGTACTACATGTGCCCCGCCTCCCCTCTCCATTTTGTGATTTGGTCTACCTTGAGTTTGCACAGGTCTTCTTCATGCTGTCAGAACTGCTGTGAGTTCTTATATGCAGCTGCCCTGTTGTGTCTGAAAGAGGAGTTTCACTGTAGTCATAGCAACAGTGCTAATCCAAAGAGTTGGTAGAATTTTGTTTTAGAAAGCAAAGATATCCAGCTGGGTTTAAATACACGTTTCAAAGTGAAATATCACATATCTTGAACTTGCATTTGTGTGTGTGGGGGGGCTTTAATTAATTAATTAATTAATTTATTTATTTATTCACCTTACAACCTGATCATGGCCCCCTCCCTTCTCTCCTCCAAGCCCTACCCTTACCACCCATTCCTCATCCTCTTCTTCTCAGAGGGTAACCATGGGTACTATAAATACCATGGGTACCAACTTACCCTGGCACATCAGGTTGCAGTGGACCAAGTGCCTCCTCTCTCACTAAGGTTATACAAGGCAGCCCAGCTAGAGGAAAGGGACCTAAAGGCAGCAACAGTTCCAGAAATATCCTGCTCCATTTTTTAGGTGACCCACATGATGACCAAGCAGCACATCTGCTACATATGTGTAGAGGACCTAGATCGGGTCCATACATGCTCTTTGGTTTCTTTGGTTGGTGGTTCAGTTTCTGTGAGCCCCGTGGGCTCACCAGGTTAGTTTATTCTGTTGGTCATCTTGTTGAGACAGTCGGAATTCTTGTGGTGAAAAATCAAGTTACGTAATTCCAAAAATATTGTTAATATTAAGTATTATGAAAATTAAAGTGAAGGATTTCATGGGACATGCCCTTTGGGCTAGTATGCAGATATAAGTGAGTATATACTATTTGGTTCTTTCTGCTTCTGGGTTAACTCACTCATTATGATCATTTCTAGCTCAATCCATTTATCCACACATTTCGGGAATTCCTTGTTTTTAATAGCTGAGTAGTATTCCATAGTGTATATGTACCACAGTTTCTTTATCCATTCTTCTACTGAGGGACATTTAGGCTGTTTCCATGTTCTGGCTATTATGAGTAAGGCTGCTATGAACATGGTTGAGCAAATTTTCTTGTTGTGTGCTGGAGCATCTTCTGGGTATATTCCAAGGAGTGGAATAGGAACTGTCATAGGGGAGGGGAATAAGGGGAAACTGGGAGGGAGGGAAGAATGGGAGGATACAAGGGATGGGATAATCATTGAGATATAACAAGAATAAATAAATTTAAAAAAATAATTATATACCATCTTAAAAAAAAATGAAAATTGAGTTTTTTCCTCCTCCAAACTTAGTGCACATTTTGTCAGTTTTAAGATCCAATGTGTAGATAAAAGGTACTGTAACTCTGAGAAACCCCGATGTCTTTTATATTCTTCTCTAATCCTTCAAAAAATTTCCCATGTATATTCATTATATATGGTACCATGTTACGTAAGGACACCGTTTTTTAATATGTAACAACCCAAACATTATTTGGTTAACAACTGCATTCTTTTCAAGTGAATTTAACGGTTTACATATCTTCTCATTGTGGTTCCGGTAGCATTAGACCTTGTTTACTCTGTACTGTCAACATAAGGTTGAAACAACAACAACAACAACAACAACAAAACAATAACCAAAATGAAGAATTTTGTTTGCTCACAGGCAAAATGTTCATTAATCTCACTGCTTGTGAGGGGTTCTAGTTCGTTCTTAGTGTCTCTCTGTCTCCTCTTCCTCGGCTTTCACTGTTTCTCTGCTTTCTTTTCCCCCTTTAACGTTTCTTCTTTATTGTGGTTCTTGTTATCCTTATTGCGGGGGAGAAGAAGGAAAATAAAATAATGCTTATATTGAGCACGTGGCACAAACTAGGAATTGGCAGGCATTCAGAATCTTAGGAAGTTTTCAGGTAATTTGGCGAAGAGACAAAGTAGCTTCAGATGTTAGCCTGGGCCCAGGGTCAGTGTCAGAGAGAAATATGTGAGCCATCCAAAAGCTTCTGATAGTCACATTTAAAAATTAAAGACACAGGTGAAATTAATTTTAATAGTATTTTAATTTTACTTAGTAGAGCCAACATATAATTTTAGTTCATACGCTATAAAAGCACTGTCAAAAAGGCTGCAGAATTTTGACCTTGTTATTTTTTTTAAATGATCTATATCTTGCTTTGTACTCTGTAGTTGATATAACATCATCTTTTTTACTTAATTATTTGAGGATTGGTTTAAGCTTAGTAACCACAAGTGATTTGAAGTATGCAATAGGAGGTGCGAACCTCATAAATTATCAGGGATAGTGTCTAATAGCATATTGTTTTCTCCATCTTGGGAGTATTCTTTTTATTTTCATCCTTGTTTAATTTTTGTTTCTAGAAATTTTGACTTCCTTTTTTGAGATTGAACCAGTATAGTATATACTGGTCATAAATTCTTTGGACCCTAGTCTTCCTCCTCTTGTAGCCTCCCAGGTACATGTGTGCTTTTTCATATAATCGCTATATAATACATTAAAACTTGATTTATACTGTCTCTCCAATTTGCTGGTTTTGTTCTTTTAATCCGAGTCTTGACTTTTTACTGAATCACATAAACCAATTACATACAGTTAGTTTTTCTGTAAGCACAAATCTTTTGCTGTTTTTGTTAATGTTACTCTACTTTTCTTTTCAACCTGGCTGTGTATTGATTTCTGGTGAATAAGTCTTGCTTAATGCACAGCCTTTAAATTCTCAGATGGTCTGCTTAACTGGCTATTCAGTGGGGTTTTGCCACTGAGTTCATGAGTGAATTGAGAGCATATTCCATTGAATATTGTGCAAGTTTGGCTTGGATTTAGTGTCTGAAGCAAAGCCAACCAACTCTGCCCCACACTTGCAACACTGTGTATTCTAGTCTTATGCTGAGAGAAAGTGATTCCAGTGTGATGGAGCTGTCTGATTGTGTCAGAGAGTGCTGTAGTTGGTTTTCTTCACAGGTCTCCCTGTGACTTCCTGACTGCTCTACTGCTGGTGTTAATCAACACCATGACTTCAGGTTAATTGCTCTTGTCCTTCCATGGCTGACCATAGTCTGTTCAAACTGGAGCTCCACATGCTGGGAAGCTCAGTTCTTAGGACACACACTAGAACTTGAGGTTGAAAGCCACTAGAGACACAGGAGTGACCACTCTACCTGTCCTCACCCGGTGTCAAGACATTTTCTGGAATAAAATGCCTCTTAATTTTCTTATTTATTTTTGGTGAATCTGTAGTGTCTTGAAATAAATGCATTTGATAATTTCCCAATTACCATGTTCTCCTGGTTGAAAGCTATCCAGAGAGACTCTTAGCATCATGTCTAGAGTAGTGAATACATTTTGATAAAGTAAATAATACATGTGCTTGTAAGCCACTTTACACAAACCATGTTTTAAAGTGGAAATTTAAACTTGAATGTCTAATATATTAGAAGCATTTAAGTGGCCATTTTATTATTTTCAACAAATGTTCTCTCATATATTTTATAAGTTCTCTCAAAATTGTGTATAAGTTACCAACTTTCCAAATTCTGAATTTTAACTACAAAATTGAGTCACTTTCTGAGGATGGTGCCTTTCAACACTGCAACTAAAATTTCTCAACTCATTGAGTTTATTTTTTTTCAGAATTATACATCAAATAAGCAAAGACAAAAGCAATAATTTGACACGGACCTGAGAGAAAGTTTAATGGTTAAGAGCACCGGGTGCACTCCAGAAATCTCAGGTTCGATTCCAAGCACCATGTGGTGGTCCACAACTGTCTATAACTCCAATTCCAGGCAATTCAGTGCTCTTTTCTTCACATGTAGACACTGCACATGTATGGTGCGCACACTTTCATATAAGTAAAAAATACACATAAAATGAAAATAAATAACTTTAGAAATGTTTTGACACATCCTCAAGGAAAATAACTATAATTTGCAATCCATACTTATCAATGCTCAAAAATGGTATGAAATTTAAGGATAGGGCAAAATTATTCCTTATTGGTATTTATAGAATAATAAATAATAGAATGCAAATTTTGTGGAATATTCTTTCTTATGTCTGCAAAATATATGGTTTTAACTATTTTCAAATTGAAAAGATAAAGATTTTTTTTGTTCTTCTAAAATATATTTGTCTTTTGTTAAATATGCAAAGTTGCTTCCTCACATTCTTATGTGCTTTGTATATAGAGAAACTGGAACAATTTCAGAGTTGAAATCTATATTTTCAAAAGCAACATTCTTATCTGACTATTTTTCTCCTATAGTTTTAAAATGCAGACTCTTAAAAATATCTAAACAGCCTTTACTGCTACATGAAGGGGGATATTGATTTACAATCTAATTCTGCTAAATAAATATGTTGTGTTTTCCTTTGCAAGCTGCCCTTGGCCCTGTCTCTCTAATAACATCACAATTTTTCAATGACTGAGATAGCCTTTGGATCATCTATAACTACTTTTTTCTGTAGTGAAGTTGACATGCTTTGAAAAATATTGACAGTCAAAATAAAAAATAAAAATACAGAAGAATACTTCAGGCAAATACAAAGGGAGAGAGGGGGGATCGTACACTCCATACCTAATGGCAGCTGATGGGATTTAATAGTGAACTTGTATTTGAAATGAGCTAAACATTTGCCCTGTTCTCAGTGGTTTGTCAAAGTGTCCAGCTGTTTTCTATTATAAGCAGCCTTTTTTAGCAATATTTGACAGTAATGTGTAGAACTGACACACCATATTCTCTTACCTACTAGTCCCTCCATTCTCATTTTCATATTTCAAGACTTGTTTTCTGGCATTTCCGAGGAGTCATTACGGGAACATGTCACACAGCTCTTGTAAGCTTGTTGCAGTTGTTATGGATTTTGTACTTCAAAGGCAATTGCATAGGTCACATTTTACAGAGTATCATAAACGCATTACTCCACTTTCTTTTGACACAGAGAACAGAAATTGGAAAGGAATACCTAAGGGCATTTCAGTTTGCTTTCTCATATAATTGACCTCAATTTTTCTTCATGTCACGAATAGTCTTTTAAACTCTCTTTGTCTAAATTCTAGTATTTTTTTTTCACATGAATATGTCATGATGGTGGTCACTTAGATTTCTTTTGACAAGTATGATATTTGTTAATTTCCAGTTAATTTTAGGTTTACCTTTTCATTTTGTTTTGTATTGTTTCCCAACACAGGACTTCTCTGTATAGTCTCTCTTTACACTGTGGGATCCAGAGATCAAGTTAAAGACTTGTTAAAGTTGAAGTTATCAGACTTGTATGGTACATGGCTTTGCCCACTATTTAATCCCTCTGACCAAGAGCATAGAACATAGATAAACCACCTATTGCAATTTGATTATTAATGTCACTGAAAAGTAGCCACTTTAAAATTATGACTCCTAAATATTACACAACAATATTATAGCATGTTTTTATTTATTCAACCATATTTAGACAGCACCATCTTCTTGAAATCACCACATTGTATTTATCCAATGGTTTTCCTTCAAATGTAGTGTCTTCTTGAGTGAAGATTCCACTATTTAACTGCTTATTTTACTTATAACTGAGAATAGGTTCTCCCTGAATGACTAACATGCCTGCCTATCTCTTGATTACTGTATGAATGTGCTGTTGTGCTCCTGTAGGTAGGTATGGGATTAAGGTATACAAGGCTTTTCCCACAAGTGTATCAACAAGTACACACATTCAGCTGTTATTTGCCATGTTCACCATATTGTTATTGAATATAGAGCATTGACTATTGTTTATAATTTGCATTTCCTTAATTTGTTTTGTGTTAAAAATATTTTAATCCTTCCAGCTTCTATTTTGTCTCAAAATACCATTAATTTTATTTATATGAGTATTTTCTTAGTCACTACTTTGAAACACAGTATATTTTATTTATAATTCCTCTGTTTTATAACACTTTATGATTAATTCTTTAGTGTACACGATGTTGCTAAGCTATTTTAGCTCATTTTGAAATATTACACCATCATTTTTAGATTTTTAGGGCATGCCTTGTGCTACCACTCTCCTTTTGAGCATTAGTTGTTTTCTTGTCATTTTCGTGTAATAGGTTTTCATTTTATTGCATATAAATACAACTTATTTCTGTTATTCATGTCTTGGATGACATTTAGCTTTTTTTTTTTTTTTTTTTTTTTTTGGGACAGGGTTTCGCTGGGTAGCCTTCGCTGTCCTGGACTCACTCTGTAGCTATAAGTCAGAAATCCACCTGCCTCTGCCTCCTGAGTGCTGGAGATTTAGCTTTTTATGGACTTCCAGGAAAGAATATTTATGAGTTTATTTTTCTGTCTTCAGGGTCCAATGGAAACTTTTGTTCACAAATGAGATACTGAATGAGATGTCTTGTCCTTCCCCTTTGTCCTTACTTCCCTAATCCCATCACTGTGGCTCCTCAGACGTCAATCACTGCCTGTGAGGAGTGTTCAGGGCTAAGGAGGTGCAAGCAGTACAGTCTTACTATCAACACTTGTGCTTCTCTTCCCATCTTCAGTTTTCCACTATTGACCTCAAATTATTCAGTTTGATTTCCTACGAACTCCTGATAGCCATTAGCATTTGTCTTTTTAAAAATTTGTATAGTTGCTAGAGCTTTATTGTCTCTTCCATAGATATTTTCTTCTTACATTTGTGACTGGCTGTCTCAGGTCCCTTTGTGTTGTCACTGTGTTGTTGTTCTCCACTCATAAGTATATACAATTAATATGTATATAAACACATATTAGGTAACATAATAAATATCTATATATTATACATATTTTATATTACACATATAGTTTATTTTATACTAATACAATATAAATATAAACATATAATACATTTGTTGAAGATGCCTATCAATTTATTTATGGGGAGTGGCTTTAAGGTCACAAATCATGCATTGGTACTACTTCCATGTTGATTTCTCTTCTGTCAACTTGACTGTGTTTGTAATCATCTAGAGGTCACACATCTGAGCATTTCCAGAAATGTTTAACAGAGAAAGGAGTGCCAACCTTCCCTGTGGGCAGCACCATTGCTAGGACAGGGGCCCCAAACTGAATGATCATGGAATAATAAAGGCAGTTGAGCAGCAGCAGCTCTCTTTACTCTGCTTCCTGAAGAGTTACGGATCAGGTGTCTCATCCTCTTGCTGAAGTGGATTTCCCATTCTGAGTGATTCTCATCTCTCCAACTGTGAGGCAAAATGACCTTCGCTTCTTTTGATTGCTTTGATTCAGTCATTTTGTCATACCAACTAACGTCACTTCCTCCTTTTGCTATCTGTTTATATTTTTAACAGTTTAAGGTTTATGCCTTATTCTAGAGCCCATTTCTGTTAGTGTAATGGTAAATTTCTCTTTATTTTATGCTGTCTTATTGCTATGCATTGCGCAGTGCCTCACAATGCAGAAACTTCCATGCTTTCTTAAACATGCACAGATACTGTTGAACTCTTATAGGCAGATAAATGCTGTTGGATAATTTTGTTGTTGCTGAATTTCTACCCTCATTTTCTGTGCAAATGCATTTTCAAAACTAGTTAATTACACAAAAGATGATGATATTTTATTTTCATTCATTCATTCATTCATTCATTCATTCATTTTACATCCTGACCATAGCCCCGCCCCTTCTCATCTCCCACCCTTTCTCCTTCTCCCCCACTATCCACCTCTATTTCTCAGAAAAGGGTAGCTCTCCTTCTCGTCAACCCCACCTCATCAAGTCATATCAGGACTGAATGTGTTCTCTTCCTCTGCGGCCTGGCAAGGAAGTCGCACCAGGAGGAAGTAATTGAAAAGCCAGCAACAGAGTTCATGACAGAGAGCGAGCCCCTGCTCCCCTTACTAGGGGAACCACATGAAGGCTAAACTGCCCATTAGCTACATCTGTGTAGAGGACCTACGTCCAGTGCATGTAAGGTCCTTGGTGCTTCAGTCTCAGCAAGCCCCTCCGGGCCCTGGTTAGTTGGCTCTGTTGGTCTTCTTGTGAAGCACCTGTCCCCTCCAGGTCCTTTTCTCCTTCCTCCTACTTTTTCACAAGGTTCCCTATGCATCATCCAATGTGTGGCTGTGACTCTCAGCATCTGTTTTGAGGCTCTGCTGTGTGGAGTCTCTCGGAGGACAACTCTGCTTCACTCTTGTGTGCAAGCACAGCAGAGGATCCTCAATAGTGTTAAGGATTGGTTTTCTCCCATGGGGTGGAGCTTGGGTTGGGCTAGGCTTTGGTTGTACCTTCCCTCCATCTCTGCTCTACCTTTATCCCTGCACATCCCTAGGCAGGGCGAATTTGAGTTTTTGTGCATGGGTTGGTGTTCCCCTCCCTATTAGGGGACTTGTCTAGTTAGAGGGTGTCCTCATCAGTCTCCATGGCCCCTGCCACTAGGAATCTCTGCTAGAGTCTCCTCTCATATTCCCCGGGAGCCTACCCTGCTTAGGCCTCCAGTTTGTTGCAAAGATAAGAGAAACTGTGGGTGGGGGCATCTCTACAGTGAGAATCCATTTATAAGCTGAATTTTTGTCCTTTCTAAAGATATTGAATGGATTTCATGACAAGAGGCAAATGCGTATTTATGTACTTTTTGCATTTATAGTCATCTGTAAAAAGCTAGTGCTAAAGAGCAACAAAAATATCCTTTTTTTTCCCCCTAAAAAATGCTGTATGGTGTTTTTGGCCATTTACTGAGTTTGATTAAGCTCAAGTTCAGGAGATGCAGAAATCCAAGTACTTTTGGTGATTGTCATGTACTTGGAAGTTGCATAGACTTAAACTGCTTTTGTCCTTTTGTGTGCCTCTCTACACTATAGCAGGCAGTGTACCATGATGGGTGGGGAGAGCATATTCATTCTTAACTCCTGTATTTTAAGCCTCTAAATGTGGAATGGGCCATGCCTCATTTTATTTTAATTTTTGTGTGTGGAAAAAGAAAATGTTCTGTAAAACTATGCTTGCTACTGTAACAAGAAAAACATGGGAGATTTTCATTTCTTTTGCTCATATGGGACAAGGCAGAGGCAGTTAGCTTTGTAGCATGGTATTAGGACATCAAGAAGAATTTTGAAGAATTTTGGCTTCAAGGAGAATACATGTGAATTGCATGCATTTGTTCATTTATTTATTTTGGACACTTTTTTGAGACTTTAGGGGGATTATAAGTTTTTTAAAAGCTACCCAGATGGCAGAGGACAGTTAACCCTGGAACAAGGATTCCCCATCACCTCATGTAACTGCGTATCTAGCTCCATGAAGGCTGACATTGGCTCATAAGTGATGACCTGGGAATTTAATGCACTTATGACCCTAACCCACTTAACCAGATAGCTTCTCTGAAGCTTTAGATGATGAGAAGCAACGAATTTTAATAGTTCACATCATATATATTAAACCTTTAAAAAAATTTAATACCATACACGTATGAATTGATTTCCCACACACTTTGTTTTTTGTTCAGTATCTAAGAAGAATGTGACAGGGTTGGAATTCACAAGATAAACTAGAATATATAATTTTTAAAAAGGTTTGTCTCAATGATATTAAAAGTAAAAATTATGCAACATGTGTGCAAGCAGGCAAGCCATGCACTTATGGGCATGAGTGGAGCCTGAGTGTATACGTTGAACATTCACTGTTTTGACACCTTTACCAGTGGTGAATTTGCAGTTCAAAATAAAGGCCAGTGAAAGTCAGCATAGGGTTTTCTTGTTTGTGATTTACTATATTGGCTGAACAATTAGGATTATGAGTGAAAAGACACTAATGTAAAAAACATGTCTCACATGTGAAAATGAGTGTGTGTAGAGTGTGTTTGTATGTGTGTGTGTGAGTGATGTATGTACGTACATGTGGTGTGTAATGTCTGTGTTTGGGTGTGGCATGTGTGTGTAGTATGTTGATATGTGTGTGTATGTATGTGTGGTGTGTGTGCTCACACATAAACACAATTGAATCATGGATCACAATAGCTAAATAAGTCTTACAAGTAACCAATTTCAACTCTCAATTGTTACCCTATACCTTTAGACCAAAGAACAAAAATGTCCAGAAAATTCTTTCCCAAGAACTCGGAGCTAAGATTCCAGTAACTTGTGATTCATCATTCTCTTTAAAAGTGTTTTGTTTTTCCTGAAGGAAGTGTTCATGAACTCACAATGATGGCATCTAAATTTTGTGAATGCTAATGCATTTCTCTGACTTTGTAAGTGGATAGCTACAGTTTATGCACTCCTTTTTCCCCATTTCCTGATTCCCCTGACACTGGCTAAGGCCGCAGCCTTGCCTGAGTAATTAGGTACCTTCATTATCAGGGTCTGCAGGAGTTCAAGAGCTAAGCCACTTTAGCAAAGGTTATGATCCATTGTGGACAGCAGCACACTGTTGATTAGCTTTCTAACTTCATGTTTTAATGTTTAGCCAAGTAATTTAATGATTACATTGTGATGCAATGTGTGCTTGCATGTGGTTTGTGAATAAAAGAGAATTTAATCTTTTATTACCAGGGGGCCTTCAAGTAGTAACATTGTGTAGGACTCTTGCCTAGAATTACAAATAACCTTTCCTACTTAAATGTCATGCTTTAAAATGTATATTTTTTATGCACAGCCAGAGTGGAAAATACTGATGATTTTTGGTCCAGATGCCCTTGGTAGCCTAAATGCACACTTCATAGTCTGAAAGTGCTGTTCATGCAATTCAGTCCATTCCCCCTTACAGAACTCTTAATGGAATTTATAGGGAAACATCTTTAAAAGTAGGTAAGAACTGAAAAAAAATTTCATCTTAAGATTATTGTGTAAAATAAGCTGTAGAAGATGCACTGAAAGACGCTTACGTTTTTTGAATTACTCAAGAGTAATGTGTTCAATTAAGAAGTTGCCAGGGTAACCAGGTCTACACCTTGAACTTGATTTCTCTTGCCCAGGTATTTGACTTTGTGCATCATCTATAATCTTGAGATCATCATGGAGTCTGTGTCATCCCCACTAGTAAAAAGAGCTGGAAATTGTTTCTCTATAAAAACAGTGCTTTTGGAACACATCTTACAAGCCTATACCAACTGTATGGTAATATACACGCTACTTTATCCATGCATGGATTAATTAAAAAACAAAACAAAACAAAAAATATCACTAGCAATGAGATCAGGAGTAAAGAAAAAAGGCATGCTGAAATATAGAGGGAGGAAAGACAATGAGGCTAGGATATGTATCCACGTAACTACAGGCACTGATTAGTGGTAAAAGGCTAAAAGAAGAAAGTACAATGCAGAAAAACAGCCTTTCCAAATAATGGTTTAGAAAAAACTAGATATATAGAAGTACAGGAATTTAACTAGTTCCTTCTCATTCACCACACATAAAAAGCAGTGCCAAATGGAACAAGGATATCAGCTAAGACCAGAAACTCTGAAGATGCTAGAATGAAAATTCTGCAATACACTAGAAGATGTAGTACAGGTAAGGGCCTTCAAAAAAGACTGGCAGTAGCTCAGGAAGTAAGACCAAACACAGCCGAGGAGACTTTACAATGTTAAAATGTTCTGCAGAGCAAAGGATGCTGCCAGTGCTGTGAAGAAGCAGCCTGCAGGATGGGGTGGATGACTGCTTTTTACCTAGATAGCTGACAGATGAGTAATATCTAAGATAGACAAAAAAGTGAAAAAAAAACCATAAACAAATTAACCACAAAATTCATTTAACTGAATAAAGATGCCATAAAACAAGGAATATTAATGGCAAATAAAGACTTAAAATATAAAAACCCTACCAGTTAGAGAAATTCACATTAAAGTACTTTGAATTTACATCTTACACTGTAGGAATAGCTACTATAAAAAAAATCAGATGTTAGCAGATGGTAGTGAGTTTGTGGATGAAAGCAGGGACCGTGTTAGCTATTGGTGAGAGAATAGACTTGTACAACTACTATATACATCAGTGCAGATATGCTAGAAATAGATTCACCACATGATCCAGCTGTTGGGTGTATTGTTGGAATGTATAACCAAAGGTCTTTATATCCTGCTGTAGAGATATTTGCTTATCTATGTTCATTACTGCTCTATTCACATTATCTGGGAAATGGAATGTGTGTGTGTGTGTGTGTGTGTGTGTGTGTGTGTGTGTATTAAAATGGCTAACTATATGATATATAAAATATAAAGTGGAATTTTATTGAATTCTTAAAAAAATGGCTGAGAAACACTTAAAGAAATGTTCAACCTCCTTAGTCATCAGGGAAATGCAAATCAAAACAACTCTGAGATTCCATCTTACACCCATCAGAATGGCTAAGATCAAAAACTCAAGCGACACCACATGCTGGAGAGGATGTGGGGAGAGAGGAACACTTCTTCATTGCTGATGAGAATGCAAACTAGTACAGCCATTTTGGAAATCTATCTGGTGCTATCTCAGAAAACTGGGAATAAGGCTTCCTCAAGACCCAGCTATTCCACTCCTTGGAATATACCCAGAAGATGCTCCAGCACACAACAAGAAAATTTGCTCAACCATGTTCATAGCAGCCTTATTCATAATAGGCAGATCATGGAAACAGCCTAAATGTCCATCAGTAGAAGAATGGATAAAGAAACTGTGGTACATATACACTATAGAATAGTACTCAGCTATTAAAAACAAGGAATTGCCGAAATTTGTGGATAAATGGATTGAGCTAGAAATGATCATAATGAGTGAGTTAACCCAGAAGCAGAAAGACTCAAATAGTATATACTCACTTATATCTGCATACTAGCCCAAGGGGCATGTCCCATGAAAGCCTTCACTTACCAGGAAACTGGGACAGAGGGGAGGACATCCTATTGGGACTCTAGATGAGAGAACCATGGGAGAATAGCAATGTAGAAGGATCCAGTGGGTCCTAGAAACCTAAAAGTAGAACATTATGATAGGCAGACTTGGGCCAAGGAGTCCTGCTCAAACTAAGGCACCAGCCAAGGACAATACAGGTGGTTAAATTTAAATCCCTACCCAGATTTAGCCAATGGTCAGAACAGTCTCCACACTTGAGTGGAGAGTGGGTATGACTTTCACATGTACTCTAGTGCCTCATATTTGACCATGTCCCCTGTAAGGGGAGACCTGGTGGCACTCAGAGGAAGGATAGCAGGTTACCAAGAAGAGACTTGATACCCTATGAGCATATACAGGGAGAGGCAATGACCCTCAGGGGCAGTCATAGGGGAGGGGAATAAGGGGAAACTGGGAGGGAGGGAAGAGTGGGAGGATACAAGGCATGGGATAACCATTGAGATGTAACAAGAATAGGTTAATAAAAAAAAAGAAAATGAATATGACAAAATTTAAATAAATACAAAAAAGAAATAAGAATTTTCAATTTAGTTCTAGTTTGTTTAGATTTCACATCATAAAAAGTCATGATTAGTCTTTGTTAAATGTTTCTGTATGCCATAATATCAACATGTGTGCTTTGCTTATTATCTCATTAAAATAAAAGGTGCAAATATTGAAAAAAAACATTAGGTGGTAGAAGGAATTTCTCATGGATCTATAGTACTAAAATTTTATACTGTTGAATTTTGTCAGTAATTTATGGAAATTTGTATCTACATATTTAAGAGAGATTGGTTTGATTTTTAATTATTTTTATAGTGGCTTGTTATGATCTTAGTATTAATGATATTCCTCAAACAATTGGTTTGGAAAACATTTTCTTATCTCCCTGGCTGTCCTTTGGAGATTCTTGAAGAAAATGTGCAAAAATATTCCTGGAATGTCTGGAATAACTCGTCATTGAACTATATAGGCCCATTGTTTCTATTTAGAAAGAAAAATGGCAGTTATTGCTTAACTAATTTAATTCAATTAACTAATTTAATTTAATAAATTAATAG
Organism: Acomys percivali; assembly: GCA_907169655.1. NCBI lineage: Eukaryota > Metazoa > Chordata > Mammalia > Rodentia > Muridae > Acomys > Acomys percivali. The sequence continues at coordinate 77,709,514 of OU015743.1, read as the reverse complement.
TATTTGTGTTGCCTCTTCTATGAAAGATTTGGTAGATCCATGGAATTCCTTAATTTTACTTAATTTTCTCTGCCTACTATAGGTTTAGTTTGCTCTTGTTTATTTTATTTCCTTTGTTTTATGCTTACTTATAGGCTAGAGTTTATTTTTACCATTCTTATGTATCATTTCTATAACCCTGCAGCATTTTGCCTTTCTGTATCCCATACATATTAACAAGTTGCATTGTTTCTATTTACCTATATGATAGATTCCAAAAGCTTTGATACCTACTCTGCTTGCTGTTTTCTATGATGTTTTTGGACATGGTTTGCCGTCAGATATTAATTTGAGAAAAATTTTCATCAATCTTGCCTCAAATACATATTCTCATCTATTTGGTTAGTTTCCTTAAGGTCAGATATTATTTCCTCAGCTGAATGAAGCTGACTAACCAGTCCACCAAAACTTTCCTATATTTGTCACTGTATTGTTTTTGTTTACAGAATTTTTATTCCTGTCCTCACCTTCTCTTAGGGTATAATGCCATCTCTGTGTGATAATAATATACTTTATCCTTAGAGCTCTTACTATATTTATGGTTATTTTAGATTCTTATCTGATAAATCCAAAATTGCAAGCATTTCTCACTATTTCTGGTTACTTCTCTTTTATTAGAACTATGTTACTGGCTTTTTAAAAACAAAGGATATATTTTTTGTCAGAATGAATTCTTAGATTCTTAGGTAAGTGACCTTATTTTCTTTCTATTTCTTTCTTTCTTTCTTTCTTTCTTTCTTTCTTTCTTTCCTTTTTTCTGTCTTTCTTTCTTTGTTTTTGTTTTTTTGTTTGTTTGCTTTTTTGTAAGTGACCTTATTGCATAGCCTTGTAATAATGCAAAGTATGGCAGAGAGGATGCCCATGGTCATGTGCCAGTTTTATTGGTGTATCCCTTTCTAGATACTGTGAGCCTCACCAGTGTTCTTCAGTTTCTTGTCTTCTTGAGTGGGGCAAGAGTACCAGATGGCTACAATAGTGTGTCTGCATTCATTTTGATAGGCTGGAATTTGGAAAAACCTAATAGGTTAGACAATGTTACAGTAGCTTCTCATGAAATTAGTCTTTGTCATTGTTTGTTTTTAAAGCAGACTACTCCATTACTTTTACTTTTGTCTGGCTACTTTCTCTCTTCTCCTGAGCAAAACAGGAGTATATCTTTTTCCAGTTTTCAGTACAAGTACCAGAGGAAAACAAAGTGTTGCCATTCTCTGGTAGGAGCCATCAACTGCAGAATTCAATGCATGTAGTGTCTGCACCAAGCCTCTGTGACTGAGATGTTTACTTTAAACTCCCTACTTTAAACTGAGTATTGTGAGCTTCTTTTCAAGAGTGAGTTATTGCTGTCTTACTAAGTTGTGACCCTCTTACCTGCTTATCTGTCTTTGTTTGAAAGATAATTGATTTTCCTTAAAAACCTCAATATCCTGGCAGATCTAAGAAACACTGACCATTTTATTTTTTCAGTAGTTCAGCTACCCTGTTATGATAGAGGCGTGACTTTTAGGCTTTGTATATGCCAGTCCAGAAACTGAATTTATGTCCATTTCTTTTTATTAATGCCAGCATATCATAGTTTTTTGTTTTTATTTTTAATGTTTCTATGTTTCTGTTTTTAAATCGAGGGTAATCTTTTTACAGATACTACAGAATCAGATCTTATATCAACAACAATAGAAAACTGTCATTGTCTTTCTTTTAAAAATATATGTTTAGATTGATGTGAATTCTTCAAGTAGTTGGAATAATATCTATGATAGTTGTGGTTATTATTTAATCCATTGGTCTTTTAAAATATCTGCTTTTCTGGTTTATTCTGAAAAGCTAAAGCTTGACATGAGCCTTTCATCATGAGTAAGCCACAGGGCTAAGTTATCTTACAGGTACATGTGGGGTGTAGAATTTTTTTTTATTTTTAACCCAGACAATTTATGAATCAATTCAGAAAATGAAAGGCTAGAAAATTATGTTTAAAGACATATTTTCTTTTTATAAAGATTACAAATTATGTGAGACAGATCAAATTCTTTTATTTAGTAGATTCAGCTTTTGTCCACAGAAATAAAAATTTCACGCACAGATTTGTCAATACCAAAGCAATTCATATAGTATGTAATACAAGTAAAACACTTGTACTTATATGTTTTAATATTGCTAATTGGTGGTTTTACTTAGAGCCTTTTTTCAATAAGTATAAGGATGACAGAAAATATTGTCCTAAAACAGTGACTGTGTCTTTCTCAGATTAAATTTCTGTGCGGTTTGATAATTTTGTTGTAACTTGATATTGAATATTTTGTGTCCATTAATATATATTATTGTTTTGACAAATTAATAGCATATACTAATAGAAACATTTGCATTCCTAGAATAAATTAAATTTTATTGTACTCAGCTTTATGTCTTTATTAATAGATGCAATTTAGTTCCCATTATTTTATGTATTATGTGGAAATCAATCATAGGAATATATTGTTGTGATAAATTTAATTATCAATTCCCTTGTGATGGATATTTAAGTTAGTAAACATGTTATTTTGTAATACTTACAGACATTTTTCTAAACCGTATATTTCAGTTAGTAAATTATCATGTAACATAGACAACAATTCTATGCGTCCTAGAAAACATATTTCTAAACTGCTATATAGAGCATGTGTGGCAATTTTCACTATGACAAAAGTGCATCAGAATTTATTTCAAATAACCATTAATCTAAGTAAAAAGACTTGAACACAGCAATGTGTTCATATGTGCATGTATGCTCATGTTACATAATTTCAGGTACATAATTTACTTGTATAGTGGAAACCCCCAGTGGAAGAGTCTGAATGATCATTTACATCAAAACAGCAGAGAATGAAATAGGGCTTTGATGTGCAGTCTCTGTGTGTGCAGAAACTACAAACCACGGTCACCGGACTTTCCCTTGCCCATCTCCATCAAAAGGGGATGAATCACAAAAATTTATAACTTTGTATGGTTTGATTTATAAAGATTAAAATACCTATGAATTTTTATTTATAACAATAAAATTAGTCTAACATAGTCCTTCTAAGCTAACCACTTACTAATTTCTTTAAAAAATAAAATTGTGGCTCTGGAAGGGATCACCAGGTGATTAAATGCTTGACTTGAGAGCATGAGAGCCTAAGTTTAGTCTCCAGCACCATAAAAGGTTGGGCATTATAGTGTATGCTTTGCAGTCCTACTGCTGAGATGAAGACGGGCAGGTCCTTGGGGCTTCTTGACAGCACGCCAAGACCAGTCAGCAGGTGCCAATCTCAGTGAACCTGTTTAAGAAGAAATGAAGTGTCTATGCCAGAGACAGACCCTGTTCCACTTGCTAGGTGACACACATGAAGACCAAGCTGCCCATAAGTTAGATATGTGTCAGGCACCAAGGCCCAGTCCATGCATACTTTTTGATAGAGATAATTTAGATACAAACTTTAGACTCATTTAGATAGGATAGATAGTATTTTTCTCAAGATTGCTAAATAAAAATAAGCTAAACATCTTGAATGTAACTTTTACTGAAATTTTAATTTATTAAGATTGCATCCCAATTGTTATCTCTCCCTTGTATTTCCCTGTTCCAACACCCTCCCTTTACCATACTATTCCCCACTCTGAGACCTCTGACAGAGGGGACCTTGTGCCCCACCATATGACCACAGCCTATTAGGTCTCATCTGGAGAGTCTGTTTCCCTTTCCTCTGTGTGCTACCAGGCCTCCTCACCAAGGGGAAGTGATCAAATTGGGGGCACCAGAGTTAATGTCAGAGACAGTCTATACTCACCACACAACTTTGGAGAATGTTCGTTGGCTAGATCTGAACAGCCATACAGGTTTGCTGCATTCATTGTACTTGGTGGTACAACTGTTTGCATAGGCATCCTGGGTTGAGATCTGCCAGCCTTGATGGTCTCCTTGTGGTGCTTCTGATCCCTCTGGGTCATTCCATCCCACCATTTTTCCATACCACTCTCACTCAGAGTCTAGCAGCAAGTCCCAGCATCTGTGCTACTTCCTCACTGGGTGAAGTCTCTCAGAGGACATCTGTGTTGGGCTGACTTCTACCTTCTCCATACTAATGTGCATAATTTGTGCAGACACATCCATGCTCATCCAAAGAAACATGCACACAAACGGTGTTAAAATATTTTTAACCATATCCATTTTTTTTTATTCTGGTGTAGTGTGTGCGTGCTCTGTAGTATTTAATTTGCTTTATGAATGCTGAAGTGCTTGCATTCTCTATACCACATCCAAGGTCTGGCCACAGTTGGAGCAAATGGTTTTCTTCTTTTCAGGAGACTAGCTCCAGACCTGGGCCCATGCTTCTGGGATCCCTCTTGCTCCCAGTAATCACTCTACATTTCTTCTAAGGTTCTGTCTTGACAATCTTGATATCTTGTCTTCTCAGAAAAAATATCAGTGATCTAAATGCTATTCCAGAATCTTTCCGCATTTGTAAAGGAGATGTCCCAATAGAGTTGGGGAAAACAGATAATTGCAGGTACTGAGTGCATTAGACCTCTGCTTCTCTTAGTAATATAATGTTTTTATTATATTGGTTTAATTTCTCTCTCTCTCTCTCTCTCTCTCTCTCTCTCTCTCTCTCTCTCTCTCT
>OU015743.1:77679180-77704831 GCA_907169655.1 Acomys percivali | reverse complement strand
TCTCTCTCTCTCTCTCTCTCTCTCTCTCTCTCTCTCTCTCTCTCTCTGTGTGTGTGTGTGTGCGTGTGTGTGCCCAAATGCTAAATTTGGGTGTTTTTCCTCCACTCATAATCATCCTGTTTATTATTGGAGACAAAGTCTCTAACTGCCTTGGAACTCAATGATTAGGCTAGGATGGAAGCTCAGCATGTCCACGGGAACTTTCTGTCTTGGAATTCCAGGAATGTCACCCCATCTCTCTGTTTTATTATATGGATTCTGAGTACTAGACTCAGGTCCAGGTGCAGAGCAAACACTTTACCAACTTACCTGTCTCCATATGCCTCATCTTTATTTTCTGCAAATCTAGCTCACACCCCAAAGCAAAATGTTGGTATTTGTTTTCTGTGCAAAAATACAACCAGTTGAGGTGACAAAGCTATAACACTGTCCGCTTTTGGGTCAGATGAGTGGGAAAGCACAGGCAAGGACACGAAGACCCCTTATATTTCGTGGCCTCAAGGGATGTTGAGAATCTGGCCTTCTTTACTGAACTTCTCAGCCACACTTTCCCAGGCTTCAAAATAAAGACTGGAGATTCCTGTTGTAAAAATATTGAATATTTGAAAACGAAATAATAAAATCAAGTTAGAAAAAAAGAAATGAGACAATCTGTAATATTATTTGGGTGCCCATTATTTTTGGCCTATTTTATTTTTGGTTGATTTTTAATAAAAGTGTATGTAAAGTAACACACACACACACACACACACACCATGATTCATGCCTCAGACATTGGTTATCCAGCTGAAAAGATAATAAAATTAAGATTACTAAAATAGTTGAGCAAATGTCCTCATTTGCACTCCTACCAGCAGTGGAAGAGTGTTCCCCTTTTTCCACATCCTCTCCAGCTTGTGCTGTCACTTGAATTTCTGATATTAGCCATTCTGGTAGGTGTAAGATGGAATCTCCAAGTTGTTTTCATTTGTATTTCCTTGATAACTAAAGACATTGAGCATTTCTTTAATTGTTTCTCCACTATTTGATATTCCTCTGTTGAGAATTCTCTGCTTAGCTCTGTACCTCATTTTTGACTTGGGTTACTAGGTTTGGTTGTGTTTAATTTCTCGAGTTCTTTATATATTTGGATATTAGCCCTTTTCAGATGTAGGGTTGGCAAAGATCTTTTCCTAGTCTGTATAGGCTATTGTTTTGTTCTGTTGACAGAAACTCTTCAGTTTCATGAGGTCTCATTTATTAATTTTTCATCTTAGAGCCTGAGCTATTGGTGTTCTGTTATAGGAAATCATACTGACATGCATGGTGTATACTCATTTATAAGTGGATGTCCTCTGAAAGACTCCACCTAGAAGGGGAGAGAGACATATCCTGGGACTCACAGCAGGACTCTCTGAGAGTTTTGTGGAAGAATGGGGAGATGGAAGGACCCACAAGGTTTAGGAGCCCCACAAGGAGACCATTAAAACCAGAATATCTTGACCCAAGGGGCCTGTACAAACTGTTGCACTAATCAAGGACAATGCATGTAGTACCCTAGACTCCTTGTTTCAGTCTAGCCAACAGACCACTATGGTTATGGTTATGGTTATGGTTATGGTTATGGTTATGGGAGAGTGGGCACTGCCTCTGACATGAACTCTGATGCCTGAGATATGATCACTTTCCCTTGTTGGGGAGGCTCTATGGGCACACAAAGGAAGGGGGCATGCAGGCTATCAGGATAAGACCTGATAGACTGTGATCAGGTGGTGGAGTAGGAGAGCCTGGTCTGTCAGAAGTCTAGCAGCAAGGAGGGAGGTGGTAACTGGAAGATACACGTGAGGGGATCACAATCTGGATGTTGTATGACTAAATTATAATAAATTAAAAATTAAAAAGATTACTAAAATACATTCATTTTGTAACTACAACTGGAAAGCCAAGGCATAAATATTTTGAGTTGATGGGTAGCCTGTGCTAATAACAAGTTCAAACCTGATCTAAGCTACAGTAAAAAAAATTAAAGTAAAACTAAATAAAAGATAATGCTATAAAGAGTTATAAATGGAACCAAACACTATATTAGATTGCTTTCTTAAAATATTTAAATATGTTATCTAATGCTCCCTCGGACTGTTCCATTTATCAGATGTTATCTGCCCCTTATTTCAGAAAAGACTAAAGCACTGAGAGTGTAAGTACTTTTGGAAAATATCCATCCATTCATATATCAATTTTTATTATTTATTTATTTATTTATTTATTTATTTATTTATTTACGTATTTATTTTAGTTTAAAAGACCATAATTTATTTTACCTGGGCATTTTGTGTAGAAGTCTGACAAAAAGGTACTGATCTCCCTTTAGCTATTAGGTTATGCCTTTTGCTATTTGCCAGTTTATCTTATTATTAATTATAAAATGGTAATTAGTAATGCAGTTGAAATCTTCTTTTTACTAATTGGTCACAGGGCATACTCTTAAAAAAACTGACCTGAAATTTCTTCTGTCTGATTTTAATACCAAATACATTTGTTTTTGCATCAGATTTTTGTTGTCATTTCTTATATAATATTTTTTAAAATTTTATTAATTTATTCTTGTGACATCTCAATGGTTATCCCATCCCTTGTATCCTCCCATTCTTCCCTCCCTCCCATTTTCCCCTTATTCCCCTCCCCTATGACTGTTCCTCAGAGGGATTACCTCCCCCTGTATATGCTCATAGGGTATCAAGTCTCTTCTCGGTGACCTGCTGTCATTCCTCTGAGTGCCACTAGGTCTCCCCCTCCAGGGGACATAGTCAAATGTGAGGCACCAGAGTATGTGAGAAAGTCAAATCCCTCTCTCCACTCAAGTGTGGAGACTGTCCTGTCCATGGGCTAGATCAGGGTAGGGGTTTAAAGTTTACCGCCTGTATTGTCCTTGGCTGGTGCTTTAGTTTGAGCGGGACCCCTTGGCCCAAATCTGCCTATCATAATGTTCTACTTGTAGGTTTCTAGGACCCACTGGATCCTTCTACTTTGCTATTCTCACATGGTTCTCTCATCTAGAGTCCCAAAGGCATACAGACACATATAAACATCTAGACAAAAAGTCTAGAATTTACAAAAGAAAGAAACAACTTTTGTGTTTGGCTTAATTTTCTTGGTATGATTATCACAGCTTTTATACATCTCTTGGAAATGACAACTTTGTCCTTTTTACTGTTGAAAAATTCTAACCTTTATTCATGCCACAATTTTCTTATCCATTCCTCTGCTTCTGGACAGCTGATCTGTTTCCACAATGTAACAAATTTACAAGGTGCTGAAGTAAACATGGATGTACAATTATACCTATGATGTGTAAACTTAGAGATTTGGGTCAATACACAGAAGTGGTAGAGCTTAGTCATTTGGGAGACTTGTAAGTTTTTGAGAAACATCTATGCTGGTATGTATAGTGGTTTCACTGGCTTACAGGCTGACTGGAGTGCGTGCTTAAAGCTTCCCTTTTGCTGGTAGATCAGTTTACAAAGTCAGTGTTCTGAGCCAGGTTCAGTCACCCTGTGGCTTCAGCTACGAGCCTCCTGGAGCAGGTGGAAGGGATTCTTGGCAAACCCATAGCAGCAAAAGCCCATGAAGGAATGTAAGCTGACTTTGATTGAGAGACTCAAAACTGGGGATTTCTTATGAACCAGTCTTAAATTGAGACCACTAGGAGCCTTGGTTTTAAACTGTAGTCATACTTCTCAGTTAAAAAAAAATCATATGTCAGATTTAGAAACTGAAGGCTGCCAGAATGGCAGATTAGAAAAACATCTTCAAATAGAGAATCTTCTGAAAATAAATGACAGGGGTAAACCTCAAAATTGTGATTCCAAAGCCATACTAAGGAGTCACGTCCTGTGACTTAATCTTAGGCTTCTCTGACCCCTGATGCAGGTTGTTAGTTCTTCAGTGCCTTCCCAACATGGAGGGAGGAGGATGGAGGGAGGCAGGGAAGGAAAGGGAGGAAGGGAGAAGGGGAAAGAGAGTTTAATGCAATCTGAGAAGTTCTCTTGATGACCAAATCGAATGAGTGATGTTTATGTGTCATAAAGCAGTATGTTGAGTTTATTATAAATGACGTCTAGTCTTTACCACACCCTACAGGTGGTCTATACAATTTCTTTCTTTTTTTTTTTTTTACAATAGAAAATTGAGTTTCACAGAATTAAAAAGCAGTGCACCCTCTGGTTGTCTAACCTTTCTCTACAAACTTCCCTTTAGCGCTTCCTTGACCTTCACTAGATTAGAATAGGGGCAGTCTTCAGGAAGAAATAACAAAGTATGCCTTGATTTTCAAAATACAAACTGTATACTCCTATCTTCATAGCTAATAAAAAAATAAAATCCATCTAAAAAGAAATCAAGCAGATTTACAACATGAAAATATTAAAACATGAGTACCATTCTATAATAACCGCTGAGCCATGATGTGACTATCACACCTGTGGTGATAATCACTTGCTTCAGCAGTGTGACATTAAAATGATTATTAGCAGGTCTATACTGGGTAGTCAGGATAAACTGATGGATGAAGGAGTGGACAATTACCCTTTGCATGTCAGGGCAGAACACAGCAGCCAGGAAATGACACTGACGAAGAGCAACAGAGTTGAGCAGAAAATTTCTCTTACAGCAGCTTACTCTGTTCTCGGAATGAATTGCAGCCATTTAAACAGGTCCATTTCTCTCTCATTGTCAAATTGCAAACTCATGTCTGTGTGTAGGCTCATATAAATATGGAAGACTGTTGTATTTAAAATTGTTAGATTCAGTGAAGAGTAGTTTGTTGTGGCTTTATAATAAGGATATTGCTTGTAAATGAACTAAAATGTTGGTAGGAGAATGTAACCTCATACATAAAGACAATGAAAAGAATAAAAAAGGAAATGAAAAAAGACATCGTGAACTTTTTAAAAATGAAACATAATCTGTAGTGTTGTGTATTCTTTCTTTTTCTTTTTTAATTTATTCTTGTTACATCTCTATGGTTATCCCATCCCTTGTTTCCTCCCAATCTCCACTCCCTCCAATTTTCCCCTTATTCCCCTCTCCTATGACTGTTCCTCAGAGGGATTACCTCCCCCTGTATATGCTGATGGGTATAAAGTCTCTCCTCAGTGACCTGCTGTCCTTCCCCTGAGTGCCAATAGGTCTCCCCCTCCAGGGGACATAGTCAAATGTGAGGCACCAGAGTACATGAGAAAGTCATATCCCTCTCTCCACTCAAGTGAGGAGACTGTCTTGTACATGGGCTAGATCTGGGTAGAGGTTTAAATTTTACCACCTGTATTGTCCTTGGCTATTGCCTTAGTTTGAGCGGGACCCCTTGGCCCAAATCTGCCTATCATAATGTTCTACTTTTAGGTTTCTAGGACCCACAGGATCATTCTACATTGCTTTTCTCACATGGTTCTCTCATCTAGAGTCCCAATAGGATGTCTTCCCCTCTGTGTCAGTTTCCTAGTAAGGGAATGCTTTCGTGAGACATGCCCCTTAGGCTAGTATGCAGATATAAGTGAGTATATACCATTTGAGTCTTTCTGCTTCTGGGTTAACTCACTCATTATGATCATTTCTAGCTCAATCCATTTATCCACACATTTCGGGAATTCCTTCTTTTTAATAGCTGAGTAGTATTCCATAGTGTATATGTACCACAGTTTCTTTATTCATTCTTCTACTGAGGGACATTTAGGCTGTTTCCAAGATCTGCCTATTATGAATAAGGCTGCTATGAACATGGTTGAGCAAATTTTCTTGTTGTGTGCTGGAGCATCGTCTGGGTATATTCCAAGGAGTGGAATAGCTGGGTCTTGAGGAAGCCTTATTCCCAGTTTTCTGAGATAGCACCAGATAGATTTCCAAAGTGGCTGTACTAGTTTGCATTCCCACCAGCAATGAAGGAGTGTTCCTCTCTCCCCACATCCTCGCCAGCATGTGCTGTCTCTTGAGTTTTTGACCTTAGCCATTCTGATGGGTATAAGATGGAATCTCAGAGGTGTTTTGATTTGCATTTCCTTGATGACTAAGGAGGATGAGCATTTCTTTAAGTGTTTCTCAGCCATTTGATATTCTTCTGTTGAGAATTCTCTGTTTAGTTCCAAGCCCCATTTCTCAATTGGGTTATTTGGTTTGGTGGTGTTTAATTTCTTGAGTTCTTTATATATTTTGGATATTAGACCTTTGTCAGATGTAGGGTTGGTGAAGATCTTTTCCCAGTCTGTAGGCTGTCGCTTTGCTCTCTTGACAGTGTCTCTAGCCTTACAGAAGCTTCTCAGCCTCATGAGGTCCCATTTATTAATTGTTGACATTAAGGCCTGGGCTGTTGGTGTTCTGTTCAGGAAGTTGTCTCCTATGCCAATATGTTCCAGGCTCTTCCCCACTTTTTCTTCTAAGTGACTTAGTGTCTCTGGTTTTATGTTGAGGTCTTTAATCCACTTGGATTTGAGTTTTGTGCGAGGTGACAAATATGGGTCCAGTTGCATTTTTTTACACATAGACCTCCAGTTAGACCATTTGTTGAAGATGCTATCCTTTTTCCATTGAATGGATTTGGCTTCTTTGTCAAAAATCAAGTGACCATATGTGTGTGGATTCATATCTGGGTCTTCAATTCGATTCCACTAATCAACCAGCCTGTTGCTGTGCCAGTACCATGCTGTTTTAATTACTATTGCTTTATAGTACAATATGAGATCAGGTATGGAGATTCCTCTGCAGCACATTTTATTATACAAGATCATTTTTGCTATTCTGGGTTTTTTGTTTTTCCATATGAAGTTCAGAATTGAAGTTTCAATGTCTTTAACAAATTGTGTAGGTATTTTGATAGGTATTGCATTGAATCTATAGATTGCTTTTGGTAGAATGGCCATTTTTACTATGTTAATTCTCCCTATCCATGAGCAAGGAAGATCCTTCCATCTTCTCATGTCATCTTCAATCTCCTTCTTCAGAGTTTTGAAGTTTTTTTCAAACAAGTCCTTCACTTGCTTAGTTAGAGTCACTCCTAGATATTTTATATTGCTTGTGGCTAATGTGACGGGTATGGCTTTCCTAATTTCTTCCTCTGCAAGCTTGTCTTTTGTGTATAGGAAGGCTACAGACTTTTTGGAGTTAATTTTGTATCCAGCCAAATTGCTGAAAGTATTTATCAGCTGTAGGAGTTCTCTGGTGGAATTTTGAGGGTCACTTATGTACACTATCATATCATCTGCAAATAGGGATAGTTTGACTTCCTCCTTTACCATTTGGATTCCCTTGATCTCCTTTTGTTAACTTATTGCTCTGGCTAGAACTTCGAGTACTATTTTGAAGAGACATGGAGAGAGTGGACAGCCTTGCCTTGTTCCCGATTTTAGAGGAATTTCCTTGAGTATCTCACCATTTACTTTGATTTTGGCTATTGGCTTGCTCTATATAGCCTTTATTATATTGAGAAAAGTGCCTTGTATCCCCGATCTCTCTAAAACTTTAAACATGAATGGGTGTTGGATTTTATCAAATGGTTTTTCTGCATCTAAAGAGATGATCATGTGGTTTTTTATTTTCAGATTGTTTATATGGTGGATTACATTGATGGATTTCCATATATTAAACCATCCCTGCATGCCTGGAATGAAGCCTACTTGGTCTGATGAGTGATATCCTTTATGTGTTCTTGTATTCGTTTTGCAAGAATTTTATTTAGTATTTTTGCATCGATGTTCATGAGAGAAATTGGTCTGAAATTCTCTTTCTTTGTTGAGTCTTTGTGAGGTTGAGGTATCAACGTGACTATGGCCTCATAGAATGAATTTGGTAGTGTTCCATCCAATTCTATGTTTTGTAGTAGTTTGAAGGGTATCGTTATTAGATCGCCTTTGAGGTGCTGGTAGAATTCTGCACTGAAACCATCTGGCCCTGGGCTTTTTTTTGTTTGGAGACCATCAACGATTGCTTCTTTTTCTGTAGGGGAAATGGGACTATTTAGCTTGTTTATCTGTTCTTCACTCAACATAGGCAAGTGAAATTGATCAAGAAAATCGTCCATTTCCCTTACATTTTCAAATTTTGTGGCACATATGCCTTCAAAGTAGGATCTTATGATTCTTTGTATTTCTTCAGTGTCTGTTGTTATGTCTCCCTTTTCATTTCTGATTTTGTTGATTTCAATACTGTCTCTCTGCCTTTTAGTTAGTTTGGCTAACGGTCTATCTATCTTGTTGATTTTCTCAAAGAACCAGCTCTTGGTTTTGTTGATTCTTTGGACTGTTTTCTTAGTTTCTAATTTGTTAATTTCAGCCCTGAGTTTGATTATTTCCAGACGTCTACTCTTTTTGGGTGTTTCTGCTTCTTTTTTTTCTAGGGCTTCCAGCTGTTTTGTTAAGTTGCTTATGTGTGATGTTTCCAATTTCTTTTTAAAGGCACTTAGTGCTATGAATTTTCCTCTTAACACTGCTTTCAATGTATCCACAAATTTGGGTATGTTGTTCCCTCATTTTCATTGAATTTCAGAAATTCCTTGATTTCTTTCTTTATTTCTTCCCTGACCCATGTGTCATTTAGCAGAGAGTTGTTTAATTTCCATGTACCTGTAGGCATTTTGTTGTTTCTGTTGTTGTTGAATTGCAGCCTAAGAGCATGGTGATCTGATAGAATATAAGGTATTATTTCAATCCTTTTGTATCTGTTGTGGCCTACTTTGTGACCTACGATGTGATCAGTTTTGGAGAAGGTTCCATGGGGTGCAGAGAAGAAGGCATATTCTTTCTTGTTTGGGTGAAAGGTTCTATAGATATCTGTTAGATCCATTTGACCCATGGCATTGGTTAATGATGTTATTTCTTGGCTTAGTTTCTGTTTCAATGACTTATCCTTCAGTGAGAGTGGGGTGTTGAAGTACCCCACTATTATTGTGTGGGGATCAATGTGTGTTTTAAGTTTTCTTAGCAGATCTTTTACAAATGTGAGTGCCCTTGTATTGGGAGCATAGATGTTCAGAATTGTGATGTCATCTTGGTTGACTTTACCTTGGATGAGTAAGAAGTGTCCTTCTGCATCCCTTTTGATTAATTTTGGTTGAAAGTCTATCTTGTTTTAGATTAAAATGGCTATGCCTGCTTGCTTTTTGTGACCATTTGCTTGGAATATTTTTGTCCAACCATTTACCCTGAGTTAATGCCTATCGTTATAGATGAGATGTGTTTCTTGAATGCAGAAGAATGTTGGATCTTGTTTATGCAACTTTCACTAAGTCTGTGTCTTTTATTGGAGAATTGAGACCATTGATGTTGAGAGATATTAACGACCAGTGACTGTTAAGAGTCTTAATTTTGATATTGTTTCCAATCCAGCTTTTGTGTAGCTGTGTTTAGTTACCTATTTCCTGAGTAGTTTTGGTTGTAGCTTGACCCTCTTTGGGATGGAGTTTTCCTTCTAGTACCTTCTGTAAAGCTGGATTTGTGGATACGTATTGTTTGAATTTGTTTTTGTCATGGAATATTTTGTTTTCTCCATCAATGGTTATTGATAGTTTTGCTGGGTAAAGTAGTCTGGCCTGGCATCTGTGGTCTCTCAGGGTTAGCAGGATCTCTGTCCAGGCTCTTCTGGCTTTTATGGTCTCTGCTGAGAAGTCTGGTGTAATTCTGATAGGTTTGCTATTGAATGTTATTTGGCCCTTTTCCCTTGCAGCTTTTAATATTTTTTCTTTGTTCTGTATGTTTTGTGTTTTGATTATTATGTGACAGGCAGTTTTCCTTTTCTGGTCAATTCTATTTGGTGTTCTGTAGGCCTCTTGTATGTTTATAGGTATCTCTTTCTTTAGGTTGGGGAAATTTTCTTCTATGATTTTGTTGAGAATAGTTTCTGGGCCTTGGAGTCTGATATCTTCTCTTTCTTCAATGCCTATTATCCTCAGATTTCTTCTTTTCACGGTGTCCTTAATTTCTTGGATGTTTTGTGTCAGGAGTTTTCCAGATTTGGCATTTTCTTTAATGGTTGCTTCAAGATCTGTGATTGTATCTTCTAGACCTGAGATTTGTTCTTCTGTCTCTTGGATTCTGTTAGAAAAGCTCACCTCTGTGTTGCTCACCTTTTTCTCTGAGGTCTCACGTTCTCGTTTTTCTTCTGTCTGTGTGTTTATCATTGAATCCATTTTCATCTTCAGATCTTGAACTGAATTTTTTATTTCTTTCAACTGATTGTTTGTATATTCCTGAGTTTCTTCCATTGCCTCTTTATAGGTCTTCAGAGCTTGAACCGTTTTATTTATTTCTTTCATCTGGTTGTTTGCATTTTCCTGAAAAATTTCCAGTTCTACTCTATGTGCTTCTTTTATGTCTCTCACATGTTTGACTGCGTCTTCCTGTATTTGGTTACGAATTTTATTTGTTTCCTCCATTAATATGCTCATTATTAAGGATTTGATGTCATTTTCTTGTATTTCCGTTGTATTTGAGCTCTCTGGGTTGTTTTCTTTGGGATAGCTAGAAACTGGAAAGGCCATGTTGTTTTGGGTTTTTTTTTGCATAAGATTTTGTGCTGTCCTTTAGACATCTTGCTGGCTTTTTTTGGTTGGGTAGCTTCCCGAGTTGGATGGAGGGAGTCTGATGATAGAATCACTTGTTTTCTCACAGTTTCCGTAGGCTGGAAGCTCTGATGTTTCACTGTTGTGGATGGCAGGAGGTTAGCCCTGTCATTTTGGGCTCTCACAGCCAGTGATCCTCAGCTCCCCTGTACTGTGGGTCCTGTAATCTTTCTGGGTCTCTGGTTGAGTGTTGGGTCAGGCCAAGGTATCCACAGCCTTCTGGGTTCCCTGCCAAGTCCAGCCAGGGACACTGGGCTCGAACCACCCTCCGAGCTCAGCTAGAATCTCAGGGCTTGAACCGTCTGCCGAGTTCATCTAGGAATTATGGGCTCAAAATGCACACAGGGTCCAGCCAGAATTTTTGGGCTGGGACTGCGCACCAAGCTCAGCTAGGGGCATTTGGCCAAACTGCATGCCGTGGTCAGTTATTGACTCATGCTCAAACCATCCACACAGCTCAGCCAGGAATTCTGTATTCAAACTGCACACTGTGTCCAACCAGAGTCTTAGAGCCGGGACTGCCAAAAGCTCTACTAGAGTCTCTGGGCCCAATCTGCCTGCGAAGCACGGTTAGGGACTCTGGCCATAAACTGCAGCCGAGCTCCACCTGAGTCTCCAGGGCAGAATTGTTCACCGAGCTCAGTCAGGGACTATGGACCCACACTGCACGCTGAATTAGCCTGGGACTCCGGGCCTATACTGTGTGGATAGTCCAGCCAGAGTCTTGGGGCAGCTGAGCCTGTGTGCACAGCTCAGGAAGAATCTCTCGGCCTTATCTTCCCGGCAAGTCCAGCTAGGGCCTCTGGGCTGAGTCTGCGTGCTGACCTCAGCCTGCGTCAGTGCCCCAAAACTGCCCTCTGAGGAGAGCTAGTGTCTTGAGCAGAACTGCTCGTTGATGTGCGCTAGCACCTCTGGTGGGACTGAGCGCTCCGCCCAGCCTGTGTCACAGTAGGTGAGCTGAGGCTGCGCTGATCTGGTGCCTTCGGTAGACCTGAGCGCTCAGCCCAGCCTGCATCACAGCAGTTGAACTGCAGCTGTGCTGAGCTGGTGCCTTCGGTGGGACTGAGTGCTCTGCCCAGCCTGTGTCACAGCAGGTGAACTGCGGCTGTGCTGAGATGGCACCTTCGGTGGAGCTGAGCTCTCTGCCCAGCCTGCGTCACAGCAGGTGAACTGCGGCTGCATTAAGCTTGTGCCTTCGGTGGGACTGAGTGCTCCGCTCAGCCTGTGTCACAGCAGGTGAACTGTGGCTGCGCTGAACTGGCGCCTAGGGTGGAACTGAGTGCTCCACCCAGCCTGCGTCACAGCAGGGGAGCTGTGGCTTCGCTAAGCTGTTGCCTTGAGCAGAATTGCCTGCTGCGCTGAGCCAACGTCTCCACAGCACTGTGCACTGAGCTGTACCCGGGACTCTGGGGCTGAACTGTCCACCGAGTCCAGTTTGGATCACAAGGTACCACATGACCCAAATCCTGTCCAGTGTACCCTCTCCCGCAGCAACTCCCACTAGCCACCACACTAACCGCCTCCACTTGAAGGCTCTTAGCTGCAAACCTCAGTCGCTGCCGTTGGTGCTGCTGCTGCCGCTTGTGCCGCCGCTGCTCTGATCTGAGAAAATTTGCACTCCTCCTGTGTGTAGGGGCACACAGGTCCTTCGCACCCTGGTCCTTCCAAACCGTGGAGCACTCCTGCTCCTGTGGTGTCGAGATCTTGGTGTTCCTGGCTCAGAAATCTGTGCAGTTCCCTGAATTGTTCACTGGAGCTTCCAAACACGGTCCACACTGCTCGCCACCATCTTGGATTCTCCGTGTTGTGTATTCTTTCAATGCTTCCCCTAATGCATACTTTGCAGAATAACTGAAATAATTTCCTTCAGATTTGGGTTATGTAGTATAGGGAGCCTTTTAAGCCTATTTTAAGTGATGGTTAGTGCTGCACACTTGCAGGCATATTATAAATATTGGGTAATGGGTAGCTCCAGAGTCAGACTTCTGGTCTCTCCTCTCAGACATGAACTCTCAGCTCTAGGACTTGTGTATACCAGCTTAACCTCTGGGTGTCACTGCTTCATAAATTATGCAGTGTGTAGGGCACCCTACTTTATAGGGTGTCAATGACTAATATTCCCTACTCCACCTCTAGGTATATCCTAGTTTGATTTCTATTGCTGTGATAAAGACTATGACAAAAAGTAAGTTGAGAAGGAAAGCATTTATTTTGTATTACAATTCTCAGGTCACAGTCCATTAAGGAAAACTGTGCAGGAGCTCAAGTCAGGAACCAAAAGGCAGGAATTGAAGCAGACACTACTGAGGAACACTGCTTACTCGCTTGCTCTCCACTCACTCAGTATCTCCATCAGGAGGTACTATCCACAGCGGGCTGAGCTCCCTTACATCAATTAAGAAAGTGACCCACAGTTTTACCTATAGGCAAATCTAATTGAAGGATTTTCCCACTTGAAATTGCGCCTTCCCAAATTACTCTAGCTTTTATCCAGTTAATAAAAGACTAACCAACATAAGACACCTTGCAAATAATGAAAACTATATTAGAGTCTTTGTTTGCAAGTATTTTCCTAACAACTTCTTATATAAATGTGCTTTAAATGGTCCATATATTTTATGTGTTGTTCATATAATTTATTCTTGATAATGGATAGTGTGAATTCCAAGGTAAATAACTGCTGTCAATTTGACAATATTTTGCCTCATTATTCCTCATAAAATCTATCTCTTTAATGATTTGTTTGTTTGTTTGTGTGTGTGTTTCTGTGTTATTTGTGTTTATGTGAATATTTTTCCAAACTGCTATTGAAAGTCCCTTTGCGTGAGAATAGAAAAAATATAGAAAGAAGGAATGTTTTTGACTCTAGTTGCAGAATCTCCTATGTTAAATTCAAAGTAAGAATATTATGGGAAAGATACTATAAGACCAAAGAGAAATAGAATTTGTAGTTCCACAGAGCTTTTAAACATTTTTAACTTTCTCTTCATATACCAATATAAATTAACCAAGGAATAAATTCTTCTGGAAAACAAAACAAAACAAAACAAAACAACAGCACAACAACAACAACAACAACATCAACAAGCAAAACCCCACATTTAAGGATGAATGAAAGGAGAAGGCAGAGGTGATTACAGGACATCTAGATAAGATGGTTTTTCTTCATCTCCATTAGAGTATTGTTCAAATACAAATAGCATTTTTGGAATAGGGTACATATGTTAAATTCTTTTCTGGAGTAATATGTTTAGTAAATATTATATTTAAGTCCATGTTTTATGTATTTTTAGAAACATAACTTATATTTTAGAGGGATTGAGTGCATGTTACAGTAACTGCATCCTTTCTTCTTGGATCCTCATGTTTCCCCCAACACCTCTTTATTTTATGTTCTACATCCCCCCCTTGTCATTAAGCTAGATTTTGTGTCTTACTAGTAATTGGAAGTTAAATACAGTGTTTTTTTTTTTTTATGTAGAACACCTTCTGGAGAGTGGATGGAATTTGAGGATAGAATGAGATATTACTTCCATGACATTACCTAATAAAAAAAGGTGATATTAAGATGTTTAATTGGATCTCCTGAGTCTATTGCAACAGATTATTCTTTAGCTTTTTGGCAGAGGGAAGGCAATGTGAAGTTTGTCGGGGGAGGAGCTAAGGGAAGGAGTTTTGCTATGGCTATAGCGGAGACAAAGAAGAAATTTCTGTTCTGGGGAGGGGGGAGGAGCCAAAGGAAGGAGTTTTGCTATGGCTATAGCAGAGACAAAGAAGAAATTTCTGTTCTGGGGAGGGGGGAGGAGCCAAAGGAAGGAGTTTTGCTATGGCTATAGCAGAGACAAAGAAGAAATTTCTGTTCTGGGGAGGAGGGAGGAGCCAAAGGAAGGAGTTTTGCTATGGCTATAGCGGAGACAAAGAAGAAATTTCTGTTCTGGAATTAGCTTTTACTGCAGTTACATGAGGGTTCTAGAACAAAAGGAGGAGTCAGGAGGAATGACTATCCATTCAATGCCTGGTCCAACCTGAAGCCCATCCCACGGCAGAGAGCTAACACCATTAATGATACTCTGCTATGTTTACAGACAGAAGCCTAACTTAACCTTTCTCTGAAAGGTTCCACCCAGCAGCTGATTGAATGAGATGCTGAGACTCATAACCAAGCATGAGGCAGAGCTCAGGAATTCCTGTGGAAGAGTGGGAGAGAAGGATAGAAGGACCTGGAGGGGACAAGATTGCTCTAAGAAGACCAACAGAGTCAACTAACCTAGAGCCATGGGATCTTACAGAGATGGAAGCACCAACCAAAGAGTTTGTGTGGATTGGACCTAGGCCCCCTCTACATATGTAATCAATGGGCTGTTTGATCTTCATGTCGGCCCCCTAGTAAGTTGAGCAGGTGGTGTCTAGACATGGACTCTGTTGCCTGCTTTTAATCACATTGCCCTAACTGGCCTACCATGCCTGGTCTCAGGAGATGAGGAGCTCAGCCCTTATGGGACATGTGCTGGGGTGGGTTGGTGGTAGGGGACTACATTTTTCTAAGAACAAGAAGAGGGAGCTTGAGGAAAGCGGGTAGGAGGGACGGAGGGGGCTACAATCAGGATGGAAGGTGAATATATACATTAAAAATAAATTTAAAAATATTTTAATTAATCAATTTACTTGTTTACATTGTGTGTGTGTGTGCGTGTATGTGTGTGTGTGTGTGTAAATTAGAAGACAACTTATGGGATTCGATTCTTTTCTTCTACCATGTTGGTTTTGTGACTGAACTAAAGTCCTCAGGCTTGGTGAGCTAGCCACATCACTAGTGCAAAGGTGGTCATTATGATTGTCTCTAGAACACTACATCTATAATGTTCTAGAAAATCATGCTATTTGCATCTGTGCTTAAACATGTCTTCCACCAGTTTTAGGAGGGACAGCTGTGTAAAATTAGTTTTCTTCTTTTGTTCTATCATTCTATTAGAGTTACAGAGATATAGTTGACCATATAATTTTTGGCTTAAAAATACCTACTTACTACCTCATAGCTTTGTTGTGTTGTCTGTAAAACATTTCTAAGGCATGTATTTGACTATCAGAATGCTTTTGAGTTGCCCATATTTGTACATCTGTATGCTGTGTACTGTTTGAAAACTGAGAAGGCTGTGACTCTTTCATATTCAGTTCTGAGTACAGAGGTAAGACTGCTATTAACAAATAAAATCTCAAAGTGACTTTGTTTTTGATAGAGCTGTAGCATATAACTACCCTCTCTTTGCAGTCACTTTTCTTAGCTAAAAATGGATGGCTACCACAGTTGTACACTGGACTGGAATAGTTTACTAGTACTTTGCCTAAGCCTAAAAGAAGTTTAAAAGTATATATATATATATATGTATATATATATATATATATATACATATATATATTTCTTTTTGTTTATGTCCATATAGCCTCTCAAATGTTAAAGAAAAATGAAAAGTATTTCTCACAAATTCTGGAACGTGTTTACTTAGACAAGAGTAAGACAAATGATACTTGAAATTTTTGAAAATGTATATATTTAACATGAATCTTCAAATACAGGTCTTCTTTAAATAAATTTAAAGAAGCTATAATTTTTTGAGACAGGATTTCTCTGTGTAGCCTTGGCTGTCCTAGACTTGCTCTGTAGAACAGGCTGGCCTTGAACTCACAGTGACCTGCCTGCCTCTGCTTCCCTGAGTTCTGGGATTAAAGGCATGCGCCACCATGGCCATTTAGTGATCCTTTGAGTCGAGATGCTCTTGTGGCTTATGGAATTTCCAGGTGTGTCACAACTTTCACTAACAGTAAGCAGTGAGCACTGCCGTGGTTAAGCCTTAAACTGCCTGGAGAGATTGCCTTTATACTTTTACTTTTTAAGTTTAAAAATATTTAGTTGAACTACTCTTGGTACCCACAGGAAACAAAAATTCAAACCAAGAAGCAAATAAAATAAAGGAATGTTTTCTCTTCTCAGTTTATTGTAGCACTCCTAGTGACTATTTGCCCTATTTTTTATATCTGTAATATTGATTAAATGGATGTGAAGTTTATTTAAGAAACATCTGTGTAAACTTATTCCACAAGTTCTTATGAGAGAGTTATATTGTTACTAAGCCTCAGATATGAGCCATAGTTTGTAAAATATTGTTAAACAGTGGTATGTGACATGAGCAATGAGGAATGGAGAGGATATTTGTTCTTTTAAATTCATTCGTTCACTTGTATTATTTGGAGTATTGAACACTGGACTTGCATTGCTAACCACATAGGATATCACTGGGTTCACTGGTCTATATTCATGACTCCCAGGAGTGAATTTAGATTGGAGGAATGAGAATAATTAAAGAGATAGAAATAAAAGCAATTTTATAGGTTCTGTTATCCAAACAAGATGAAATTTAATAGATTATAGAAATGTCTTAGTGAGTTTAAGAAGACACAAGAGGGCAGTGGTTGATCTTTGCCTAATCAAAGTGAATGACATCATAAATCTCAGTCAACAGTACATGACATTGTAATAGTTGAAGTCATTTCCAAGTTAAATGCAATATTTTATAATATACTAGAAAGTTGTCAAATATATTATCATTTTCCAAAATATATTGTTTTTCATGACTGCCTATTTTGTCTGAGATTACATTTACTATCCCAAACATAGTGATTTCTAACTCACTTCACCAAAGTCACTCAGACTGTGTAGGTCTAGGAATGGTATAAATGCTAGCTGTGCAGTCAAAATTTTGTTGATACATGAAGGACACAAAACCATATAATGTGGGCTTTTTTTGTTTGTTTGTTTTTTGAGACGTGGTTTCTCTGTGTAGCCTTGGCTGTCCTAGACTTGCTTTGTAGACCAGGCTGGCCTTGAACTCACAGCAATCTGCCTGCCTCTGCCTCCCGAGTGCTGGGATTAAAGGCATGTGCCACCATGCCTGGCCATATAACATGTTTTACACCACATAATAAGGAGGCAATTATAAAATGTAATTTTTACTCTGTTCATGTAATTCTTAATGAAGTACTTTGAAAGCTTCGAGAAATATAATTATCCCTTTACCATTGCAGAGCAGTACCTTCTGGTAGACACTGTAAATATGTAAAGACAGTTATGAAATGAGTGCACTTTAGCATTTTGGGTATATAATATGTGCATAATATATCATATGTAATATATGATATATATACCTGAAACTTCAATAGCAAAACCCAATATGCTTTAAGTAGATAATAATGGCTTGTTTATTTCAGTCTTGTTTTAAAGGCAAAAATACATAAAGTGTACTTGAGGCTAATTATATTTGTGCATTAAACGCTTCTTTTTACAAAAATAGATGCCTCAAAATTATTTTTTAAAGTTATGGAAAAAATAATTATATTTAGAAAATTACAGAGCTGTAAGTATTAAAACACATCTACTGTTTTAACCTTCTATAGTGCAACTCTATTTTATCCTAGGGAATCTTAAGTCTATCACTTATATTCCCTAAATGAATTGAGAATATATTATTAGAAGTATGTGGGTTCCTAAAGGAGTGACTTCTCTACAAACAAGTTAAACAAGCATTTAAAGAAAAAAAGCTCATGGTGACATGTATTTTGAGTTAAGGTTATTTATCTTGTTATGTCTATGTATATGCAAACCTCTTTCACACAGTGTACTAGGAATGTGGTTATTTAGCCAGCCTCCTACTATGGGAGTAAGAAGAGAGAGTGTTACTTGTTATAATTCTTGAGTTTAAGTGCATGTTTATCTCCTGTGTGTGGAGGGCACAGAACAATTTTCATGAGTTGGTTTTCTCTTTCTACCATGTGTATCATGAGGCTCTTAAACTCAAGTCATTAGACTTGGGTCAAATGTTTCTATTCATGGAGTGATCCTGCCTCTCCTATGTTTTCATTTTCATAATTGAGGCAGATGAGTCCCAAACAAGTAGCCTACTCAGCTTAGGGCTCCCAAGTAAACCTACCTGTGCAATAATCTGATTATTATGTCAAAACAACTTGCAAGAAATGTTCAAGGTATTTAATTAGGAAAAAAAGAATCATAAAATAACCAGAAAAAACTATAAATAAAAATTATAAAATTTGTCCTTGAATTTAATATTTCTAAGTTTTTCTTTATTAAAGCAGGAAGATTTGTATTGTCAAACTTGAAAAAGCTTAACAAGCCAGTGGGTAAAAGTGTTTCAACCCTCACTAGAAAGTAGAAAGAAATAATAGCTCTGATGAAACTATATTCTTATAATTAGAAAATCTTTTATCAACCAAAACTGAAGGGAAAGAAAAAATCAGCATTTAAAAATTTTTTGTGTCAATGCCTCTATCTGTCTGTCTATCTATCTATCTATCTATCTATCTATCTATCTATCTATCTTTCTATCTATTTTTGGTTTTCTGAGACAGAGTTTTCCTGTGTAACCTTGGCTATCTTGAACTTGCTTTATAGATTAGGATGGCCTGGAACTCATAGAGATCTGCCTGACTTTGTCTCCTGAAGTGCTTGGATTAAAGGCATATGCCACCATGCCCGTCTTGCTTTTTAATTATTTCTTTGAGAATTTTGTATGAGTTTTAACAATATTCAACCCCTTTTCAACTTCTAGATCCAGCCCCTTTTCCTTATTTACTGAACTTTGTGTCTTTTTTTTTTTTTTAATTTAGTAAGTTTAACCTACACTGGCCATATAGTTCAGGGAGTGTCATTTTCCACTGAAGTATGGTTTATCTACCAGAAGAAGCACTATAAAAGACTGACTCTTCTCTTGCAGCAGCTGACAGTTGCCAATAGTTCTATGGATAAGGTTGAGACTTTTTCCCACCCCTTTCCTGAGTTTTGGTTTGGTTTGAGCTTTCTCAGGGCTTTTTCATGCAGTCAAAACTGCTGTGAGCTTGTATGTGTAGCTGCCCTGCTGTTTCCAGAGAACAATGCTTCCTTGTATTCATTCACAGACTAGCTCTTGTAGTCATTTTCTCTCTCCTCTGCAATGATCCCTGAACTTGGTAGGAAGTGGTGCAGTATAAATGTTATTTTAGGACCAAATAGTACACAATCTTTCATTCTCTACACTGTGTCTAATTGTGGGTCTCTGTGTTAATTGCCGTGTATTACAAATAGAAACTTTACTGAAGCGTTTTAAAATTTTTTAAAAATTAATTAATTTCTTTTTACATATACATTTATATTATTACACGTATATACAATAAACTACATACAGCAAGAAGAACCACAAAACAATCAGAAATTACAAATATGTTTTTGCTATTTGTATTTGGCAACCTTGAAGAAACCATCTATGTTGGTGAGTCTAAAATTCTGAATGTAAATCAATATCTATCATATCTAATCTTTATCAAATTAAAACACCTATATAGACCTAAAAACATCTTAACCCCTACATAACTAAGCTTAACTGAAAAATAAACTATATTGTGTTCAACCACATCAGAGACCTGGGATGGAATAAGATTAATTACCTGAGTAAACAGGAAGTGCAGTTTGCCAGCTTCAAAAATGACAGAGACAATTTGCTGCTTGAACAGTCACCCAAAACTCTCTATAACATTGGAGCATCATCTTCAGTGTTCTGGCCCAGTGTATCTGACAGACATATTTGTGTGGCAGGAACTATTCAGGACTTGCTTACCCTGGCTTGGCAGAACTTAGTCTTCAACTTTGCCTGCATCAAAGCTTGCCCACTTTTAGGCAGAATTCTGTCTGTGGCAGAAATGAAGACATTTTGCCCAGCGGCTGGTTTGCTGTATTTGAAGCCATCTCCATAAGGACATTCTGAGACTGGCTGAGACATTCGTGTCTATGCATAAACAATGCTTCTTGTTGGTTACAGAATTCCTGTGACTTATTATTGTATGCCATTTTTTGTATAGCATGAATGAAGATTTACAGATGTCTTTCTTCTGTTTATACAAAGAGCAGAGAACTATCCTTAACTGTTCTGTGCATCTCTTACACCTCATACATTTATAATTATAGGACTGTATAATATTTACGAGAAATTATAGCATTTCAAAACAAAAGAACTGGACACTGGTGCCAGATCAGACCTGACAGGATTCATTCCTCTCTGCATGATACACACTGACATCCTGCATCCTTCATGTTCTAGCACCAAGTGCTTCAGTTGTGTCCCTCATCATAACAGGACAGGTCCCAGGACAGCTTCAAATAAAGCTTCCAATCCCAAATGGTCCAGCATTTCAGACTGTCCCCCACACAACTCTAATTAAGCCTGGAATTTCTCAAAATTTAAAAACTGGACCACAAATAATATTCCTGGCTTGTTTAACCATTCTCCCCAATTTTATTTGGGCCTCTATAAAGATATTATTCATCTCAAATCAGCTGGAAGCAACCTTAAGAGAATGATGCCCCATTTCATTAAGGGGGGGGGTGGTTAGGTTTTTGTTTGCCTTCTTGGGCTATAGATTTCTATTTTCATTAGGAGTTGTTTGTAAGTTATTTTTGGTCTTACTTAGAGAGAAAATGAGGTTGGACTCAGGGATGTCTTCCTTTTTTTTGTCTTTCTTTCTTAGGTTTGGAGATAGGGCTTGAAAAGAAAGAAGGGGGAACATAGAAATATATAGAGACAAAAGACAAAAGTAGATTATTGAATTTATTCCTCAACTTAAGGCCTTAATTGTTACTCATAAGATTATTTTAAATGTATTTTTTTTTTAATATTCACATTACATCTTAATTGTAGCCCCCTTCTTCTCTCCTCCCCATCTTTCTCCTCCCCTTGAAGAGGGAGAGCCTTTCTTCCCTACCAACTGACCCCAGTCTATCAAGTCTCATCAGGACTGTCTGAATCCTCTTTCTCTGTGGCATAGTAAGGTACCCCACCAAAGGGAAGTGATCAAAGTATAGGCAATAGAGTCCATGACAGGGACAGTTCTTGTTTCCCTTAATAGGGACCCTTATGGAGAATTATCTGCCTATTGGCTACATCTGAATGAGGGATTCTATGTCCTCTCTGTGCATGGTCCTTGTTTGGTGCATTAGTCTCCATCATCCATGAAACCCAGGTCCAGATTTGTTGGCTTGTTGGCCTTCTTGTGGAGCTCCTGTCCCTCCAGGTCCTATTATCTCCACTCCCATTCATCCATATGGCTTCCTGTGCTCTACCCAAATATTGGCTGTGAAATTCAGCTTCTGCTTTGATTCTCTGGGGGGTGGAATCTTTCAGAGGACCACTATGGTAGGCTCTCTTCCTGTTCCCTCTAGTCAACTGCTTCCAGTGTTTATTCTATTTACCCTTCTGAATGAGAATTAAGCATCGACCCTAGAGTCCTCCTTGTTATTTAGTTTCTCTAGGTTTGTGTATTGTAATATGGCTATCCTGTATTATATGGCTAATGTCCACTTATAAATGAGTATATACCATGCACGTCCTTCTGAGTGTAGGTTATCGTACTCAGGTTGATCTTTTCCAGATCCATTCATTTACTTGAAAATTCCATGATGCCCTTGTTTTTGATAGATGAGTAGTATTCTATTGTGTAATATACCACAGTTTCTTATCCATTCTTCAATTGAGGTGCATCTGGGTTGTTTCCAGTTTCTGGCTATTATGAAAAATACTGCTGTGAACATAGTTTAGCAAATGTCTTTGCTGTATGGTGGAGCATCTTTTAGGTATACGCTCAGGAATGGTCTAGCTGGATCTTGAGGTACAGCTGTTCCCAGTTTTTGGAGAAAGTGCCAGATTGATTTCCAAAGTAGTTGAACAAGTTTGCACTCCTTTCAGCAATGGAGAAGTGCACCCCTTTCTCACATGCTCACCAGTGTGTGCTATAACTTGAATTTTTTATTTTATCCATGCTTATAGGTGGAAGATAGAATCTCAGAGGTTTTTTTTTTATTTGCTTTCCCCTCATGGCTAAGGATGATGAACATTTCTTTAAGTGCCTGCCATTCATTGATATTCTTCCATTGAGAATATTCTGTTTAGGTCTCTACCCCATTTTTTCAGTTGAATTATTTTGTTTGTTGCTGTTTAGTTTCTTGAGTTCTTTATGTATATTGGATATTAGCCCTCTGCCAGATGTAGGGTTGATGAAGATCTTTTCCCAGTCTATAGCTGTCATTTATAACTACATTAATCTATGGTTATAACAATAAGTCATTAGATTCATATTAATACTATGTTCATTAGCAGATTAATATTAGTTGGTTCTCCCTAAGGACCTATGACCTGTCTACCCACAGATTTATGACTTGACTATAGTGGATAATATGTGTTTCATCTTGTGGAGCAGGATATAAATCCATTCAGAAAATGGTTGGTTATTCCCAAATATATGAGCCATCAGTGGAGATATCTTGTCAGACCAGAGATTTATGCTGGGTTCACAGCTGGATAAGATTGATAATAACTTTTCTTCTTCAGAAGGTTCATAGCACCTTCCAGTACTAAAAAAACCTAGCTAATAGGAATGAAGTCTAATACTGGCTTAATATTGTCTGTTCTCAAGTATATAGTGTCTTCAGTATTAGGGTCTTACCATCAAATTCTGAAGGGTAACTAAAGGCATTGGTGATAGCCAGTAATGTTTGGAGGATGGAGGATGACTCCAAAAGAAAAAGAAAAAACATTTTTGGTACTGTTCATTTTTTTAACCTGCCATGACCAGTAGGGCAATGCTGTCTAATTAAATGGTAACTCAATTTAGGAAGCATCTATAGTAGTAGGTAGGTTTTCATATAACTTTTTAAAAAGGTCTTTAGTGCTATTTTTCTTTCCACATATTTCTTTCTTTAATCTGTCCTCCTATGCCCTACTTATATTTATCACTGTCTGTTCAATTAATCCCCTTTAGGTTTTATACCACTGCTTTCTATCTTCTCTACCACTAAAGTCTCAACTTCCATGAGGCTTTACTGATTTCCCAGTATGTATGTGTTTTCCAGATGAATCATAAATATCTCAAGATTCAAGTATAACACTCACAAGTGAAAGAACTTATGCAATTTTTATGTAGGTTACCTCACTCAGAATGATATTTTGTAGGTAAGCTCATTTAGTTGTTCATTTCATTATATTCCATGGGGTAAATAGTATCCTATTATAAAAAATATCAAAATTTTAGTATCAGTTGATGGACATCTAAGCTTGTTTAATTTCCTGGCTGTTGTGAATAGAGCAGCAATGACATGAATGGTTAAGTATATTTGTTATAGGATATAGTCATTAAAAAAACACACTCAAGATTGACATAGCTAGATAATATCAGGTATATATATATGCTTTAGGCAGCCTTTCAAGTGACTTTCATAGAGGCTTCACTACTTTGCATGCTCACCAGCAGTGAATAAGCCTTTTCCACATCAGGTTTTGTCATAATTCACAGCAGGGTAAGATGAAATCTCAAGGTAGTTTTAATTTGCATTTTCCTAATTGCTAAGGATGCTAAACATTTAAAAATTGTTTTCCACCCATTAGTATTTTATCTTTTGAGAGTTCTCTTAGTTCCATCCCTATTTTACAAGTAGATATGAAAAAGTTATCAAATTGAATGTTGAGATTAATAAAATTGAAATGGAAAAACAATGACACAAAGAATCCGTAAACCAAAGATTTGCAAAGATTTACATTATTGATAAACCTGTAGCCAAATTAACCAAAAGAAAGCAAGAAAATCTGGCATGGTGGCTCATGTGTTTGATCCCAACACTTGAATGCAAAGTCAGATGGATCTCTGAGATTAGGAGGCCATCCTGGTGTTCATGGTGACTTCCAGGACAGCCAGAGCTGTGTAAAGAGACCCCGTATCAAAAAACAAAACAAAATATATAAAGTGAGAAAAAATATCTAAATTTATAATTCTAGAGTTAAAAGAAAGACATTACAACAGACACTAAGGAAATTCAGGGATTGATAAGGACATACTTTAATAAAAATTAATATTTCATCAACTAGGAAATATAAAAGAAATAACATAAATGGACTCTCTGAAGCTAAATCATAATTCAACTAGTAATTTACATAGCCCAATAGTATCCAATAAGATAGAAACAATAATTAAAAATCTTCCTCTAAAAAGTGCCAGAAATGTATGGATTCAGCTCAGAATTCTAGCATATATTAAAAGAACTAAAACAAATTCTCCTCAGACCATTCAATAAATTGTGAGATGATTCACCACTTTCAAATCCCTTTTAGAAAGTTAGCATCACATTGACACTAAAACCAGACAGTGATTCTATCAAAAAGAAAAAGAAAAAGAAAAGAAAAAGAAAGAAAGAAAGAAAAAAAAAAGAAAATTATGAGACATAGTTTTAAAAAAATGGATGTTTTGAAATGACTTTGAGGCTAGAAAAGAGGAATTGCTGTGAGACCAATTTACCTTTCATAAATGGTTGACAGCTGATTGAAAGCAATGCAAAACTGACTCCTGTCAATTAAAAGAACATATCTTTGGATGATTACAAAGTAAAATGAGGCAAAAATCAAATTATAATTATTAACTGATTATTACCACTGTGTAGTTTTAGCCCAGTAGGATTGGCATACTTTAGAGACAGAGGCGGGTGGATCTTTATGAGTTTGAGGCCTGGTGTACAAAGTGAGCCCAGGACAATCCAGGACTACCCAGAGAAACCCTGTCTTGAAAAAAATAAAGAAAAAAAATCTGGGCAGTGGTTGCACACACCTTAAAAGCAATCAATCAAACAAACAAAACCAACAATAACAACAAAAACAAAATATTGTGTCACTTTTAAAAGTTTAAAAAATGTAACAATAAACTAATAGCAAATGGGCAAGATTTCTTACATTATGTTTTATCTGTAGGTGCAGAAAAATTAGTATAGTCATTTGATAAATTGTTTTTTGAATCTTAAGTTATGATCATATGAATTAAGTAGAGTGATATTGAAATAAAATAAATACCACTTAAGTAGAGTTAGATAAAATAAACAACTCATGACATGAGGTGTACATGTTTTAGGTTGTGGTAGAACCTGCATGGAGTGAAGTGCTGAATGCTGGTACTGATGGAGAGAAGTTCTGGATGCTAGTACTGATGGAGGGAAGT
>OU015743.1:77594342-77673498 GCA_907169655.1 Acomys percivali | reverse complement strand
CTAAATAGAAGAATACACCCTGACAAATCTCTAGTTACATATATGTCTTCAGGGCTGACAATTTAATATTGGTTAACTAATTGGTTTGTTTAAGTATAAGGAAGACTATCTCTCCCACTCTCAATATCCTTTAATTGAATGTACTTCTTTGTGTAGGGTTGAGGGGAGGCCTCCTGGGATTTCCCTTGTCCACATTAGCATGTCTATCATTTTCTTGTTCAGGTCATGTTTAGGGAGCCGTATTGGTCAGACTTTATGGAGGGATCTTCTGACGTTCCTAGAAGACACAGTATCACAGCAGCTTCCTTGTTCCTCTGTCTTTCCATTCCTTCTTCTATAGTAACCTCAGGGTCTTTGGTGCAGGAGTTGCATTGTAGATGCTGATGCTGTTATTTCTTATTGTGCATGTGTATACATTCATATTATGTTATCCTTTTATGCTTTAATATATTAAGAACTAATAATCCAAGTATTCTGTAGCCTCAAATAAAATAAATAAATAAATATCCCCGCCAAGATCTATAAACACATTGTCACAATGCACCTCTGTTCTTCTCTCTCTCTCTCTCTCTCTCTCTCTCTCTCTCTCTCTCTCTCTCTCTCTCTCTCTCTCTCTGTTTCTGATTCCACTGCCTTCAATCATGAAATCTCTGTCTATCCAATACACTGCCAGCATGCACACCCTGCAGACTCCAGAAGTAAGATTTCAAGTTACACTCAGATACCCTCACCAGCATGTGTTTGATATCTGGACTGGGTCTCGATCATGTATTAGTCTATGAAATCAACCTGTGTGTGAACATTGTAAAGTGTTGTAATTGAAATGATCATCAGTGAGTTAAGGTACACAACCTTAGTGTACCTCCGGATTTTGCAGAATGATTGTTCTTTTCTTTCCAATATAAAATTTGTTTCACAGATCACTAGTCTTGTATCATTCATACCAATAATGCTTTTTTAGCCTTAAAGTGATTGTATGAGTCTATCTGAAACATGCTTCCATCTTGCCAGTGAAAACAAAATGAATGCTAAATTAAATGTGTGGAAGAAACTTGAAGAGACCTACCAAGTTCCCTCACCTCTTCTTAAACACATTTTAATGTGATGGAAGTAACTTTAGAGCTTAATGCATACAGATTACTATTTTACAATATATTTGCAGTTTCTTCTCTCTTCTCTCCCAGTTTCTTTAAATATTTGTTCTAATTTTAAACTGCTGGTTTCCTACTCTTGTTTTTTTTTTTTTACTTAATTCTTTTTTAACATTAAATTTCTTCCTTTTTCCATCTGAACTCTTACAGAGTTTCTGATTACACTGATACTCAGATGGTTCATTTAAATCTTAGTATGAAATAAAAAGGTCATTTTACTAGAAGCTTCTGCCTTTTCATAAACGAGAACAAATAGTTGACACAATTTTGAGTTTTAACACACATGGTGATTAACTAACCTTAATTGGTATAACCATTCAGAAATGTGTCCATAACCACACAAGACCTAATGAATCATCATTATTACAGGTTGCTAAGAATGGTTGGCAAGCTGTGTGTCTTCTAGGATATCTATAATGGAGATTCTGGTCCCTTCACTTCAGTGGCATCTCCTTAGTAATCAAGTTTTCTATGAGGGTAGGACAGATAATGTTTTCTTTGGGTTTGATTTTTGTATTTCTTTATCTTAGAGGAAGGAATGTTACTATATTCAAAATATTAGTGGCTTGTGATCAGTTTTCTTCTCTGATATATAATGTCTCCTTGTTTTCCCATTACACCAAATATGTTTACTGCCATTTGATTTAGATTTTTTTCCAAAGCTCTTGGTACATCAAGAGCTATAGAAAAAAAGGCATTTCCTCTTCCTTGATTAAAGGATAAACATGATTAATGTTGAGCAAAAGAAAAATGACTTAAATTTATTTGATGTCTCATTCTGAGAATTAGCAGACAGTTCATGTCCAATGTAAATAAATACCCCTCCACGTATGTGTGGTGGTCTTTCTGGGAGGCACGGGTGGAGATCAATGTGTGGCTGGTGTATGGGCATCAGACAGCAGGGATATTCATGGTAACTGGAATGCGCCATATAATATTTGCTTTTAAAATAGGATTATCCCTAAAACTTGAGGTTAGAGAAAACCATTGGGGGCATATGTGTATGAAATAATTAACTTTCTAAATATTTCATCACAATGTGACTGTGAAAAAATGAGAAAGTTGCAAGACTCTACAAATCATTTTAGATTTTTAATTTTTCAGATATCAACAAGTAACATCTACTCTTATATTTAAGCCATGATACATTTTCCTACTATAAGTTTTATGTTATATTGTAGGAAAAGTGTAAACAGAGATAAGTATTTTAAAAAAGTGTGTAGGTCTGAATAAAAGCAACAATAAACTCAATTGTTTTGAAAAACAATTGCTTTAGAAGAAGGATCTCCAGGTGTCCAGATAAAGTCTATCCAAAAGGAACTATCTCTATCACTTTGAAATTCATGTTCCAGCATGGATAATACACACAATACAAAACTATTTAAAATTGAAGCAAGTGGCCACATATTTAATAATGTCTTTTTTTAAACATATCCTGGAAAAAATAAGCCACTTCTTTCTCTTTGTTTTTCTTCATTTTATGTAGTAGATAAGATAATTTTTCTCACAACAAGCAATTCTTCAGTTATTGGCGAACACCAACATGTGTCTTATAATTCAATTTAATGTGGTCCACTTGGGATCAGTCTCATATTCTACAAATTAAGGGCTTGCTCAGGCCCCCAGTACTAAGACTAAACATCCCTTATCAGACAGGATTTGCAAGCTCAGGTGTTACTTGCATTGTATTTCTGTCCTTAGGGCTTTAAGTCTGAAGTTCCCACAAACCCCTCTTTGCATTTGCTGACTTATTAGAACATCTCATAGAGTTCAGAAAACAACTCAGAAATAGCTTCCCCAAATTTTCCAAGACTTTCCCTTCACTCCAAAACGTTAGCAATCAACCAGAAACAGGAACATACAGCAAAGAATGAGGAACAGCATCTCTGTATCAATATATAAAACCTCATAACAATGTATCATAATAACATTATTTCTGTATCAATATATACAATTCTATAACAATATATCAAAAACAACCCTAATTTTGGAGGGTTATTTTTAAACTTTTATTATAATTTATTCATGGTACACCTCTATTGTTATCTCCCCTTGTATGTTCCCAATTTCACCCTCTCTTCCTCTTCTACCCTATTCCCCTCCCCTAGACCTGTCATGGGGACCTCCACCCCCACCATTTAGTCACAGTCTATCTGGTCTCATCAGGGAAGCCTGCGTCCAATTCATCTGTGTGGCCCTCAGGGCCTCCCTGCCAAGGAGCAATGATCAAATTGCAGCCTTAGCATTTATGTCAGAGGCAGTCCTCTCTCTCCCCCTCCTCATATACATGGAAACTGTACTGTCAGCTACATCTGAACAGGGGGTCTGGGTTATGTGCATGCATTGTCCTTGGTTGCTGTATTAGTTTGTGTAGGGCCCCTGGGTCTAGATCTGCTGGCATTGGTGGTCTACCTGTGGAGTTCCTGACCCCACTGGGTCCTTCCACCCCCTTCCCCGCCCACACTCTTCCATACAACTCTCAGCTCTCCTACCAAGGTCCTGCTGCAAGTCCCAGTATCTGTCCTGAACACCCACTGGGCAGAGTTTCTCAGAGGACTCAATGTTGGGCTATTATTCACTTGTAAGTGAGTATATACCATGCATGTCTTTCTGGGTCTGGGTTATCTCACTCAGGATAATCTTTTCTAGTTCCATCCATTGGAGTGAAAGTTTCAAGGTTTCCTTGCTTTTGATAGCTGAATAGTATTCTGTTAAATGAATATACCACAGATTCTTTATCCATTGTTGGGTTGATGGCCATCTAGGTTGTTTCCAGTTTCTGGCTATTATGAATAAAGCTGCTATGAACATAGTTGAGCATATGTTCTTGTTTTATGGTGGAGCATCTTTCAAGTATATGCCCAGAAGTGGTATAGCTGGGTCCTTAGGTAGCACTATTCCCAATTTTCTGAAAAAATGCCATATTGATTTCCAAAGTGGTTGTACGAGTTCACACTTCCACCAACAATGGAGGAGTGTTCCCCTTTCTCTACATCCTCCCCAGGATATGATGTGACTTGTATTTTTTATCTTAGCCATTCTGATAGGTGTAAGGTGGAATCAGAGTGGTGTTGGTTTGCATTTACCTGATGACTAAGGATGTTGAGCTTTTATTTGAATGTTTCTCAGCCATTCAATATTCCTCTTTTGAGAATTCTGTTTAGTTCTGAATTCCCCTTTTTTTTATTGTGTTACTTGGTTTGGTGGCGTTGAATTTCTAGAGTTCTTTATATATTTTGGATATTAGCCCTTTGTCAGATGTAGGGTTGGTGAAGACCTTTCCCTAGTGTGTAGGCTGTTGTTTTGTTCTGTCGAGAGAGTGTCCTTTGCCTTACAGAAGCTTTTCAGTTTCATTAGGTCCAATTTATTAATGGTTAATCTTAGGGCCTGAGCTGTTGGTATTCTGTTCACGAAGTTGTCTCCTTTGCCAAGGAGATCAAGGCTCTTCCATACCTTTTCCTCTAACAGATTTAATGTGTTTGATTTTATGTTGAAGTCTTTAATCCACTTGGATTTCAGGGTGATAGATATAGTTCTATTTTTATTTGTCTATGTGTAGCCATCTAGTTAGACCAGCACCATTTGTTGAAGATGTTGCCTTTTTTCCATTGTATGGATTTGGCTTCTTTGTCAAAAATCAGGTGTCCATAGGTATGTGGGTTTATTTATGGGTCTTCTATTTGATTCCATTGATCAACCAGCCTATTTCTATGCTGGTACCATGCTGTTTTTATTACTGTTGCTTTATAGTACAACTTGAGATTTGGGATGGAGATTCCTCCAGAAGATCTTTTATTGTACAGGGTTGTTTTAGCGCTTCTGGGTTTTTTGTTTCTCAGTATGAAGTTGATAATTGATCTTTCAAGGTCCATAAAGAATTGTGTGGGTATTTTGATGGGAATTGCATTGAATATGTAGATGGCTTTTGGTAAGATGGCCATTTTTACTATGTTGATTCCCCCTCTCCATGAGCATGGGAGATCTTTACACCTTCTGAGATCTTCAAATTCTTTCTTCAGAGATTTGAAGTTTTTTTCAAACAAGTCTTTCACTTTCTTGGTTAGAGTTACACCAAGATACTTTATACCCTTTGTGTCTGTCATAAAAGGTGTGTTTTTTCAGCTAGTTTGTCATTTGTATAGAACAGGACTACTGGGTTTTTTTTATTGACTTTGTATCCTGCCACTTTACTGAAGGTGTTTACCAGCTGTAGGAGTTCCTTGATAGAATTTTTGGGGTCATATATATATACTATTTTATCATCTGTTAATAATGACAGTTTGATTTCTTTTCCGATTTGTATTACCTTGATCTTCTTTCATTGTGTTATTACTTTAGCTAGGACTTGAAGTACTGTGGAAGAGATACTGAGAAAGTGGACAGCCTTGTCTTGTCCCTGATTTCAGGAGAATTGATTTAAGTTTGTCTTCATTTAGTTTGATGTTGGCTATAAGCTTGGTATATATTACCTTTATTGTGTTTAGGAATGTGCCTTATCTCCTTGCTCTCTCCAGGACTTTTAACATGAATGGGTGCTGGATTTTGTCTAATGCTTTTTCAGCATCTAAAGAGATGGTCTTGTGGGTTTTTTTCTTTTAGTTTGTTTATATGGTAAATTACATTGATGGATTTCCATATATTGAACCACTCCTGCATGCCTGAAATGAGGCCTATTTGGTCATGGTGAATGAGAGTTTTGATATGTTCTTAAATTCAGTTTGCAAGTATTTTATTGAGTATTTTTGCGTCAATGTTCATTAGTGAAATTGGTCTGAAATTCTCTTTCTTTGTTGAGTCTTTCTGTGGTTTAGGTATCAAGTGACTTTGGCCTCATAGAATGAGTTTGGTAATGGTCCTTCTGTTTCTATGTTATGGAACAGAATGTAGAGAATTGGGAATAGCTCTTCTCTGAAGGTCTGGTAGAATTCTGTGCTGAACCCATCTCATCCTGGATTTTGTTGTTGTTGTTGTTGTTGTTGTTGTGAGATTTTGATGACTGCCTCTATTTTCTTAGGTGTGATTGGACTATTCAGTTCATTTACCTGATCCTGATTCAATTTTGGCAGTTGGTAGTTATCAAGAAAATTGTTCATTTCATTTACGTTTTCAAATTTTGTACCATATAAGCTTTTGAAATAAGACGTGATGATTCTTTGGATTTCCTTGGTATCTGTTGTTATGTCCCCCTTTTCATTTCTGATTTTGTTGGTTTGAATACACTCCATCTGCCTTTTAGTTAATTTGGCTAAAGGTTTGTCTGTCTTATTGATTTTCTCTTGCGAACATTTTATCTGTTTTCTTTCTCCTTTTCTTTGGAGAGTTACTTACTATGTGCATTTAGTTATCATCTTCTACCACCATTTAAGCTAACATCCTACTCAGTATTTAACGTTATTTAAACTTTTTCCCATCTTTATGTGGCTTATTCTATTTATTTAATTATGTATTTAAGGATTTTATTTTATCAAATTCAAACCATCTGTATCTGTATATGATTCATTACATATAGTCTTTTTTCCTTCTAGCATTAAAACACAAATTTAAATATTTTTTACCTGGTTGACTGAGATTGGAAATTGTGTGTGTGTGTGTGTGTGTGTGTGTGTGTGTGTGTGTGTGTGTGTGTGCTCGCGCCAAGCCTTCCACTATGATCTAGCAGATAGGAATGTGGTGGAGGGGTCAAGCCATGTTATGAGCTATTCCATGGCTTCTCAGTGGTATCTGCTAGCCACAGCTATGCTGGATGTTCCAGATAACTGCGGTCTCCACTTGCCACAAGTGTCTGAACTTGCTCAGGAGACTGATGAGCAGCTCCAGGCTCTGCCCTCTGTGCCATCTGTCAAGAGGCTCCCTTCTCTCTATCAGCAGGTTTTCTGTTTGTTTTGTTTTGTTTTGTTTTGTTTGTTTTGTTTGTTTTGCTAAGCAGGAACATTCTTTAAACAAATCAAGTTCTTCTCTTTCTCTCTGAGGTTTTCAGCTCTTTGGCTAGAAATATCTCTATCCCAATCTCTTTTCTCATGCTTATTTTGGATGTTGTTCTGGAAAGCTTTTTGCCTTCAGGGCATGCCTGAAGCACAGGTATGGTCTGCCTTCACTCTCTTTTAAAGAGGCCAGGCCTCTTTTCTTTCTTTCTCTCTTTTTAAAAAATTTCAATTTATCATAATTTATTCAGATTACATCCAGCTTGTTATCCCCTCACTTGTATCTTCCCACTCCCACCCTCCCTCCCTCTTCCACCTTATTCTCCTCCCCTAAATCCCTGATATAAGGGTACCTCTTCCCCCACCATATGACCACAGCCTACCAGGCCTCATATGGATAGCCTGCTTCCCTTTCCTCTGGCATCTCAACCAAGGGGAAATGATCATATCAGGGGCATCAGAGTTCATTTGAGAGGCAGTCCCTTCTCTCTCCACAACTGTTGAGAATGAGTTCTCCATTGGATAGATCTGAACAGGAGGTATAGGTTTACAGCATGCATTGTCTTTGGTTGTGCAACAGTTTGTACAAGCCCTCCTGGGTCTAGATCTGCCAGCCTTGATGGTCTCCTTGTGGGGATCTTGAACTCTCTGAGTCCTTCTATCCCTCCATTCTTTCATACCACTCTTATTTAGAGTCCAGAAGTGAGTCTCAGCATCTGTCCTAATCCCTCTCAAGATCCATCTATACCACTCCTGGGCATATACCTGAAAGATGTTCCACCAAACAACAAGGATATTTGCTTAACTATGTTCATAGCAGCCTTATTCATAATAGCCAGAATCTAGAAACAACCTAGATGTCCCTCATCCAAGAATGGATAAAGAAACTGCGGTACATTTCCACAATGGAATACTACTCAGCTATCCAAAGCAAGGAAATCTTGAAATTTTCAGTCCAATGGACTGAACTAGAAAAGATCATCCTGAGTGAGGTAACCCAGAGCCAGAAGACGTGCATGGTATATACTCACTTAGGAGTGGATATTAGCCCAACATAGATGTCCTCTGACAGGCCTCTTTTCTTAGAGATAGAGCTTAGAAGCTGTTTTGTTTCTGAGAGGTTTTGTGCCCCAACCCAGGATTTCCTCAGGTTAGTTTTGAGTCTATGCTTCACATATGGAATGTCATACGTTGTAAGATCTCTCCCCCAACCCATAGCTCCCGCCATAACGACCCATGAGACTCATTAAGTATATACTAATACCTAGGCCATATAGTTAGGCTCTGCTCTGACTAGCTTATAACTTAATCTATTATACTAATCTACAGTTTTCCATGTGGCTGGTTACAATGAATCTATCCTCCTCATATCCTCCTGAATTTTTCCATGCCTGTCTCTT
Organism: Acomys percivali; assembly: GCA_907169655.1. NCBI lineage: Eukaryota > Metazoa > Chordata > Mammalia > Rodentia > Muridae > Acomys > Acomys percivali. The sequence goes on along the minus strand of OU015743.1, from coordinate 77,665,026 downwards.
ATCCTGGTAGAACACACTGTCTACCAGATATTCCACCTCCTATTTCCTGCCTAAGCTCTAGGCTATAGATTTTTTAGTTGTATTCAACCATATCATACACAAGAGATTCCTTCCACAACTTTCAAATGGTGTGTGTGTGTGTGTGTGTGTGTGTGTGTGTGTGTGTGTGTGAAACCTAAGGATTTTAGATAGGATTGCTTGTGTGAGTGTAGATGAGAGACTATTTACTAGAGCATAAACAATATTTCAATATAGTAGTCTTATTAAAACCATTATAATACAGATTTGAATAAAAGGAATAGAATTGGGAAATAAAAATATAATGTATCCCAAGTTGCAAACTGTATGATTCTCTACATGAAAGACTCTAAAGATTCAACAAGAAACTCCTAGAGCTGATAAAGTGATGGGTTATAAAATCAACAGCAAAATGAGAAAAACAAATTCTCTAAAAATGTACATGTATCAAGAAAAGGTAAAATACTTTGGAACCAACCTAATCAAAGAAATGAAAGATATCTGCAATGAAACTTTAAAATGCTCAAGAAAGCAACTGAAGTTACTAGAAGATGGAAAGACCCATTGTGCTCATGGATCCAGGTAGGATCATGCTGTGAAAATGGCCATATTACCAAAAGCAATGTTACAGGTCCAGTGCAATTACAGTCAAAGTCCCAATGCTATTATTTACTGAAATATAAAAACAAATTCATGAAGAATCACAAATGACTGAATAGCCAGTGTAATCCTCAACAATAAGAACACAGCAGAGGTATCACCACACCTGATTTCAAGTTATAGAACAAAGCCATAATAATAACAATAGCTACCTGATATTGAATGAAAGACAAAAATATATATGGAAGGAAAAGAAGCCTCCACAACATGTGGATTGGAAAAATGGACTTCTACATATAGATGACTGAATGTATATCTTTTACTCCTCAACATAAAATTCTGATTTCACATAGTGTACTCAGATCACACTGAATTTCATTCCACCCTCTCACTCTTGTGCCCTACCAAAGAAGAAAAATACATTAAGTACATGTGTGTGGTGACCAAAAACATCAACATGGCCTCAGGAGGCGACACAGACCATGTACACCAACATGGCCTCCAGACTACAGGTATCTACTGCTCATCATTATGGTGTCCATCCTAACCTCCCACCCTGACACCTCCCACACACCAGCATAGACTAAGAACATCTTTATAGCCTTCAGTAGCAACATGGTTCATGAGAGTCAACATGGCCTGTGGCTGCAGTGTGGACAACAGACACTGGCACAACCTTAGCTGTATCATAGATCACAGACCACATACAGAGACATGATGTCCTGTGGATGCATGGAACATGGAGGTTTTCTGAGGAGGCCCAATCCAGAAAATGGACCATTCTCAGCCAGAGACATCTCGCTGGTGCTCCAGCTCCAGGCTGGTCACCATGATGACCCTGCTTGGCAACTGCATGCTGCCCCTGTCCACAGCCATGCTCACATTGTCATCATTGCAACTGTGTTAGTCTGACCTCCTTTCCCACCTCCCCATCACATTTTTATTCATAGAAGTATTGCAAACTACAGTGGGTCACACTACAGTATATACATGTATATAATAGATGCAGATACTTCAGATACTCATTGCAATGAGTCATTGGTCTGGTTCAAATCTCTGGTTTTTGAAGCACCATACACACTGGATGTTCCTGAGACCTGCCTTGGGCATTCTGTTGTCTTCCAGGATCAGGGTTTTCTTTTGGCTGGACAGGGCACCTGGAGCAGGCTCCATGAGAGTTCCAGGCCACTGCACACCCCTGCCCTTGGTGAAGGCCTTCTTGCTGGCTCACACATATGACCATCCTGCCTACGGCCTGCTGACAATGCTGCACTGTACTCTCCTCTCCCAGTAGGGTGAACCTTTCAAGCTACAGCTGCTGGCTGGGTCCACTCTCCCAAGCATGCCAGGGTATTAAGAACTCACCAGATGAGCTTCCCCCTGGTCCAATGGGTGGCAGAGGGCACCACTTTCACGAATCTATTTTCAAAAACTTTTTAGAAGGTTCTGTGACAGCAGCAGGTACTGCGAAGGCAGGATGGTACACCAGCTTGCCTGCAGCGTCTCTCATCCATGCACACTGCAGCGCATTGCCATAGTGTGTCCTCAGCTGCAGCATGGTGAGGGATAAATGGAGCTGCAAAGTGGAGCCTCTAGCAGCCACAGGAGTCCTGCTTGCTGCAGTCATCTTGGTTCATCCTCCATTGTAGATCTCTCGTTCAATATGAAAATAAACTCCAAGTGGATCAAAGTCCTCGATGTTAGATCCGAAATGGTGAAGCTTCTAAATGAAAACGTGGAGAATACACCTCAAGTTACAGCCACAATAAGAAGTTTATGAATAGGATTCCAGTCACTTGGGAAATAACAAGAACAACAAATTGAAGCACATGAAGCTAAAGTTTCTGTACAGCAAAAGGAACTGTTTTGTGATGAGGAAACCCCTGGCGATGGAAGATGGTTTCAGACATTATTTACCACATCCTCAGTGGGCTCAGGAAGGGCTTTGCTGTCCTTTCCGGTCAGTGCGTGTTCTCTCCTCTTTGACTAGATGCACGTTAAACGTACCCTACTGCCATGCCTGTTCTCCACTCCTTCCATTTCAATTTCTTTCATCAAATTTGCTCCCTATAATTCCCCTTTCAGAAGTAACAGTATTTCTGTCAGCTTTGCAAGTGGCTCTGCCTTCTGAGGAGAGCACTAAGGACAAAATCTCATACTTCATTTTATTCAGGATTGGGTTACTTGAATGTTCCATGAATCCTTAAAGCTAACTGTAGGCTGAGGTTATATTCATTTTCTTATTCAAGTATTTTGTTATTTATGCCATTTGGGGGGTTATTCTTTTTTGGGTTATTCATGTATATAACTGTGGAGTATTTTATTTGAATTTATTGTTCTAGTTTGCATGTATCCTCACTACTGTTTAATGCCTGTTATAAAGAGATATCTCATCATCTCTTCATCTGTATAGCCCAATGGTGTTGTCCTATCTGTCCTTATAGTAGAAATGATTATCCTAAGAGATTAAATGAGGAAGCTAAGTCTTACAAAATTTAAATAATTACTCACAACTTAAAGCCAGCAAGTAAGTGCTCTGAATTCCACCCTCAATATTACTTTCTTCCTAATATTAGGTTTAATCTTTTTTACAACCAGAGACAATGACCAATCTCTGTTTGTAATTTACTTTACATCTTATCCTGAACCTTTAACATAGCAACCCTTAAATAAACATCTGAGAGGCTGTGAAAGCAATAATTTACATAGACTTGAAAAATAGTTATATTCTAAGTTTAGACAGATTCCTTGACATATTTAGAAAATGAACAACTGCTCCTCTCATTTTTCTTAGAAAGAAAAGGTTGAATTGAAATAATTTTGGAAGCTCTGCTTACCTTACCATTTTTATTATCTATCAATTTGATTGGATGTTTAAAGGAGTCTTAACATAAGAATTATCTTAAGGTACTTAGTGGATAGAAAGTATGTTTATAAACATGATTTAATTACTGCTACCATGAAATTATTCTTCTGTGTCTTACCTAGTATATTTTACTTTTTAATTAGTGCTACAATTTTTCTCAAGGTTTTCTCTATTGAAATTCAATGCCCACTGTAAGGTGTTCAGAGTGATAGAAATACTTCAAAATAGCACACAAATGTGAGATGTTTGGAAGATGATGACTGTAACTGAACAGGCTGTAACTGAACAACAGAGGCTCCACAAAGCAAAGGAAGTAGAGGCCACATACTACATATCCATCCTGCCACCTATCACACATACACACACACACACACACACAAACACACACACACATGCACACAATGTCTTTACCACTAAATCATTTTTTTATGAGAAAAAATAATAACCTCAGGCCTGAATAAGAAGTGTGATAAAAGGATGAACAGTGCTTCCTTAATGTCTCAGAAGCATGTTTTCCTACGAAGGGAGAGCTAATTAGGACTCTGTCTGCTAACATAACCCCATGGAGATTTATTTTCATAGTAAAGTTTAAGTTATATTTCTGTGAAATATGAATTGATTTCTACCCTACAGAATTTTGTGAATAAAGCAGTTGTATGCATTTTATTAAACATTTTTGTTAGTTTGTTGAAGTTTTGTTAGTTTGTTTTGGTTATATTTGCCTACCCTCCACTAACTCTTTCCGGATCACTAGCCTTCTTCAGATTTGTGTCCTTAAAAAACAATGTTGATTTGTCTTCCCCAAACATTCTTGAATATGTGTACTTCTACTGGAGGATGATTGACATCAGAGGCTATACTCTTAGAAAAATGAATGCTCCCTCTCCAAGTAGCTATCAATTGATAATAGCTCCAAGGTATTTAGTGTCCACCTACCCTCTTCATGCTAAGAGTTTGTCTACCGGGATTGTGCTTGTTATTACAACCATTATGGGTTTATTTGTAGAGCTGCCATGTTGTGTTCAGAAGACACTGTTTCTTTCTAATCATCTACTGCTTCTGTCTCTCTTAGTCTTTCTGTATCATTTTCCTTAAAGAACCCTGACCTTTGAGAGGAAGGACTGTACTGTCTATGAAATGTTCCATTAAAGGCTAAGCATTTTTTTCTGCATTTTGGCCAGTTGTGTGTCTCAGTGTTAATTAACATATACTTAAAACAAAAGTTGTTGTGATATAGGTTGAGAGATACATTAATCTTTGGGTATAACTATAAAGTTGCTAGAAGTCGGTTTAATACTATGTCTATTTAGTAGAATTACAGGAGTAGGTTTCCCATAGGATATGTGACCTGACAAGCCATAGATTTTTGTCTTGATATTTGTATCCGGTTTAGATTTTAGCTTCTGGATTAGGACTTAAATCTAACCAGAAGATGGTTGCTTACTCCCATGATTTTTATACCTGTATTAAAGCAGTAGGTTTGGCTTGACAGGAAGGTCATTACTGTAGCTGGTGAAGGTCACATCTGCTTAATATTGGTGATAATTTATCCCCCGTGCAGTAGAGTGCATAGCACCTTCCAGAATCAATCAATGGTAGAGAATCATGCAGACAGCCACACGGGAGGCAGCTCGGGTGGGGAGGAACAGTGCTGAGTAACCACAGTCCTGAGCATAGTAAACATTAAGGATAAGTAATCAAAAAAAAGATTGGCTTTAATCATTTAATAATTTGAGAATAATATTAAGTGCATAAACATGGCATGCAGGTTTAGAGTATTATTCCCATTTACGGTATGTCTTCAGAATCTTCTTACAGTATGATAGGTAGTCAAAATTTTATATAAAACTCTAGTAACCAAAGTCACTCTCATAGATTCTTGTTATATTATACTTTGAAATAAGAGACTTTTAATAACAAAAATAAAGTGCTGTACTAACGTGTGGATACATAGTGGAACCTCCCAGAGAATGAACCATTATGCAGGAAGGTTGTTTTGGGTTCCAGTTTATATGGTACATGAAGAGAGAGAGAAGATAGAGGTGTTGGGGGTGGTAAGTGAGGATGGAGGAAGGGAGGTAGAACAGCATACTTTTGACAGAGAAGTGACAAGGTAACAAGGCAGAAAGCCTACTTCTCATCTTTATGATCAGAGTCTAGGGAGGAAATCCCATGAGTGCAGATATTTAACTTGGCTCCTTTATGTAAATCTCAAGAATCGTATGCAGAACAGTGAGTCTCTGGAGTTTGCTCCACAGTTTAATGTAGTTCTCTGAGGAGAATGGTGGAGGCAAGGTGAATTTTGGCTTTATAAATTAATGTTGCATTTGGCAAATGCAAGGAAAGTAGAGAACCCTTTACATATGTTTCTGCTTACTTTTGTTCTGTCCAGTCATCTTCCACAGTCCATAGAGAATTCCTCTGTTTTCTCACATATGTTCTGCACTCATACTCTTAACCAAACTAGTAGTTCCTAAAACTGAGACTTATTCCTATTGAGAGTTAGTGTTGTATCTCCTAGAATGGGTAAAACATGCTTTTAATCCACTCTGATTATTCATAACATTGCTAATAGGCTTTACAACCATATCCATATGAATTTATTATTCTTCCAAAATACTAATTGTATCTAAGTTTTATCTTATCCTTCAGAAAAATGATTTTTATTGGATACATTAGAGTATTGAGGGCTAGAGAAATGGCTCAGCAGTCAAGACTGAATACTGCTCTTGCAGAGGATCAGAGTTCATTATCCTGCACACATTCTGGGTGGCTTAGAGCTTGCTATAACACCAGCTTTCTGAGATCTAATGAACTTTTCTGGTCCCACACTCATGAACACAAGCACAGTGTACAGATATATTCACACACACACACACACACACACACTTAAATTAAAATAAACATTTTTAAAGAAACAAAAGGAAGACTCATTTAAGCACACAGTTCAGATACTGAGCTAACACAGGGCAATCTTGTCCATTTTCAGCCAGTACTCTTCTATACTGCATACTTTCTGTCTTCCTCCTTCAATTACAGAATTTCTTGTCAATCAATTTCACAGTTATTTAATGAAAATGGTGTTTCCTCAAGCGTTGGGAAAGGACTTTGCCTTATTTTACCATTCTCTTCATCTTCCTTTTCTCTCGTAATTGCATTGCGGGTCCCTCTTGAGCCCTTTTCCTATACTTCTTTGGGCTCAAAGCCCAAAGCTCTGCTCAGAACTGCTGAACAGATGAAACAGCAGGTCCAAGTGCATGGCGCAGACCTGCAGTCAGAGAGAGAGAGAGACTGCAGATCCCTGAATAAACAGATGACTTTAAAAGAATTAGTGTTCTTCCTTGAACATCTCCCTATCACAGATGGCATCTTTTGTGCCAAGAAGTACCTAAGTGTCCTGCCATGAGACACCTATCATAGACACACGACAACTGTTCCCTTGAGACAAGATTAAGTAGCTAGAGAAACAGAACTGAGCTGAAGCTCCTGATCTCTTATGATTTTGAACAGAGGGACATACTAATGTAAGAGCCCCAAAGTCATGCTCCTGAGTTTTCTAAACACAAAAAGCGCATGCAAAGAAGGAACATCTTGAGGGCTTTGGGTGTGTACATATGGAAAGACAAAAGGAGAATTGAATTGGGAATGACATACACAAAGGCTTGGCTGACATTTTGAAACTGTAAAATCTAGGGTTCTGAGAAGCCCATATCGTCATGAATAAAACTAGCTGGTAGGGGATGAAAGAATGTGTGTCAATATGTGTTCTCTGCACATGAGAGAATTAAAGCTTTGTATTTAACTTCTGCTATGTTATCTATTTCACACATATGAAGAAGATAGTTTCTGCAAAGCAAAGGCTATCATTCAGGGATTTCAGCACAGAAACCTGCACAACATCTTGCTTATCCTCTGATACGTAAGTTGCAGTATGAGTCACCAACATAGCCACGAATTTGCAGAGTTCAAGCTTTTCCCTTTGAATAGCAGTTGCTGAAAAAGACTTTTTGCTGGGTGTGGCAGTTTATGTTTGTAATTCCAGGTTGAAAATGAAGGACTGCTAATGTGGACTAGAGAATGATCAAAAATCTAAAACAAAATGACATTAAAAAACACTTTATATTATCAAACTTGTATAAGTATAAACTAAACATTAACAATATAAAGAATGTTTGTTAGCCAAAAATCTATTTGTACATAAAACCCCCCAAACAAAAGAATTGTTCTTTTTCTAAAAGGACAAATGTAGATCTCAGAGTGGCTAGGACAGGTTTCTAAAAACATGATCATAAAGTTGCTGTCCAGAGCAGCCTCATGGCAAAGCTCCTGTCTTTGGTATCAAATTCCCATCTCAGTTCATTTCTCACACAAAGAGAAGCAATGGATAGGTCCCTCTCATGCTCCCCAGTGCTGAATTTGCCTGGTACAAGGGCCAGAGAGTTTCTGGGTAAGTAATGGAAACAAATCAATAAAATCAGGCCGAGCCAAAATCAACAGCAACAACAAAAATCCTATCACATATAGAAAGCCATATTTTTATTTTTATTTTTACTTCTTTTTTCTTTATTAATTTATTCTTGTTACATCTCAATGGTTATCCCATCCCTTGTATCCTCCCATTCTTCCCTCCCTCCCAGTTTCCCCTTATTCCCTCCCCTATGACTGTTCCTCAGAGGGATTACCTCCCCCTGTATATGCTCATAGGGTATCAAGTCTCTTCTCGGTGACCTGCTGTCATTCCTCTAAGTGCCACCAGGTCTCCCCCTTCAGGGGACATGGTCAAATATGAGGCACCAGAGTACGTGAGAAAGTCATATCCCACTCTCCACTCAAGTGTGGAGACTGTTCTGACCATTGGCTAGATCTGGGTAGGGGTTTAAAGTTTACCGCCTGTCTTGTCCTTGGCTGGTGCCTTAGTTTGAGCGGGACCCCTTGGCCAAAATCTGCCTATCATAATGTTCTACTTGTAGGTTTCTAGGTCCCACTGGATCCTTCTACATTGCTATTCTCCCATGGTTCTCTCATCTAGAGTCCCAATAGGGTGTCCTCCGCTCTGTCCCAGTTTCCTAGTAAGTGAAGGCTAGAAAGCCATAATATTTTTAGATGTAAGTAAGAATAAACATACACAAAGAAGAGGATGCTTGAGGAAAACACCCAAAAGTCCATATTGATTTGTAGGACTAAGTCTAAGTTTCAAAATTTCAGTGCAAGTATTGAATTGTGATGCTAATGAACCAGCTATAAAATGAAGTGTTTTTCTATAGTTCTCTATAGGATACATAGGATATATTCAGTAATTCCTACAGAAACACAGTGGTGCATTTTAAGTAATGCAACACTGAGTCCATCTCTATGCAAATGCTATAACACACACACACACACACACACACACACACACACACACACACCACAATTGCATAAGAAAACAAGTTACTTACAATTTTTACATTTCTATGTTGTCTATGTTCACTGTAGGTAACAAAATTTTACGGGACCATATCATTATTTATGGACCAACATTCACCAAAATATTGCCATGTGGCGTACATCTCAATCATGTACACAATGCACTGTGCTACTAAATTGTTGATCATTACATGTTATGTTTAATGGACATTTAATAAGATCTTGACATATGTTATTTTAGGTTTTGTCAAAATAATGTTAAATATTACCAACAAGAAACTTTGAATGACATAAGCCACTATATCAGCTAGGTTTCTCTGCAGAGGAAATCAGGGGAATGATTATACAAGTATGTACATATTTGAACTGATTTACGCAGTTGTGCACTCTGTCAAGTCTGAAATCTATAGGAACATATCCGAGATGGAAGAATAGTCTTTTCATTTAATTACATGTCAGTATCTCTTTCAGGGTGTGTATAGCCACAGTACATGTGTAAGAATCAGGAGGAGACAGTTCTCTCCTTCCATGATGTAGATTCTGGGTATCAAACTCCATTTGGCAGTGTTTTAGGCACCAGATGTGACTTACTGAGCCATCTTGCTGGTCCAGTGTGGAGACAGTTGAACAAACACTGGGTAAATAGTACTTAGTCAAATGCCAAACAATTACTTTAAATGTTATTTTTATTTGTGTTTGCAATATAAACTGCAACAATCCCTTGTCTAGATCCAACACTGGGGGGCAGACATTTCCTTCTTCCTTCCAGTCTCTCTTTATCTCCCATGCCTGCCTCACCTTCCTTGTCCTCCTCTACCTCTTATTCCTCACTCTTCTCATCCATCTCCTCTCTTTCCTTCTGTTCCCCCTTCCTCCTTATCTTTTCTAAGTTTCCTTGTGGCTGGTCTCCTTTCATATCACTTCACCACAAAATTTTATCATAGCATGTCTTCTTCTAAATAAATAAAAAAGTTAAGGGCCATCCTTGAAAGTATCCTCACCGGAAGAAACTCCCTCCTTACTGTCTGACAAGCATTTCCTGGATACAGGTGGTAGTGATGCAGCTGTCTGCTTTTAAGTGATGTCCGTCTATGGTACAAAAACATAAATATGGCCAACATTTACATCATTATATTGGGCTTTTCATGGGACTACAGGTATGCTCACATGGAGATGGCCTGGAGATACTATAGCACAAATGGAGCCCATGGAATTTTGAGCTTCTTTATCCTTTAAACTATGTCTCCTGGGCCTCTGTGAGCCTGATCGAGTATTGTTATGCACACTCAACTGTTTGACCAGTTGTGGGAGATAATATCCAGTTCCTGATAGGTTCTCAGTTTATATGTTCACTTAGTGGCTCATCAGCAAACACTCATTCTATGCCAGTCATAGTAAGAGTCTAATGAGTGTTTCTCAGAATAGAGTACTTGTCCATTGAGGACAGGAAGTTTAACTTTAAATGCTTAAAGCTCTAGAAGTAAAATGATTCTTAGGCAAACAAAGACCTCATAGACCAGTGGTTCTCAGTCTGTGGGTCACAACCATCAGAAAACCACATTTCTGATGTGATATATGATGTAAAATACAGAATTTTTCAGTAGTAAAGCTATATTGACAAGGTAGAAACAAATAAAATTTTATGGTTGGGGATCACCACAACATGAGAAACTATTAAAGGGTCTCAGCAGGAGGAAAGTTGAGAATCACTGCTATAGAGTAACAGAAAGAAATGAATGAAAAACAAAGAGAGAAAGAAAGATGAAAAGAGCAGGTTACTGAAAGATTCCAAAAGGGACCCCATGGCATTGTTCCTCTTCCCTATATATAAAATGTTAACTACAGAAACACAGTGTTTACCTTTGGAAGAATACAGTGCTGTTCCTCACACACTGGACCCCTTTCAATTGCACTGGAGTACCAGGCTCTGAATTTTGTCAGACTAATGCCCTTATTTCAAAGATGTAAATGTATTAATAGTAAGTTTAGTGTGTTTTTTACTTCTTGTGTCACTGGAGTAATTATATATACCTTGTATACTAGGAAGGTAATCTTCAGTTTTTTAGTCATTCATGGTGGCTGTCCTTAGCTTCTGGAGTAGTCTTTTCCCAGGTACAAACTATATTGCACATTCCAGGAAGCCAACATGGGCATAATTACAGTTGCTGAGCAGATATATTTCTGTTATGAATTCAAGATCTTGGGAAATAACTAAGGGCTGAACTCATGGATCCACTAGATTCATTGTGAATTGAGTTTCAACTAAAGCTATGATGCTCAGTTCATTAGCATAGCCTCTAGTCTGTCTAATAGAACTATCTTTCTTTAGAGACATTCTTGCTAGAGGAAGTTGTGCCAACCAGTATCTGTATTTCTTTAAAGGTTTCATGAGAAGCCTTGCAAGCATGTTTCAGACAACATGGCTGTCAGGGATCATGGCTAATATATTCTCAGGCCAGGAGGCCCGGAACACTTGGCCAGAAGTTGTTATTTCAGTCCTGCAACAGAATTTCTTCCTTTGAAAAACTTGTGTACAACAAGGATTTTAAAATTAGCTTGAAGCTCAATTAGAATTTTGAGAATAAAAATCCTTTTATTAAAACAAGCTGATCAAAAATATTTACCATCTTGACTAATGAATATATTATTTTTTTCTTTTAAAATCTTTCATGCTTCACTTTTAACTCCTCTTTTTTTTTTTAGTTTTATTTTTTTCCATTTTGGAGGATCATGCGTTTTTGATCAGATCAAACACACAGTGTTTGATACTATACACATACTAGCTAAATGTTCTACTTTTGAAGTATATCATTCTGAGAATGAATGAAATATATTAGACAAAATGCAAAATTATATTATAGTTACCAAAATTGTGTTATATATTGTGATAAGACAGCAATATAGACTTCGCTATTTATATATGAGATTATATGACAGACTACATGAATGACAGTTTCTTCTTGTCAAGCAGAACTCAGAAAAGTTAAAAGGAGAGGATATTACATGGCATTGAAGGGTAAATGTGACTAAGAATTCCAGTTTACCATACAAGGCTACAAATGATTATGCATAGAAAGATATATATATATATGCATAAACACACACATATACTACCAGGCATATAGGCTTATAGAAAACAATGGGATTACTAAATAGGAAAGACCAGACACACATACTCTAAAGAATAACTCTAGAGACCCATATAGTTCACCCACCCCACAAAGATGGGAGAACTGCTACTAACAATGCTTCTGTGAGGAGCAGAAGGCAGAGACTTAGAGAAGAAAGACTTTACATTAGAGAAATCTATGCACATTACCTCTGCCACTTGGTGGGTGATTAATGATGCCTCTGATTAGAAGAGATAATAATAATGTGGCACATTGTGCTCTTGTCCCCAGTAATAAATAACTATAATTTAATTATGAAAACATTCAGTAATACTTTCAGTGGAATTGCATTGATAAGTGTCAAGGAAATTCTTAGCATTGTTAGGTTCTTTGAGCACAAAGAAAATGTAAGAAAGGGTTCAAGCAAGAGGAGGCTGAGAAGATAGGAGGAATAAATGCAGTATGATGCCCTGGATGAAATTCAAGCACAAAGGGAAATCACAAAGGGAAACCAAGGAAGTATTATTAAAACTTTTCTTTAGGCAGAAATGCATCAGCCATTTCAGAAAATATAATAAATATGTCATGCCTATGGAAGGTGTTAATACTATAAATAAATGAATTTGTCTAAGTAGAAAATCTGCTCATTTCAATGTTTTCTATAAATCTATAACTTACAGCCATTAAAGTTTATGTAATAAAATACAAGAAAATGTTTAAAAGACTCAATTCTTGTCCTTTTGGGGTAGAGTTTTCCTTCTAGTAACTTCTGTAAAGGCAGATTTGTGGAAAGGAACTGTTTGAATTTGTTTTTGTCATGAAATATTTTGTTTTCTCTGTCAATGGTTATTGATAGTTTCACTGGGTATGGCAGTCTGGCCTGGCATCAATCAAAGAAAGAATAAGCAGGCTACCAAGATGAGACTTGATAGCCTATGACCGTATAGTGAGGGAGGAGTTCCCTCACATTCTTAGACCTAGGGGAGGGGAATAGGGTAAAAGTGGGAGGGAGGGAGGATACAAGTGATGGGATAACAATTGATTAGTAATCTGAATAAATTAATTAAATAAAAAAGACTCAATGCATGTTAGATATTTTATAACTTATAATCACTAAAAATAGTTTTATTGCAAATATACTATGATTGTATAGTAATTAAAATGTTTGGGATCCCACACCAAACTTCGTTTCTGAGTGAACAACTGAAATTATGATCTAATGTTTTGATGAAATATGGTGGAAGACTTGAATTTTAAAAAGGAAGCTGTGTACTTTTGCCAGGGATAACAGGTAAAGTACCTGCAGATCTTCAGCTCTCCCTCCATTCCTCCAAGTCCAATCACCTAGTCTCATCCCTGCTTTTTATCAGAGCACCTGAAGTCACTTCCACCATCTCTGGTAGATCTCAAAGATCCACCTGATCTCCAATTCCTGACTTCAAAGCTCTGTTCCTCCCCTCATGGCAGCAGGTACTCCCTGCTAAAATGCTGGCCACTCAGTCAGGGAAACAGGTAGGTTAATGGCAGGTCTTCACATCTTCCTCTTTTCCTCTAAGTTAGCCTCCCAGCCTCACTCCAGCACTACAGCGGAACACATGATGCAGCCTTCCTTTCCCTTCTGCCCCCATCTCCAGTGGAACACACAGGTCTTCCCCTCCAAACTTTCTTCCCACAACTCACTGCATTGTCCCAGGCCCCACTCCGTGGGAACCCACAGGCCACTCTGACCAGGGAAGCAAGCAGGCTAATTGCAAAAGTCTCACCTCTCCCTTTGTTTCTCGAACCTTCCAATCTCATCCTCAGCTCTGTAGTAGACGTTCTGCTGAGACCTCTCCCTACTTCCTGCTGCCATTCCCAGTGGACTAGGAGGATCCCTGTATAATACCCTGCTTTATTCCCTCTCGTGAAGCATTTTGACTGCACAAACTCGTGCCCATTCCTTCTAAAAAAATATATTTTATTTACTTTAGATCCTCTTCCATTTCTCCTCTGAGATGGGAGGCCTCCCAGAGTTATCAACCAACCTTGGCATAACAATTTGGAGTAGGAACGTCTTCTATTGAGGTTAGACAAGGCAGCCCAGTTAGAAGAAAGGGATCCAAAGGCAGGCAACAGAGTCAGACACAGCCCCTGACCCTGCTGTTAGTGTTCCCGTGTGAAGACAAAGCTGCACTTCCGTCACGTATGTGTAGGAGTTTCAAGCATGCTCTTTAGTTGGCGATTGAGTCTCTGTGGGCCCAGGTTGCTTGATTCTGTGCATTTTTTTGTGGTATCCTTGACCTCTCTGGTTCCTTCAACCCATCATTCCTCCTTGGCAAGATTTTCTACGTTCTGCCTGATGGTTGGCTGTTAGACTCTCCATCTTTCCATCATCTGATGAGTGAAGCCTCTCAGAGGACAGTAATGCTAGGCTCCTGTCTGCAGGTATAGAAGAATGTCACTAATAGTGTCAGAGGTGGGCTCACTCTCATGGCAAGGGTCTCAAGTTAGGCCAGTCATTGCTTGGTCCTTCTCTCATTTCTGCTCCATCTTTATCTCCGTTCATCTGGTACGCAGAGAAAATTTTACGTTAACGGTTTTGTGGGTGAGTTGGTGTCCTCATCCCTCCACTGTAGGCTTTGCCTGGTTACAGATGACAGCTCTTTCTGGCCCCATGTCCCTTATTCTTATAAGTCTTAGCTAGAGTCAGCTTCATTAATTCCTGGGAGTTTCCCTTGCCCTTGTTTTCTAGCTGTTCTCAGAGATTCCAGTTTTCTCTCCCTCTGTCTTCCCCACACTGAACCCCTCCTGTTCCTCCCCCACCCCTAACATCCTATTCTCCCCCTCCACTCTCTCCCTTAATTATACTTTATTTCCATTCTCAGTGAGATTCAATCATCCTTTCTTGGACCTTCATTGTTACTTTGTTTCTTTGGGTCTGTGTACTGTAGCATGATTATCCTGTACTTTACTGCTAATACCAACTTATAAGTGAGCACATACCATGAGTGTTTTCCTGGGTCTGGCTTACCTCACTCAGGATATTTTCTAGTTCTATCTATTTGTCTGCAAATTTTATGAGGTTCTTGTTTTTAATAGCTGAGGAGTAAGTATTCCATTGTGTAAAGGTACCACAGTTTACCCACTCTTCAGTTGAGGGACATTTAGGTTGTTTCTAGTTTCTGGCTATTATGAATAAAGCTGCTATGAACATAGTTGAACAGGTGCCCTTGTGGCGCAATTGAACATCTTGTGGGTATATGCCCAGAAGCGGTTAAGCTGGGCCTTTTAAAAATTATCATAATTTATACATAGTACATCCCAGTTGTTATCACTTAGCTTGTATCTTCCCATTCCCACCCTCACTCACTCTTCTGCCCTATTCCCCTCCCCTAGACTTTTGACAAGGAGTCCCTCCTCCCACACCTTCTGAACACAGCGTATCAGGTCTCATCCTGATAGCTTGGATTCCCTTCCTCTGTGTGCGCACAGGGCATTCCCTCCAAAGGGAAGTGATCAAACCACAAATAACAGAGTTCATATCAGAGACAGGACCCACTCTGCCCCTTACCTTGGAGGATGAGCTGTGCATTGGCTATATCTGAACAAGGGGTCTAGGTTCTCTGCATGCATTATTCTTGGTTGATACATCAATTTGTGCAGCCCCCCTCAGGGTCTAGATCTGCCTGCTTTAATGGTCTTCCTGTGGGGCTCTTGACCCCTCTAGGTCCTTCCATATCTCCTACTCTTCCATAGAATTCTCATCACTCTACCCAGAAACTGGCTTGGAGTTCCAGCAACTGTCTAGATCCCCCACTGGGTAGTCTCTCAGAGGACATCTATGTTGAGGTAATGTAAGTGAGTATATACCATGCGTGTTTTTCTGGGTCTGGGTTATTTCACTCAGGATGATCCTTTTTAGTTCCGTCCATTTGTCTTCAAATTTTTAGATTTCCTTGCTTTTGATAGCTGAGTAGTATTCCATTGTGTAAATGTACTTCAGTTCCTTTATCCATTCCTTGGTTGAGGGATATCTAGGTTGTTTACAGGTTCTGGCTATTATGAATAAGGCTGCTACGAACATAGTTGAGCAAATGTCCTTGTAGTATGGTGTAACATCATTTGGGTATATGTCCAGGAGCAATACAGTTGGGTCTTGAGGCATCAATATATTCACTTTCCTGAGAAAGCACCAGATTGATTTCCAAAGTAGTTGAACAAGTTTGAACTCCCATCAGCAGTCAAGGAGTATTCCCCTTTCACCACATCCACACCAGCATGTGCTGTCACTTCAGTTTTTGATCTTAGCCATTCTGAGAGGGTCAGATGGATTCCCAAAGTCATTTCTATTTGCATCTTCTTGATAACTAAGGACACTGGACATCTCATTAAGTGTTTCCTGGCCAGTTCAATATTATTCTGTTGAGAATTCTCTGTTTAGTTCTGCACCCCATTTTTTAATTGAATAATATGGTTTGGTGGTTTTAAATTTCTTGACTCCACATAATGATGCTATGAAGAAAAAGCATTAATAAAGATAAGTTTTCTTTATAAAGATAGATGAAAAAATACTAAAAACATACTTGCAAGCCAAATCTAAGAATACATCAAAAATATCAACACCATGAGAGGGTAGGCTGTTGTTTTTAACAAAATCTCCACCATTCAATTTTACCATTAAAGACTGAAGAGCCAGATGTTGGGGAGAAATCCTGTTAGCTCAGAGAGTAAGAGAAAGCAACCAACTAACCTTTCTCCTCAGTTACCATTCCAGAATCTACCCTCCCACATGCCACCATCTCAAACCACCTCCTTCAAACTGAATATCCCTTTCTTCTATTTCTTCTGGATCTCTTCACCCATGACTTCCTCCTCTCGCTATGTTTTTTCTTAGTAATCCTATCTTCACTTTCTGTCAGCTGGTTGCTTGCTCCACTTCTTCACCTATCTATGTTTGATTTTATTTAATACTATTTATAATATATAAACATAAAGCTCTTGGATTAAAGGTGTTGCTAGGGCTGAGCCACACCTTAACGAAAATCAGGCTTTTCCATTATGTAACACATCTTAGAGTTGAACAGAAGGTTCAACATGCATATGTCAATAAATGTAACCTACCATATAAATAATATGAAAGAGAAAAGCATAAGCATCTCATTAGACGCAGAGAATGCTTTGGACAAAATCCTGCATCCTCCATTATATCATAAATCTGCCAATGACTTGTTGTGTAAGTGTATGGCAATAGTTATCTTATGCATTTTAGCAAAATAAAATTAAGGTGACAACTCCAAAACATATTCAGCATTCTTTTTTATTTATTTTTATTTTTTATTTTATTTATTTTTATTTTTTAATTAATTTATTCTTGTTACATCTCAATGGTTATCCCATCCCTTGTATCCTCCCATTCTTCCCTCCCTCCCAGTTTTCCCTTATTCCCCTCCCCTATGACTGTTCCTGAGGGGGATTACCTCCCCCTGTATATGCACATAGGGTATTAAGTCAATTCTTGGTAACCTGCTGTCCTTCCTCTGAGTGCCACCAGGTCTCCCCCTTCAGGGACATGGTCAAATGTGAGGCACCAGAGTACATGAGAAAGTCATATCCCTCTCTCCACTCAAGTGTAGAGACTGTTCTGACCATTGGCTAGATCTGGGTAGGGGTTTATAGTTTACCGCCTGTATTGTCCTTGGCTTGTGCCTTAGTTTATGTTACATGAAATATTCAGGTTTTACTGGAAATGGCCAGTTTCAATCCTATGGGAGCCAACAATCAGTGATAGTTAAGACCATTCCTGTGTTGCTTTTCTGAATTTACTTGACCAAGCATTCCTTAATCTCATACATAGACTGTGTCAGAGGAGGAAGTACTTTAGTCTTTCAAAGACAGAGTAAATTTTGAGCAGCATATTTTCCTATTTTGAAGACTACATATTTTTCTGTGAAATTTTCTTTATGTAATCATTATGCATAGATGGACAGTACTTTGTTTTACAGTATAGAGATGCTATTTTTGACAATGCTTGGGTTTTTATGCTTAAGCTACAGTATAAACAAAATGCTAAAATAAATGTTTTAAAACATATGTATTTAAATCTATAATTATTACTTAGTTACACAGTGATCTCTAAGTGAAAATGTTTGTTGGTTATTTCTATTTCAACTGTCTTATTTTTATGCAAACTGATGAGTAACTTGCTTTATCACATTCACAATGCTTGTGAATAAAAATTTAAGTTCCAGAAAGAATTATTCATGCATGGAGCTTTTCAATTAAGAAGAGTAAGGTTATTTAACTTCTCATTCAGAGATAACCAGATAAAAGGCAACACTTAATTAAACTTTGATTTTCTTCCTCTCACAAAGTCAGGTTTCAAAACAAATGGTTCAATTGAGGAAGAACCTGAGAAAAGAGACTTGTCCCATGGCCAGTCAGCCTGTACAAAGGCAGGTGGAGAGGCCTGGCATGTCTCCATCACACTAGATGACTGAAAATTGTCCATCCTTTGCCAAAGCTTGAGATGAACATTTTTGATGTCTTCTTTTCCACATTGTTGTGTTTTCTTTTAAGAAGCTGCCTATATTGTCTTCCCACAGCAGTATTTTGGTTTATTATGCTAAGTCTGTGTCCTGTGTTGATCTCCATGCTGCTTATAACAACTTATTCTTTCTGTCTTTACAGACTTCATCCTTCACAGTGCCACAGCACATGGATTTCAGAACTACCTGTGAGGAGGTAGGTCAAAGATTTTCTACTAGTTATAGATTGTTACAGCAAACAACTTGCCAGACTCTATGGACAAAGAAACACTGCTTTCCCCCTCCCCCTCCCAAAAAAAAACAAGTGAAAGGCTCATTACAACCAAAGTACATTTTATTCTTTAGAGGTAGAAACCCAAGGTCACTTGGGAAGCCTTGCATCCTAACTCTTTGTAGAGTGTGTAAGCATCACTCAACTGCTCTTCTCCAGGAGCAACACACTGCATGATGATGCAGAAGAAAGCTTCTAGAAGGTGCTGTCTGCACATAAGCTGTTCTAACTTTAAATAGATTGTGATTCATATCATCACTAATACCTTAGGATTTCATGATCCTGTGTAAGTATTTCAAGCAACTGGAATTCTGTGCAGCACTGCACTTAAACTTTGGTATGAGTTAAAGCGATGGGAACTTGGGTATATGGTGGGATACACTGTGACACACTACAGCTTCCACGACAAGATATTTTTCTCTGTTGGTAGGAGAAGTTTGCAAGGGTGGAGGATGGGTATAAGAGAAAGGGGATATGAGTGGATTTGGGGTACATGATGTGAAATTCACAAAGAACTAATAAAAAGATTTTTTAAAGCTAAAAAAAAGTGATGTATATTTCTTTCAGGCTATGAGAATCCCTTCATGGGTATATTTCCATTATATATGGACTTGCGCATTGCGGAATATAACATTATACTTTAGGAAAAATGACTGTATTTTTTCTCATTCTCTAAGATTCATTCAAAACATTATTTTTTTTATATTTTTCAGAAAAAAGGTAAATTTTATAGATAAACATACTTTGCATTATCCTAAGAATTTTTGGTATTTTATTCTACAGACAAGCCTACACTACACACACAAGTTATAACTCAGTGTCTGTGTTAGCATTAAAAATCAAACAAAAAGAGCAAAATCTTTACTTATAATATGATTTAAATATTGACCTTTAATATTTTAAATGGCATATAGTTTAAACCTTTCCATGAATTTATGAAAAATAAGTCCTGTGATAGTATTAAGAAATTGTAAAAGTATCTGATCTAGAAAATTCTACATGGTCTTGCCACCAAGGAGAGGTGATTGTATCGGGAGCACCAGAGTTCGTGTCAGAAGAAGTCTATACTTCATCCACAACCGTGGAGAATGAGCTGTCCATTGGCTATATATGAACAGGGGCCTAGATTCTTGGCATGCATTGTCCTTGATTGGTGCAACAGTTTGTGTAGGCCACCATGCATTCAGATTGGTGGGTCTTGATGGTCTACTTGTGGTGTTTCTGAACCCTCAGGGTCCTTTCATCCCCACTTCTTCCATACAATTCTCAGTGCTCTGCCCAGAGTCCAGCAGCAAGTCACAGCATCTGTGCTGATTCCCAATTGTGTGGAGTCTCTCAGAAAACATCTATATTGGGCCAATATCCACTTGTAAGTGAAAATATAATATAAATGTTTTTCTGGGTTTGGGTTACCTTCCTCATGATGATCGTTTCTAGTTCCATCCATTTGCCGGCAAATTTCAAGATTTCCTTGTTTTTAATAGCTGAGTAGTATTCCATTGTGTAAATGTACCATAGTTTCTTTATCCATTCTTTGGTTGAGGGACATCTAGGTAACTTCCAGATTCTGGCTATTATGGATAAAGCTGCTATGAACATAGTTGAGCAAATGTTCCTTGTTATATAGTGGAGCATCTTTCAGGTATATGCCCAAGAGTGGTACAGCTAGGACTTGAGATAGCACTATTCCCAATTTTCTGAAAAAGTGGCATATTGACTTCCAAGAAGGATGCATTCTCACCATCAGTGGAGAAGTGTTCCCTTTTCTCCACATTCTTGACAGCATGTGCTATCACATGAGTTTTCGATCTTAGCCATTCTGGTAGGTGTAAAATGGATTCTCAGAGTTGTTTTGATTTGTATTTCCCTTATCACTAAGGATTTTGGGCATTTTGTTAAGTGTTTCTTGGACATTTGATTTTCCTCTGTTGAGAATTCTCTGTTTAGTTCTGTACCACATTTTTAAAAATTGATAATCTCACTTCGTGGTGTTCAATTTCTTGAATTCTTTGGATATTCACCCATTGTCAGATAAGATTTGTGAAGATCTATTGTTGATTCAACCTTAGTAAGTGGAATTTATCAAGATAAATGTCCATTTCATTTAGATATTCAAATTTTGTGACATATATTCTTTTGCAGTAAAATCTAATGATTTTTTGGATACCCTCAGTCTCTGTTGTTATGTCTCCCTTTTTATTTCTTTTCTTTTTCTTTTCTTTCTTTCTTTCTTTCTTTCTTTCTTTCTTTCTTTCTTTCTTTTTTTCATTTGGATACTGTCTCTCTGCCTTTTAATTAGTTTGGCTAAGGGTTTGTCTATCTTGTTAATTTTATCAAAGAATTATCTCTTGGCTTCATTGATTCTTTGAATTGTTCTCTTTCTAATATATTGATTTCAGCCTCATGTTTCATTATTTTCAGCTGTCTACTCCTCTTGGGTATGTTGGTTTCTTTTTTCTAGGGCTTCCAGATGTGCTTTTACATTGCTTGTATGAGATGTTTCTTATCTCTTTATGAAGGTACTCAGTACTTTGCATTGCTTTCATTGTGTGCCATAAATTTGGGTATATTGTATTTTCATTTTATTTGAATTTTAGGAAGTCCCTATTTTCTTTCTTTATTTTTTTTCCAACTCAGTTATTGAGTAGAAAGCTGTTCAGTTTTCATGTGCATGCATGGTTTTGGTTATTTCTGTTGTTGTTGAGGTCCAGCTTTAGTTCATACTGACATGATAGGATACAAGGTATTATTTCAATCTTCTTATATCTGTTGAGGCTTGTTTTGTCAATTCTCGAGAAGGTTCTGTGAGGTATTGAGAAGAAGGTCTAATCTTTTGTGTCTTGGTGAAATGTTCTGTAGATATTTCTTAGGTCCATTTGATTCATGATATCTATTAGTGTCATTATTTCTCAGTTTAGCTTCTGTTTTGTTGACCTATCCTTTGACCAAAGTAGGGTGTTGAAGTCACTCACTACTAATGTGTGGGGATCAATGCGTGGTTTAGATGTATTAATGTTTCTTTTACAAATGTATGTGCCCTTGTATTTGGGGCATAGGTGTTCAGAACTGTGATATCATCCTGGCTGAGTTTTCTTTTCTTTTCTCTTTTTACATTAACTTTTTTTTTTATTAATTTATTCTTGTTACATCTCAATGGTTCTCCCATCCCTTGTATCCTCCCATTCTTCCCTCCCTCCCAGTTTCCCCTTCTTCCCCTCCCCTATGAGTGTTCCTGAGGGGGATTGCCTCCCCCTGTATATGCTCATAGGGTATAAAGTCTCTTCTCGGTAACCTGCTGTCCTTCCTCTGCGTGCCACCAGGTCTCCCCCTCCAGGGGACATGGTCAAATGTGAGGCACCAGAGTACATGAGAAAGTCATATCCCACTCTCCACTCAAGTGTGGAGACTGTTCTGACCATTGGCTAGATCTGGGTAGGGGTTTAAAGTTTACCGCCTGTATTGTCCTTGGCTGGAGCCTCAGTTTGACCGGGACCCCTTGGCCAAAATCTGCCTATCATAATGTTCTACTTGTAGGTTTCTAGGACCCTCTAGATCCTTCTACTTTGCTATTCTCCCATGCTTCTCTCATCTAGAGTCCCAATATGATGTCCTTACCTCTGTCCCAGTTTCCTGGTAAGGGAAGGCTTTCTTAGGACATGCCCATTGGGCTAGTATGCAGATATAAGTGAGTATATACTATTTGAGTCTTTCTGCTTCTGGGTTAACTCACTCATTATGATCATTTCCAGCTCAATCCATTTATCCACAAATTTCAGGAATTCCTTGTTTTTAATAGCTGAGTAGTATTCCATAGGGTATATGTACCACAGTTTCTTTATCCATTCTTTTACTGAGGGACACTTAGGCTGTTTCCATGATCTGGCTATTATGAATAAGGCTACTATAAACATTGTTGAGCAAATTTTCTTGTTGTGTGCTGGTGCATCTTCTGGGTATATTCCAAGGAGTGGAATAGCTGGGTCTTGAGGAAGCCCAATCCCAGTTTTCTGAGATAGCACCAGATAGATTTCCAAAGTGACTGTACTAGTTTGCATTCCCACCAGCAATGAAGGAGTGTTCCTCTCTCCCCACATCCTCTCCAGCATGTGGTGTCGCTTGAGTTTTTGATCTTAGCCATTCTGATGGGTGTAAGATGGAATCTCAGAGTTGTTTTGATTTGCATTTCCCTGATGACTAAGGAGGTTGAGCATTTCTTTAAGTGTTTCTCAGCCATTTGATATTCCTCTCTTGAGAATTCTTTGCGGAATATAAAGTGTTCTTCCTTATCTCTCTTGATTAATTTTGGTTAAATGTCTATTTTATTAGACATTACTTGTTTCTGTTTGCTTGTAAATTTTCTTCCAGCCTTTTTCTCTCAGTAAATGTCTCTTTGTGGCTGAGGTGTGTTTCTTGTAAGCAGCAGGCTATTGCATCCTGTTTATTTCATTCTGTTAGTCTGTGTTTCTTCATTGGAGAGTTGAGACCATTGATACTGAGAGATATTAATGACCAGTGACTGTTAGATCCTTTTATTTTGATATTGGTTCTGGTAGTGTGTTTGTGTGCCTGCCTAATTTCTGTTTCGCTAAGGTGAAGTTATCTAATTCCTGTTTTTTCCTGGATAGAGTTAGCCTCCTTAAGTTGGAGTTTTCCTTCTAATATCTTCTGTAGGACTGGATTTATGTACAGGTACTAGTTAAATTGGTTTTTGTCATGGAATATCTTGTTTTCTCTATCTATAGTATTTTTTAATTTTTTTATTAATTTATTCTTGTTACATCTCAATGGTTATCCCATCCCTTGTATCCTCCCATTCTTCCCTCCTTCCCATTTTCCCCTTATTCCCCTCCCCAATGACTGTTCCTGAGGCAGATTTCCTCTCCCTGTATATGCTCATAGGTTATCAAGTCTCTTCTTGGTAACCCCTACCCAGATCTAGCCAATAGACAGAACATTCTCCACAGTTGAGTGGAGAGTGGGGTATGACTTTCACATGTACTCTGGTGCCTCATATTTGACCATGTCCCCTGGAGGGGGAGACCTGGTGGCACTCAGAGGAAGGATAGCAGGTTACCAAGAAGAGACTTGATATCATCTACAGTTATTCAAAGCTTTGCTGGGTATAGTAGTCTGGCCTCTCATCTGTGGCCTTTTAGGGTTTGTAAGACATCTTCCGAGGCTCTTCTGTCTTTTAGGGTCTCTGCTGAGAAGTCGGGTGCAATTTTGGTAGTTTTGCCATTTTATGTTACTTGTCATTTTTGCCTTGCCACTTTTAATATTTTTCTTTGTTCTGTACATTTAGTGTTTTGATTATTCTTTGGTGGGAGGATTTTCTTTTCTTGTCTGTTCTATTTGATGTTCTCTTGGCCTCTTTCATCTTGATAGGCATCTCCTCCTTTAAATTGGATAAATTTTAATTTTTGATTTTGTTGAAAGTATTTTCTAGGCCTTAGAGCTGGGCATTTTCTTTTGTCTTGGTTCCTTTATCCTAGCCTATTCCCTATCTTTTGACTTTGAAACAGGCATTCAAGTAAGACACAGGCATACATGTGGTAGAACATTCAAAGTATAGAGTATTACCAAATGGAACCACATCTTTCTTGTAAAGAAATTGAAGAAACTTGATAAGACAGTTTCCATTTAAAACACTTTAACAAATATTAATTTCTTTTTTCATTTTTTTAATTTTCCCTTTTATTTTTGAGATTATGACTTAATTAAAAAATTTACCTCTTCCCTTTCCTCCCTCAAAGTCCTGCTATATGGCCATTCCCATTCTTCTTTAAATTAATGGCCTCCTTTTTAAAAAACTAATTGTTATTGTATGCATATCTGTATATTCACATATATTCCTAAGTACACTTTGTAAAGTCCCTTTAATATTCTTTGCATGTTGTTTACCAGGATGACTGACATTGGACAACTGATTGATGTGCTTTTCCTTGGGGAGGGCCACCTTTCCCTTTCTCAGCTTTACTCATTTAACCTGTAGCTTTCTGTGTAGAGATGAGGCTTTCTTGCATTTTTCTTGATCCAATTTGTCATGCTTATTAATGTCCTTGTTGAGCTCATGTTTGCTCACTTGTGTTATTGAAACATTATGGGTATAGCTTCTGCTATTGCTAGGAAATACAACCACAATCTCACAACAAAGTCCCCTGGTCTTTTGTCTCTTAAACTTTTTCTGCCTCCTCTTCCACAATATTTCCCTTGCCTTAGGTGTGGTAATGGTTTGTAGATTTGGGATTAGGCTTTAGAATTCTGTATATTGATTGGTTTTGGTATTCTGTAGTAATCTTCATCTGATACAAAGGAAAGTTTCCTTGATGAAGGAGGAAGACCACACTTAACTATGAGTATAAGAGTAAATGATTATAGATATTGAAATTTTATTTATTTATTTTTATACAGTATTCTGCCCACATGTGTGCCTGCACACCAGAAGAAGGCACCAGATCTCATTATAAATGGTTGTGAGCCACCATGTGTTTGCTGGGAATTAAACCCAGGACCTTTGGAAGAACAAACAGTGTTCTTAAACTCTGAGCCATCTCTCCAGACCTAGATTTTCTTTTTAGAGAGTATGCTGGCTAAACAAATTAGTTGTTGGTTTATTCTCTCTCTAATAAGCCTTACTTCATTAGCACTCAGTAATTCTGGTCATGGTCAATCTCCTTCTTTTGAGTAAATCTTAACTTCAGTTTGTGAACTATTGATTACTGCCAAATACATTTGTTTCTACTATATCATTAGAGCTGTTGTCCCATGATATTCATTGATGTCTTTCATATATAGCTTTGTTTGGTAGGACTGTTGATTGCTTCTCTCCTCTGGAAACTAGAATTGTGTTTTTGGTACCATAAATGTAGTTCTCAAGGAGTAGGTATTCAGATATTTCTCCTTGCTGGTTCCATTGGACATCCTCTGTGTACTCTAGATACCAATCACTTATCTAGTAGTTCTCTGTAGAGTCATATCACAAACTATCTTATAAGGGAGAAGAAACCCAGCTCAAAAGCACAGGAAAAATTTTAAAGAAATTGTAAAAGAATGTCTTCTCTACCTAAAGAAGACGGTGCTTATCATAGTACAGAAAACATACAGAATACCAAATATACAGGACATGAAAACAAGTTTTCTACAACATGTACGAATCAAAACACTCAGTGGATGAAACAAAGAAAATATTTTATAAGACACTAAAACAAATAACTAAGATAGCAAGCCTATTAGAATAACACCTGACTTCTTACTGGAGACTCCAAAATCAGGAGGGCCAGGGAAGATGCTACACAAGCTCCCAGAAACCAAAGGTTCCAATCTAGGCTACAATACCAAGTAAAGTTATCAGTTACAATAGACAGAGAAAGAAAAACATTGCACAATAAAATAAAATTGAGCAATTTCTATCAATCCAGCTATACAGAAGATCATAGGAGGAAAACTTCAGTCTGAAGATGTTAACTATACATCTAAGAAAACACAACAAAAAATCTTAGGAAAAATCAAACAAAGAAGAAAATCCCACACCATAACAAATACTTCTCATTGATAATTATAGTAATAGAATCAATTATTCAATCAAGAGGCACAGAGTAAAAATTGAATTAGAAAACATGATCTATGAATTAGAATCCATGCTTGACACTGCTCCATTGTCTCAAAACCTGAGATGAATAAGCCATGGGCCCAGAGGAAAACTAGATACTATTGTTCTCCCAAAGAGTATAGCAATAAACTGATTTCTAATGACAAATGACTGTATACATACATCTATATCCATAGATCAATGCCTCCCTCAGCCATCATTTGGGAAGCATCTCCTTGAATCATATAGGAACTAATACAGAGACCTTCAATTGGACAATGAATAGAGTAAAACATATCAGACCACTCAGTGTTAAGTTGTTCGACTTCACTAAACTCCTCCCCTCATGGTTCAGGGTTCTCTGTAGAGGAAGGGGTCAAAAGAATATAAGACCCAGAAGGATAAGTGCCTCCAAGGAAAAAGTACTCCTCAGACGTAACAGGACTGATGTAATTGATGCACACATGACCTCACAGTGACTGTAACAGCTCACACAGTGCCAATACAAAAAATAGAAATAAAATCTTCAGTAGATTTTTGTTGTCACGTATATCTTTGGGCATTTATTTTTTTATTAATTTTTTTATTGCATAGTTTAGTTTCTGATTTTGTGTTTATGTTTGAGTTTTCTTTTTTCTGTTTATTTATGGGTTTTTTTTGTTCATTGAAGAGAGAGAGGAAAAAAAAGGGTATAGAGTTGTGTGGGCAAGGGAGGTAGGATGGATCAGGAGGAGTTGGGAGATTGGAAATTGTGATCAGAATATATTATATGAAAACAAAATTTTTTAATCAAAAATGTCCTTATAGAAAAAAGTCTGATGTATATATTTGTGAAAGACCTCTATGAAAAGTTTTTGTTAAATTTAAAGATTTCTAATAATCTTTCTGTACATGTCACATACATTTCTCCACAGTTTGGAGATAAATGCTTGCCAATGAAATTTATGTCAACAAAGAAAAAGGATGAGCATATGTCATAAGGTTATACTAAAATGTTGAATCATCAATATATTGTGGTTTTTAATTCGTACAAAATTTGGATTTGGTATATTTGAAGGCTGCTGGACAAAAACAGTCATGGGGAAGGGGAAAGCAAACCTCTCTATGTAATAGTTAATCCTAGTCCTCCAGTTGTATAGCTTTAGGGGAAAATAATTCACTAGTTACAGAGGAGTCTGTTACTGAGTTTCTCCTCCATCGGTCAATGTGTTTACACTTGATGGGCATCTGGGTTAAGACAATAGTGTCATTTTAATATATTTCATAATAGTTCATGAGACTTGTATCAGTTAAAAAGGTGATAATAACCTGATATTATTTGCAAGATATGTGGAGAGTCATCCTTATTTAATTTGTACCTGAAAAAATGAAGGCAAGCACTAGGGAACACAGAACTGTCTCCCAGTCCGGCTTCAGTCTGGCTCTGCCCCTCTCAAGTTAGAGTTGGCTGTAGGAGAGTAAAGCGAATTACTATTTCTCAACACACATTAAGCCACATGCAATTGATAATCAAAGGATAAAATGCACACTCAATTATTTTATTGAGGTTATCCATCTCTCTGTGTTATTGGTGCAACATTAGGCTCCCTTACAATTTGTTCCCTCAGTTTTCTTAATCCACAGAGGAACACTGAGTCCAAGGCATCTGTCTATCATTTTCCTATGTGCTTTCCTCAATATCAATACTTTTTCTCAGCAATATATACACTTAAAATTCCCACATCTTCTACATCCTCTAGTTTAAGAAAAAAAGTTAAATAAGGTATGATTCTTGGGGATATCATTGATCATCCCATGTGGTATTATACACACACACACACACACATACACACACACACACACACATATATATGTATATATATGTGATAACATTGATTAAGTAGAAGCAATGAGCTATTGGCAACAAAGCTATAACATATAAATGCAGGTTTATTGGAGGGGAAGGGAGAACATGTTCATGGAGTGGGGGGAAGGGAAGGAGAGAGGGACAGGAGATGGGAAAAAGGCAAGGGCAGCAATGACAGCAAAGGTGACGAAAGAGTCACTGAACCCCAAGTGTCTGGTTTATTTAGTGAGTCTCTGGGAGAGGGGAAGCCCTGACCCTAGGTAGAGGGCAGGCCATACCAGCCACACCATGCCTCAGGACCTTACAAACACTATGATACATAAGTACATTTGAATATGCATACATATATTATATAGGTATTTAAGTAAGCATATACAATAATGTTTCCCTACTGCTTTCATGCATACTTAGTGTTATTTATCTCTCCTCTACTCTGCCCCTGTATAACACTTCCTCCCTTTTCCCTAGTTAAAGTCTTTCTCTCCCCACTTTCCCTGTTATCACTGTCATAGCACATGTCTCCTACTAATCCCATCCCTAAGGAACCATTTCCCTCCTCCATCGTTCTTTTTTTATTTCCTCGTTTTTTAGGTTATTTCATACTATATACTTAAACATAAAGATTCAGAGCTGTGGTCCACAATTTAAAGAGAACATGTGATGATTTTCTTTGTGGTTACTTCGTTCCATATAATACTTCAAGTTCTATCAACTTAACAGTAAATTTCATTATTTAATTTTTAATTACAGTTGCATATACAATGATTTTTTCATTATACATTCATTAGTTGAAGGGCATTTAGTTGGTTTCCATTTCCTCTCTATTATTACTAAGGAGGCAATGGACATGGCTATACAATTATCTCTGAGGCAGAATATCAAAAAGTTTGAGTATATGTCCAGAAGTGGTATTTCTGGGTCTTATGGTATGTCTATTTCCACCTTTTTGAAGATTATCCATAGAGGCTGAACCAATTTTTAATCTCTTTCAACCTAGTACTTTTGGTCAGAGAGAATACAACAATCTCCCCAAACTATACTGGTTATTTACATTGTCCATGCTTGCTTTCCAGAAAGCAAGATCCTATTCCTGAAATCAAAGCAAAGCAAAACCAAACATGTTTTAGTACCAAATTGGAGTAATCCAACTGGAATGGATCTCAGAGTTATCTCCATGATAATTGGTCCTCAGTATTGAAGAGTGCTATGCTATGCCAGAGAAGATGAACAATCAGTAGTTCTGCCCAGCTATAAAGCCCATGATCTCAAGTATGATTGGCTCAGCAAGGTATCTCCTGTAAAAGTTGTTTATATTTCCTCAGATGATGGGATGAGATGAGAGCTGTACCCAAGCTTTACTAACACGTGGCTTGGGATGAGCCCAAATTGCTTATATATAACTACCCTCTGGCCTAGGCAGGGAGTTTCTAGACTCCATACAGTCTACTCTTCTGCAAGCCCAGACCTTGAAGCCTTTATCTTCAGGCTAACTCAGGCCTAGAATGTTTTCAGCTTCTGAATAAGCTCATACTTTCTAGATCTTTCTGAATTTTGGGTAGCTAGTTCAAATTAGCTGTTCTTGCTCAAAACTTCTCTACAAGCTGACTGATTCAAACTGGCTTCTCTTGGGTTTTCACTGAATTGCTGTTTTTGGAAAAACTGTCTCTGAACCCCATGAACTGAACTGTATTCCTGTGATGTACTCTTCTCTCTCTGCACTGCTCTTAAGTAGCTTCTCTTTCCTGTCTGTTCTTATGAGAGTTGCATATATTCTATCTCTGACTCATTCTGTGACATCTTTTCTGATTCATCACTTTGTCTGTTCCTCAGTCAGACATACTTATTTGGGATTAAAGTTGTGATTAAAGACATGTCTGTATTCCAGCCAGAGAGACTAAAGGTGTTTACTCCAGCCAGATCATACAGTATTCCAGAGTATGTCTGCATACCAGCTAGATCACATGGATCTAGAAGGTCTTTTGATGTGATCCCTTCCCAGAGCAGCCATGTTGTTGCATTAAAATTTCTCTGGGATCTCCAATGGTGTAATGGCAGATGGCTTATCTGTCTTACTAGATGTAAAGCTTGCTTGATGGAAAGAAACTCATGCCTTGTAGCTAAACAACTGCTCAAGTAAGATATGTTCATAGGTACTAAATATTTGCCAATGCAATTTTCCTAAACTAATGTAATTTCTTAATTATATTTTAAATACTTCTCCTTATACCCACACTTACATGTAGCTTTCACTCCTCATCAAACAAAAAGTCAAAAACAAAACAAAACAAACAAAAAACACAAAAGTTTCTTTCTACAGCAGAAGTTCACAACTAGTAAAGATGCAGAGAATAAGTATCTGTGGGATTCCCAACACAACACAGGATTAGCACATTTATTCTATATTTAGTATACCACTCTACTAAAGATCATGGGGTGGTGCTGCTTACTGGCTTGGTCCCGATGGCTTGCTCATCCTGCTTTCTTATAGAACTCAGGACCAATACTCAGGTATGGAATCACCCACAGTGGCTGAGCCCTTTTACATCAATTAGTAATTAAGAAAATGCCTTACAATCAGGCCTTATAAAGTCATTATCTGAATTGAAGTTCTCTCCTTTCATATAACTCTCATTTGTGGTCAAATTGACATAAGAGTAGCCAGCACAGTAACATATTGACATAGTTGGGAAAAATTCCATAAGGTCCCGACATTGGATGAAGAGCTAGAGGTGCTCAATGACTGCAGAGAGAGGGAGAGACAGAGACAGAGAGACAGAGAATATCAACTTCTTCCAGAGGTGAGCTCACATATGTAATCCTTAGTGGTCAGGCATGGACATGTATATTAGGAGTAATGCCAAATAAACTCATTAGTTTGGATATGCAAAAGAGACAATACATTTGAAACAAAAAGAAGTTGGAAGTAATTGAGGCCAGAAAAGAGTGAGAATGATTTAGAGAGGGTGCTCATGTTTAAAGTCGTCAAAAACATGAAAAATTTAAAATAAACAAGTTTAGCTGTGTGTAGGGTGCATGTTTTTAATCTTAGCACTCAGGAGGCAGAGGCAGGCAGATATCTTAGTTGAGGCCAGCCTGGTATACATAGTGAGATTCAGGACAGCCAGGGATATACAGATAAACTTGATCTAAACAAACAAACAAACATTAGAAAACATAAGGTTAAACATCCTGCTTAACCTCTCATATCACTATGACCCTAAAAGTCCTATAGCATACAGTATACAAGGGTCTGAAACTTATCTTCTTCCAACATTCTTTGTCCTGTGACCACTTGATGTATCAGACAGGCTCAGTTTTTTTGAACATCTTCTGTCTTACCATTCTTGTATCACATGAGCTATGCATTTCACCCTTCCATATCTTTAATCACTTCCCCTTCTTCATCAAAATGCATTTCATTTCTCATAATTGCTTCTTCAAATTATGTCACTTCTTGAATATGTATTCTGCTACAAAATGCATAGCACCTGTTTCTAGGATACTTTCCATCAATTATCACCTGCATCTTTTTTACATATGTATAAAATAGTATGAGTACTGTAAAGTGTTATTGTGTAATTTAAGCCCAGTTTTATTAATGTTACTCAATATGTGAAAAAATAAGGACAATATGTGCAATAAACTTCGAACTCCTACCCAGATCTAGCCAATGGACAGGACATTCTCCACAGTTGAGGGGAGAGTGGGGACTGACTTTCACATGAACTCTGGTGCCCCATATTTGACCACATTCCCTGGATGGGGAGGCCTGATGGCACTCAGAGGAAGGATAGCAGGCTACCAAGAAGAGACTTGATAGCCTATGAGCATATACAGGGGGAGGAGGTCCCCCTCAGTCACAGTCATAGGGGAGGGGAATAGGGTGAAGGTAGGAGGGAGGGAAGAATGGGACGATACAAAAGATGGGATAACAATTGAGATGTAATATGAATGAATTAATTTAAAAACCACAAAAAAACAAAACAAAAAAATGAGATTATTTGTAATTACCAAATGTTTTCTTACAAACGGAAGAACGAACAATGAAAATGTGGTATATTTACACAATAGAATATTATTCTTATTTTTTAAAAAAGAAACCATGATGTTTGTAAATGGATTGATAGAGCTATAAAAAATTATCTTGAGTAAGGTAACTGAGACCCAAAAAGACAAATATATACATTATCTTAAATGTATATGTTAGCTTTTAATATATTTATACATAGTAATAATATATATATGTATTCCTTAAGTTTATTAAAATATATGCATATAAAGAATACCTATAAAGTCACAAAATGATCCTGGCAACAATTCCCCAAGTAGGCATATTTCATCATCAAATCCAGTGTCAAGACTGATCTAATTAGATTGATGTCTAGTTGAGTTGTTGGCCAAAGAGGCACCATGGAAACCCCTGACAACTAGGTCTATTGGGAAGATTATTAGTTGTTCCTCACTAACTAGATGTTAGGTACTATTGCTGAAGAATATACTTATGTATCTTATTTAACACAAAGAAGTTGAAGTGGTGTTTACCTAGAACTTTCACCACCACTTAACTACTGTTCACAGAACTGGAAGGTACCTTGCAAACTACCAGAGGAAAAAACTAACAAACAAGTGTACAAAAACAAAACAAAACAAAACAAACAACAACAACAACAAAACCCTTTTCATTTATAATGGTGACCTGTCTGCATTATAAGCTTGTATAACAGTGTCACAAATGTTGTGAGTGCAAGCAACCACTCTGATTGGATTTAATGCCCAACCCACAAGATGAAACCCATGGCAAACACTGCCTGAGTTGCTAAGGACTTGAGACTAGATGGTTGATGGTTTTAGAGGAAACCAAATACTGTTGTTCTGCTAAGAGGAACATACCAATAAAATGTTTCCTAATATATTCTGCTATACCCATATATCACTGCATCACTCAGAAATGGAGAAGTGTCCTCTTGTAAGTAAATGGGAGCTAATCCAAATCCAGAGACCCACACCTAGAAAATGCACAGAGTGAGAGACTTTACACCAGTCAGTCCTAATTGGATGTCCTCATCAAGCTTCTGGTCTCAGTGATCAGGGAGTTATGTGGAAAGAGATGAGAAAAGATTATAAAAGTCAGAGCAGATATATGGAAATGAATCAATGCAATCCACCATATAAATAAACTGGAAAAAAACATCAGCATGATCATCTCCCTAGATGCTGAAAAAGCATTCGACAAAATCCAACAACCATTCATGTTAATAGTCTTGGAGAGGTCAGGCAAACAAGGCACATACCTAACCATAGTAAAGACAATATACAACAAGCCTATGGCAACATCTGTTCTCAACTTCATATGGAAAAACAACAAAACACCTGAATAGCTAAGACAAGCCTGCACAATAAAAGATCTTAGGCAACATAGCTTCTCCTTGTGGGGTTTATAATATAGGGAGTAGGGACTATCTCTGACATGGACTCTTCCCCATGGTGGGGCTGCCTTGCCAGGCCACAGAGGAAGAGGATGCAGTCATTCCAGATGAGACTTGATAGGCTGGGGACAGATGATAAGAGAGGAGGGCTTCTCCTTTCTGAGGACTAGGGGAGGGGGCAGGGGGGTTGAGGGAAGGATGGTGGTGCCTGGAGGAGATGAGGAAAGTGGCTAAAAATCTGGATGTAAACTGATTTAATTAAAAACAAAAGTAAACATAAAAAGGAAGAAAGGTCAGAGCAGATGGACAACTGGTATGAAACAGTGACTTTCAGAGGTAAGAGGACTAATGCTCAATACTCCTTACAGAAACCTTAACAGTATTTGTAGGTCCTGCACAGATTGTCCTAACAGTATTCCAGATCTGAGAGGGGGCTATAGACATGAGCTTGCACCCCTAAGAAAGTGTTTCCAATAGACAACTGCTTGCAAAAGTAAGTTAAGTTTCCTCCAATAGAGTTGCAATGAGCAAAGAAACCATATTTTAGGGCTGGCTCCTCGCCCAATAGTAATGGCCAACCCCCTAAAAACTCAATGTCACTTCTGTAGACTTTTCTTTTCTTTTATCTCATATTGCTTTCCTTGGTCCTTTTCAGAATCTTATTAGTCCTTTGTGTATAACATTTTATGACTCTGTTTTTAATGTGTTTTGTTTGTTTGTATTGTGTATGTGTTAATATATATGTCTATGTATGTGTATGTTTCTTACATTCTTAAATTCTTATTTCTAGTTTATTGTCTAAAGAGAGAAAAAAGATACGGAGGTGTAGAGTTGGACAGTTGGGAAAGAGGGAAGCATCTAGGAGGAAATGACATAGGGGAAGCTGTAATCAGAATATACAGAATATACAGTATGGTTTAGTTATCCAAAATATTCATCACCATTCATAGGTGGAAAAATGGCTTATGAGTCACTGGCAAACAAAAAATCAATTCCATATCTAATGCATACATAATCTGAGGTGTTTATGGCAGCTGTTCCTAGGTTGCTTTGTGAGACTTCACTGAACACTTGGTTCTAATATACAAAAAAACCACTTTGTACTACATATACTATTTCATCACAGAAAGCCAACACACACCGAGCGAAAAAAATTAACTCACATTCCCAACTACCATATATAACAGAATGCAGAAGTTTTTACTCTATATACAGAGCAATCTGCTCCTATAGAAACATAAAGGCTTAAATTTAGGAAAGAAGGCTGTTTAATATTTTATATTACCATACTTTAGTGTATAAGCATAACATTAATACAACTCTAGATCATGTGTGTCAGGATGGGTGATTTTTAAAACAGTATTTGAGTTGCTGACTTCAGTTTCACAATACATTGAGTGAATTTCAGCTTGAAATTAGAAAATAATACCTAATAGATTTGAAATGTTCATAAATGTTCTGTCATTTTTCCCTATGGTGTTCTCAGGATTGGTTGTTTTAATAGATTAGTAAACTCCAAAAGAATCTGAAGATCTTCTGTGTCCTTAATACCAAATATTCAGCTGAGATTTAATCTTTGTGTCCAAATAAACACATCCATCTGATTACCATGCCCGTCTCAAAAAGAATGGTTCTGTAGGCACTAATATTAAACCTTAAATGTATTTGTGTAAACATTCTAAAGAAATGAGCTTCAGCTAATTTTCATGGATAGGTATTCCAAGATCAAGCTTGGCATTTTTTATTTAACTACACACGGTCCTTAAATGAAATGAATACACATTCCTGTGGACTTACCCATTAATCCATGTACAGCTCAGTCTTTGTTAAAGGAAAGTAGCATCTTTGAAATGGTCATTGTTCCTGTTGACTTCTTGACTCACACTAACAGTCAGGAAGAACAAATTCAGAAGTCCTCAGTCTGTTTGCACAATTTCCAAAAAAGTGTATAAGCAAAATCATGAGCTTACAAAACCTCTCTTCTAGCTTATAATAAAATCTGTTTTTAAATGTTTCTGTTCATTTATGCAGTTTTTAAAACCCTCATCTTCAACCTTTTAAAAGTACGTGTGTGTGTGTGTGTGTGTGTGTGTGTGTGTGTGTGTGTGTATACAAATGCATGCTTTCATATGTGCTCACAAATAGAGGTGATAACAGTGGGAACTTAATAAATACTAAGCATGTTGTTTCAGTTTTGAATTTTATGTCAGAGACAGAAAGTAGCTTCATTCTTACTGAGGCAATGATAAGGAATGAAAATCAGATTTTAAGAATTATTCTTTTTTAATCTTTCATTTATATGGATATATATGTGTATCCAAAACTATAACTTACAAATGTTAAAAGGTTGAATTTTATGGAATATGAAATGTATTTTGATGTACCTGTTACCTTTATATTCAAAGCATTACACAATAATTTCATCGTTTCTCAGTGTGAGGCAGCACCTTTGATGCGGACTTCACCTCTGTGTCTCCATGTGGTCTCTCTAGCATGGTCTTCATTATCTGAACTTCCACATTCCTTGAATTGATTATCCATTCTTTAGTGCCTCTGTGAATTCATGTGTGAGTGACTGAGTGCAGTGCCCTTAGCTCTTAAGTGTTATCCATCACATTTTTTCTATAAATAGTTGTGAGAAATATAACCTGTGGCTTGAGCATTCTTCTCTCTCTCTTGCTTTTTTTTTTTATCTGAAGACGAAGACAGGGGTTTGCTTGCTACAAGATGGTAATGAAGAGCCTTTTAAAGTTCGGCTACATCTCGCCAGAGACCTGCTGATGCTACAGGAGCAGGATGTGCTGTGTGTGTCGGGTGAGCCTTTCTATTCTGGCGTAAGTAGCTCTTCCATTGGCATTATTTTGATTCTGCTTTTTGATGATGAACATACTTGCTCATAGAAAGATTTGAACATATTTTCTCATACTTTTACAAGCCAGTATGGTCCTATAGGCAATTTTTGTTCACACTGCTCAGTAAGCTATGACCCCATTTAAGAACACTGTGCCACAACACACTCTAGAGACTGCTCTCTTTGTCTACTGAGTTTTTGCTGCCATATGAGAATGAGTGATTTATGCATTTTCTTTTCATGAGAGAGTACACGTTTGGTTTAGAGTAATAGATCCCAATGGCCCCTGCCCTGGTCTTATGACAAAAGCACCAATTTTCAGGAGTTGTGTTGAATATGATGCTAGAAATCATCTTCTAATGTCCTTGAAAAAAAGATTTAAGGTAGTGCTTACTGATTTAAATGTAAATTATTTCCCTCCCAGACTATATCTGAATGGGTCTGCAGACCCCCAGGATAGCATTATACAGGAGCAGTAAGCAATGAGCACTCACTGTTCTAAAGGATGTGTAATGCTCTGCTGACTCCAGCCTCAGGAAAAACTAAACCCAAAACCCAAAACCCCCAAAAAATGTTCTTATAAATTCCATTGGTATAGGTCTTAGTACCATATCACACTATGAAAGACAATCCCTAAGTGAGATTTTATTTTATTAAGTAAAATATTATTCTAAAGCAATAGACGTTCTATAGGTCATCATCTGTTATGGACAGCATTACAACAGTATTGAAATATGTTCACACAAGTGGAGGAAATACATAGAAAACATGCAGCTACTCAGCACAGAGATCTAGTCTATGCTTTTCCAGTAGACTAACCTTGCAGAGTGTTGAGGGTTGTGAACAGCGATGACATGGGGGCTCACATCTTTTCTTACTAACACCCTTTAGGAGTCACACGAAGTCTGAAATCAAAAGTTCTTTGCTAACTTAAGATAAGGGACATTCTGCAAACTGTTAACTATTCTTTCTTTCACAGGCCATTTAAATAGTCCTAAATCATGGGCTTGATGTCAAGGCTGATTAAACTGTTCCTATGAGCTTGCTCTTTTCCACTCTTGTGTATTAAGAGAGCTGTACTTAATTTCTTTCTTTTTCTTTTCTAGACAACAGGCATGATTTTTTTAACTCTGGAATAAAAATATCTTAGAGGTCCTAGATAATTTTTTTAAGTTAGTTAAATTCAATAGTTTAATGATGAAATTATTGGATTGATTTGTAGTTACAACAGCTGAAACACATAGATCCACTCCAATGGAAAGTACAAAATGTAGTAAAGAACTCAGATTAAAGGAGAAATTTCTCATAGCAATGCCAATAAAGGCAAAACAAAATGTTTGACAAAATTCATCAACCATCTATTAGAAACACTTTCAGTGAAATATGGGAATGTTTTTGATGCAGGATTGTAGTGATCATGACCAAGGAACTACAGAAAACCTCTACTTAAGACTGGAATCAGTTGGGAATCATCATGAGCCTCACTTTGTGTTGGCACTTCCCTGGGTGCACCAGCTGGGGCAGCAATTCAGAATATGGACATTTAATATGCTATTTATGAGGGATCAGGCAGAGCTGATACATTTGCAGATTTATGATTTGGTACAGAGAAAATTCTAGGAAGTCTACAACAGATGGACAATGCAAAATTTCCAAGATTTTGGGAAAAATGAACAGTATTTTAAGATAATTATGTTTTTGTAACTAGCAACAAGCAATTAAAAACTGAAAGAAAAATGTAATTCACAACTTACCAAACTACAGTGTATTTAAGGATGAATTTGACCTGTGCATATTATCTATCCTGAAAGCTCCAGAACATAAATAATAAAAATAATTGAAATAAGGAAAGCAACAGTGATCAACATGAATGAAAAATTATATATTGCTCAGATATATTCTCCCAAATACTTCAAGCCAGTCTAAGCCATGACATATTTTTGAATATATGTATGAATACAAAACATTTATGATAGTCACAATTATATAAACAAGAACAAAAATGTGATGCTTATACTTCCCAATTTCAAAACCAAAAATAAACTCTCCTTTAACAAATACAATGTGAGATTCTCCCAAGCAGAGACATGAGAGTGAGTAGCAGATTAGGTGACCCAGATGTGGGACCATGCTTTTCTGCTCAGCTAACCTTAGGATGAATTGTGCATACTATAAGACCTACTCATAAATCCATTTTAAAGTGTACAGTTCAGTTGCAGGGTATGCTTACATTTTATAACCAGTTGTAGTATCCACTTCAAGAACTCATCATCCTACAGTCAAACTCTGTACTAAATTCAACCTTCAAAATTCTTTTCCTTTAAGTCCTTGAAGACTACTCTTAGGTCTTTATTGAGCATGCAAAAATAACCACACGAGCACGATCCTGCAATACTTCAGCTATTTTAGTTTGATAATTTCATACAGTATAGTTCTTTAATGTTTATCCACATTGAAGCATGGATAAGAATTTCCTTTTCCAAGGCAAAACAGCATTCCATAGTGAGCATACACCACAATTTACCTACCTGTGCACTAAATAATGGGCATTTTGTATTGCTTCAACCTTTTGGTTCCCACTAAAATGCTTACATGAACATGAAGATAAAGGAGTTAATTTGACTTATGCATGTCAATTTGTATATTATCTATCTACCTATTATTATTGTTGTTATCATCATCATCATCATCATCATCATCATTATTATCTATCTATCTATCTATCTATCTATCTATCTATCTATCTATCTATGTAAAATAGTACTTATGGTTATTCTTTGTTTACATTTTAAGGGGCCATATCTTTCTCCACAATAGCTATAGAATTTCATATTTCAATAAACAATAATCAAAAGATTTCTACATATTTCATGCCAAGCTTCTTATTTTCTGCTTTTGATAAGAGCTATATAATTACTGTGGTTTTCATTGCAATCTTTTGTAGGTCATGTTGAACATCTTCTGATGTGAAGTGTTAATTCATATGATTTGCCATTTTAAAAATTTGGTTATATGTATGTGTGCTGAGCTATAAGAATTATTAGCATGGTTGCCTAAAGAACATCTGAACAATTATGATACCAGTGGACATTCTAAGAAGGCAGAGTGAAAGACCAAGAGACCTCAACCTTAGGCAACAGTACGGGCAAGTGGGGAATTCTGAGAGTAGGAAACATGTTTTTTCTCAGGGAAGAGCCTCCTAATTGGGTATCTAATACTAAGTGGTCAGCCCTGAGATCATATCCATAACAGGTAATATACAAATTGAACAGATTGAATTTATATATTTAAGAGTGTGTGTGTATGTGTGTGTGTGTAACAACAATTAAATAAAAGTAGGTTATGAATGTGAAAAGAGAAAGAAGTATGCATATTCCAAAAGAGTTCTTTACACGTTTTACAGAGTAATTTCCTGTCAGAGTATGACTTACAAACATTTTATTCAAACATAT
Organism: Acomys percivali; assembly: GCA_907169655.1. Taxonomy (NCBI): domain Eukaryota; kingdom Metazoa; phylum Chordata; class Mammalia; order Rodentia; family Muridae; genus Acomys; species Acomys percivali. The sequence goes on along the minus strand of OU015743.1, from coordinate 77,625,068 downwards.
GGGCCTTGTTTTACTATGATGAGATGTCTTTTGATAAACCAAATGTTTCATGTTAAATTCGTCTAATTTTCTTGTGTTTACTATTGCTTTTGTGACTTACCCAAGTACACACTGTCAAATAAAATACAATCATTTCTTTCCACTATCTTTCCTTTAATATTTATAGTTTAACTTCTATCATGCTTTGATCCATTCTGAGGTAATTTCTACATGAAGTATACGGTATAATAAGTAGTATAACAATATTCTTCTGTACTTGGACAAACAGCTTTTCTGACAAAATTGACATCACAACACTTATTAATGGTTTGAATGCAAAAACCATTATAGTTCCTTCATTTAAACCTTTGGGTCATGAAACCTCTAAAATCTGAAGGGTAAACAGAAGATGTTCCCTGGGGTAGGCTTTAGGAAACATTCTCTGACTTTACTTCCTGTATCATTACTGCTTTTTGGTCTAGTGAGATATCAGTCAGCTATGACATAGATCTCTCATATCTTCCCCACTATTATGGTCTGTACCCACACCTCATAAACCAAAATCAATCTTTCGCCGGCAGGTGCGATGGCTAATCTTGGTTGTTTACTTGAGACACCAGGAAAAGAAATCTCAGTTGAATAATTGATTCTATTAGATTGGCTATGGACATGTCTGTGGGGCATCTTCTTTTGGTTAAGTAATACTGAAAGGTTCAGTCTAATGTGAGATGTACCATCCCTGGGTAGACGGGCCGGGATATATAAGAAAGGTTATTTAAGAACATATGTATGAATGCAGCAACAATTAATGGAAATAAAGAAGTCATGAATTTGAAAAGGAGCAAAAAGGGGTATATAGAAGGACTTGGAGGAAGGAAATGGAAAGGGAGTAATGAGGAATTTATATTATAGTATCAAATAATAAAACAAATAGTGAAAGAGAAAGGGAGACAAATATTAGCCTGGAAGCAAGCCAGTAAGCAACATTTCTCTGTATTCTCTGCCTCCAGATTCCTGCTTTGAGTTTATGCCTGGGTTTATCTCTATTAGGTAAATAAACTGTTTCCCAAATTGCTTTTCGTCAATGTTATATCATAGCAACAGAGATGCAAACTAGGGCACGAGGAGTAAGTTCATGGCAAAGGAAATAGTTATTAACAGGGCAGATTGATTAAAGTCAGTTGCACCACAGTCACCCTGGGCTCTTATGCCCCAGTCTACTGTTTCATGTCTTCAACACACTTTTTTTTTTAAATATAATGTGGGTTTGTAGCAGATTTAGATATCAAGAGATGTGTGGCATCTCAAAAATTACTTTGGGTGGCAGGTTCTTTAGTAGTCCATACACATTATAGAATGGATCATTTTATTTGTACCAGTAAAGCCACTGTGGTGTTTATAAGGAACCACTGATGGCAGATCAGTAAGGGTTGTATATAAGCCTTTGGTCCACTAACATGTGATATGTGCCTATGTCTTTATGTTTTATTTCTTTTTACAGTATCTTTTTTTTTTAGTGGGCAAGTCTTTGACTTCCTTGCTAAACTACTTACTGTTTTTTTCTTCTTGGTTATACTGTTAAGATGTTGTGATATTAATTTCCTTTCTGGAATTTTCTTATTAGAATTCTAACTAATATTTGCTTGTTGATTTTGTATCTTGCTCCCTTGCTAAATTTACTTGTTAGCTTTAATAGTTTTGTGTACTGCTTAGTGTGTCCTACAGAGAAGATAATGTATGGTAAGACAGATAATTTATCTTTTCCTCCTATCTTTGATTTTATTTAATCTCTACCCTATTTACAAGTATTTCCATGAATATATTTAACAAAAGTAGTAAGAATAGAATCCATGCCTTGTTATTGAAATTACAGAGAAAATTTCAGCCTTTAATCTTTTGAATATGGCATTTCAATAGATTTTTCATATGGTGTCTTTACATTTGAAAATGGATCTTAAGTTAGCCTACAAGATAATTCAATTTATTATTGAATTTTTTCATATGATACTTTACTCTCAAATGTTTTCCTCTTTTCTGTCCTCTTGACATTGAATTTTTCCTTATATTGAGGGAGTCTTCTTTTTTTCTTAGTGCCATATTGCAAACATGCTTTATTTTCATTCATCTCTCTCTACTCCCTTTCCTCACCAAATAACACTGTGTTTTGTCCCAACCTTCCCACTAATACTCCTCTTCTTTGTTTGCACCACAAGTATTCATTATTGATCTTTCTATCTTTAAAAAATCTCTTTCTGAATATGATTGGGATGACTAACGTATAAGAGAAGAGTCTATTTTGAAAAAAATAATTTCTTTTGTTACTGGATTGTTGAGTTCAGAAATTGTTAAATTTTGACACAAACGACTTTAGGAATTTTTCAGGTGTATTTCTTCAGTGGCTCAAAGGACTAAGTGTTGTCATCACTTCTTTGCTATCCAGCAATCCTTATCTGAAGATGCCTTCTATAAATTTCTTCCAAATAACATACTTCATGAGTTTTTTTTTCTTGTAACAACAAATTTACATAAGGAAAAGCAAAATCATACTTTCAATTTCTAGGTGTTCCCTGGGACAACTCTGTCTTGTTTTCAAGCTTTCCATGATCTGCGGCCCTAATATAACTTAAGAGTAGTTGGATTTAATCTCTCATAGTAGTCTTTGTTGTATTGTCACAGTGTACTGCAAGTGTGCTCCATCTACAGTGAAAAATTCAATAAGAACCACATTGGAACAGTTTGAGAGTAAAGGAAAAAGACAATAGCAGTTTTCCAACTTTTGAGAGCAATAAACATCATAGTGGCCTACTACAAGCATAATTTTGGTTCTGTTATTTAGGTGGTGACATGGTTAGAAGAGAGTTTCAAGGACAAAGAAGGTGGCAGCCACTCATTATCATTAGTTAGTACATTTTGAATTCACCCTAATGTATTCCATAAATGTGATGAACTGTAAGATCATAACAAGTTCAGAAGGCCGTGGTGTTTCTGAACTCAGCACTGGACTTCCATGTTGCTGCCAAGCTTTTCAGGAGCCCCTTCTCCCTCCTAAAAGGCATTCTTCTTTTTTGGAAATATATCTGAAATTCCACAATAGATGATGTTAGGCTTCCATACTAAGTGGTTATCTCTTTTCCTTATTGTAAAATATTTGATTAATTCTAGGCTTTTGCTTAGTTAGAAATCCAGAATTGAAAATTTATATGTATAAAGATATATTCCCATTAAAAAAAGAATACTACTTGGAAGGGTAAAGGGGCTCCTGAAAAGCCTGGCAGCAAAATTGGAACCCAACATTGAATTCAGAAACACTATCGCCTTCTGAACATTTTTATCATGCTATAGATCATCAAGTTTGAGAAATACCTTAGTGAATTCATAGTGGAGGAGGCGTCACATTAACATAGACCAGGCAGATATTGTTTGCCAGGATATCTGGGAGTAGTCTATTATCCACTTAACTTCTGAACAATTAAGCTTAATTATGAAACTAAACTATCTGGTCTCCAACCCCATCAGAGACTAGAGAAGGAATAAAATAATTACCTGAGTAAACCGCAAGTGCAGGTTAGCATCTTCCAAAATGAAAAAAAAAATGGCAGAGATGTTTTACTGCCTGAACAATCAACCCAAAACTCTCTATAACATTGGAGCATCATCTTCATCCTTCTAGTGCACTATATCTGGCAGACATATTTGTGATACAGGAACTATTGAAGACTTGCTTACTCTGTCTTGGCAGAGTTTGGCTATCAACTCTGTCTGTACTCAAGCTTACCCAGTTTTAGGCAGAATTCTGTCTGTAGGAAAAACTAGGACATTGTGCCCAGTGGCTTGTTTGCCACAATTGAAGCTATCTCTATAAGGATGGTATGAGACTGGCTGAGACATGAATGTCTATGCATAAGACAGAGCTTCTTGTTGGTTACAGAATCCCTGTGACTTACTATTAGATGACATTCTTTGTATGGCATGAATGAAGATTTACAGACGCCGTTTGTTCTGTTCATACAAAGAGCAGAGAACAAGCCTTAATTGTTCTGTGCATCCCACCCATCTCATACATTTATTATTTGTGTTAAAAAATGTAGTAGCTTATAGGTTTAAACTTTCTTTGTAAGACTGCTCTCAATGTGCACTAGAAGTTTATGCTGTATTTTCATTTTTTTGTTTATTTTCAGGGATTTTTGATGCTTTAATTTTGTCTTTTACCCACTCATCATTTGATATTGAGTTTTATAAGCTCCTGCATGAGTGTTTGTTTTTTCTAGATACTGTTTTCAGTTTGCCTTTTAATTACATTTTTATAAGATAGGATAGACTGAAGTATTTGGATTCTTTCATTTTTTCCTGAATTTGTTTAGATTGGGTTCATTTCCCAGGATATGGTGCATTTTAGAGAAGCTCCCATGAGCGGCTGAGTAGAATGCATACTTTCTGTTGTTTGAGTAGAATGTTTTAAAAATATTCAAGCCCATTCGATCTTTCTCTGTTTTATTTTTGCAAGATGACCTGTCAGTCAGAGAATGGAAAGTATTGACATCATATAATGATGGGTTGGTGTTAATTTGTGTCTTTGATTATGTATTTTATTAAACTGGACAAACTGGTGCATGAATGTTCAGGATAATGAAGTCTTCTTGCTTATTTTTTCCCTTGATTAGAATGAAGATTCCCTCTTTATCTTTTCCAATTAGCTTTTGTTTAAAGTCCATTTTCGGAGATATTAGGATAGCTTTCCTCCTGGCACCATTTGACTGGAATATATTCATGCATCCATTTCCTGGAAAATGGTGTCTGTCTCTAAAAGTAAAATATGTTTATTGTAGACAACATACAGATAGCTTTTGTTTCTTGATTCATTCAGCTAGCTTCTGTCTTTTTATTAGACTTGAAGCCAATAATATTTGGAGTTACTATTGAAAAGTTTATGTTGATTTCAGTAATTTTATTATTGAGATTTTGTTTGTTTCTTTGATGTTATGGTCTTAGTGTACTCTGGTATTACTAATTACGGGTTCATTTGTTTTTGTTCTACAGTCTCTTGGCAGTGCTCACTACTTTCTTCAGTCTGAAGGATTCCTTTCATTACTCTCTCTGGGGCTGGTGTATGTGACTGGAATTCTTTGAGACACTTTTTTCATGGAATTGTTTTTCTCCTTCAACTGAGGCAGATATTTCTGTTAGTTACTGTAGTTTAGGTTGGCAGTCATAGTGTTTTAGATATTGGAGTACATTGTTTCAGGCTCTTCTGGTTTTTAGTGTTTCCATTAATAATTCAGCTATTATTCTGTCAGCTTTTTATATATGAAATGCTTTGTTTTGTTTCTCTTTGTCTTTTCTCTTGCTGATTTTCTAGTTCTGAATACTTAAGGTTTTAAATATTATATGCCATAAGAATTTTTTTTCTGATCCTGTCATTATGTGTTCTATATGTACTTCTTGTATATGTTTGTTATGCTTTTACTTAGTTTGGGAAAGTTTTCCTCCATTATTTTTGTGAAGACATATCTATGTTACTGATTTCAATTCCTTTTTTATCACCTATTCCTATAAATTTCACATTTGATCTTTTCATGGTGTCTCATTCCCTCTCTCCCCCCCCTGTGCATTTTTAAAAATTTTCAAACTCTCACACATGTATTTTGATTTCTCCTCTTTGTCTTTAATTCCTTATATTCTGTCTTCCATTTGATCCATTCTATTTTTAAAGATTTAAGTTTTTATCATCACTTTAGCTTTACTTATATTCAATAATTTTATCTTTATTGAATTTAGTTTTCAAATTCTTTATTTTCTATTTATTTACTATGCTATGTGTTTGTGTTTTCTTAGGCACCCCTCATGTGTTTCTTGCTGATCTCTTTATTAAACAACTCATTATTGCTCAGTGAGCTCTTTGTTTGTTCTTTCTGTAAATTGCTTGAATGCTTTGATGAGTTTAGTGTTGTTCATTTAAGTTATATGTCCTGGGTTCATCTAGGAGTTCTCACTAGACAATATTCATGTAACACTGGTGTGTTTGGGGAAAGATATACTTTCTTGGTCTTTTATATTGCTTATGTTTTATGATAATGTCTGTGCATGAGGATTTCTTTCCTTGGTTGTGTGTATGAAATAAGATTTTATGCTTTCCCAATCTAGTCCAGCCCATATGGCAAAGCCTAAGTATATCAAGATCGCATTGATAGGACTGGTTCTAAAATCTCATCAGGATGGATCCTAGCAGAGATGGGCTAACCCTAGAAGTTTGATATGGAGTAGATAGGCTAGTATTTTGTAGAAGGATATTACTATATATGACCTGTGTACAGGATGTGGAACTAAGTCTAGATGTAGATACTGAGGAAGATCTAGATTGTTTTGGGTCATGGAGTGCAACAGACAAGACTTGGGCACAGTCTGTGCTATCAGTGATAGGCCAGGTAATCGGTAAGTGGTGGTGGTGGAAGTGTGGCCTAGTGTCTCAGTGGTTGATCAAGATCATCTGCTCATTTTTTTTAGGATGGGCCAAGCATGAGAGGGGTGCAGATAGTGAAGTTTAGACAGAAAGAACTGCTCTGAAAATAGAGAGTGTGACTTGGGTGAGGTCTGAGGTTTGGAAAGAGTACAGGCAGAACAGAGTTCAAGAAATTCACTGGAAATTGGTTGCTCTAGATCTCAGCACAGGGTGCTAGGTTTCAGCATGACCTCACATGTGACTTAGGCACCTGGAGTTGTCTAGGAAGGAGAGGGAGAGTGCAAATATCTTACCGGCGTCCCTGTCACATGTGTAGGCCATCAACCCTAGTTAGGAAGTATGGCTGAAGTCATCACTGATTCTCAAAGGAATGCAGGTGTATGCTAAAGATACCTGAAGCATGGGGAATATGTTAGAAATAAAAGTATCCTAGGAAAAGAAGAATGGACCAGGGAGTAAAAGAGATGGTCATCTTCATGAGCCTGTGCTATGTGTGGAAGCTATGGGAGACTTGGTATAAAGCAGCCTTTGGTGATCAATAAGTTTAAAGGAAATGGGGACTGACTGAAGGGGAGAGCTGAGACTGGAGGTGGCAGAACCAGGGATAGTCTAGTGAGAGCAGAATGGAGTAAGGGAATGAAGGGATAATAGGTATTGATATGCAAAATTTATATGGGACAAATAAAAAATGATGCTCTATAGTCTGTATTTTTCTGGAGGTAATACACAGGTCACACTACGAGAGGAAAAACGTGAAAATGAGGTCAATGGGATTTATATGAGTGTTCCTATACAAGGTAACATGATACATCAAATATTGAAACATTCACTAAGAACGTTCATTTCTATTAAGAATGTGTTTGTGACTACCACTTATAGAAATCGTCACCATTAGATTCTGTATTGCAGACAGGAACACTTTATTTTTCTCCAAGTCTGTTTAAATCTCTCTTTCAGGTTATAAGATGAAATCACCATGTTCCCAGGGTAACAGATTAGAGTAGAAATGTGAATTTCAGGCATCTTAAAGAACATGACTCATGATGCATGGCCCAAGGTACAGGGTTGATTTATATGGTTGACATCTTTTAATACCATTGCTAATGTATGAGGCTTTGGTTTATCTAATTATTTTGAATTTCAAATGTTATCGTGTCTTAAATTTGCTTAATACTGTATAATTCACAGGACAGTCTGGAGATATTATTTTAGATTTATTCACATCATTATTTGGAAGTATGTATTGCTGTTGCTTTTGTTGCATAATTGATGAGATTGAACACTAGGTGGTTTGTTTTGTAAGACCTAGACACCTTTAAATAGAGTGACTGGCCCTAAAATTCCATCTATAAAAAATTCATTAAGTTGAATGAAAATAAATTTACAGCATATCAGAAATTGTGAGATTCATGTTAATAGGTTACAAATTAACATGAAATGGTAGATTACTAGGAGTTTTCCGAGGAAAGAGCCCAAAATGATGCAGCCTGTCTGTGCAAACATCTGTTTATAGTGCATTGCTTTTATTGACTGGATTTTTGTTCAGTTATCTGAAAAGCTGAGTTAAATGCCTTAGTTTTCTTAGATGACATACATTATTTTCTTAGAACAAGGGCTCAATTCTAAATGATATCATTCATTTAAAAATAATACAAAAATCACTATAATTTAACAAAATTGCAAATTTACACTCTAAAAACTGAAATAAAAAAACCAAGTTATAGTACTGCATCAGAAGACCTAAAATATTAAAAGACATGCTACTTCTAAAAATTAAAAATATAAATATTTTTCTTTATAACTGTTCTTTAGGTTATATATATTTCTTTTTTTATTTAAGTAATTTATTTAGATTACAACTAAATTGTTATCCCCTCATTTGTAGCTTCCCCTTCCCCCTCACTCCCACTTCCATCCTATTTCCCTAGCCTACATTTCAACTCTCATTAAATCCTAACTTTTTTTCAGAGAAACAGACAAGCTAACTGTAAAATTCATAATGAAATGTGTGACTTAGAATAACCAATATTATCATGACATGAATTTTAAAAATTGGAGGATTTATAATTTCCTACTTAAAAAATTGATATGAATAGATGTTAGTTCTGACAGTGCTGGTTTTTTGACAGGTGTACCTATAGATTGGATGGGAAGTCATACAATAGACTTCTACTGGCAATCAGTTGCTTTTCATTAAAAACTCCAAGACAAATAGGGACATAATCAATTCCTTATCAAATCATGTTGGGACAATAGGGCAGACATGTCTAAATTATGTGCTTGGATACATACTTCCTACTACATAGAAAATTGTGTTAAACTGAATAAGTTGTAAACGTAACAACAAAGTCCCTACAACTCTAAGACTAAACCTTAGCCATAACAAAAAAAGAATACTTGCATTGTCCATCATCAAAATTAAAAAAGTTTTGCTTCGAAGGACACTACCAAGCAAGTAAAAAGACAAGTCACAAAGTAAGTAAACAGTGTAGCTCTGTCATGTGACCTGTGTCCAGACTACATGAGGACTTATTGCAAGAAGAAATTGGTCAAAGAGTTTGAATGGCCACTTTCCTACAGAAATTATATAGGTAGCCAGTCAGCAAGTGAGAAGGTGCGATCCAGGAAACACATTTTCTGAAGGCACAGAGGATGCTGCCTTACCCTACTGCAATATCCCCAACTAGAATAATAGACAACGTCAGGGACAGAGAGGCTGTACGGAAGCTGTAGACTTCAGACACTGTAAAGGGAAGGCTAGAGCCTCACTGTCTTGGGAAGCAGTTTGATTTCTCAAACATACACCTTGGTACGTAGCGAAGAGAAATGAATGTATGCGTCCATCCAAAATTTTATACACAACTCATAGCATAACATTCATAACTACCAAAGGGGAGAAAAGACTCAAGCACAGGTCCCTAGAAGAGTGGATACATAAACAATGGTACACCTGCAATAGTCATGGACTTTCTTATGGACAAATATAAGTAGATTTTCAAGATTGATCCTTTAGTGAAAAAATAAGCCTGGCTAATTACTTCTGACAATATTCTGTATGGACTGTGCCTGACTCTCATCCTTCTATTCTTCCTACAATGACTTCTCTTCCCCAGCCAGGTTCAGGGTGACATCATGTCACCACTCATCTGTCTTACATGAGCAAACCTCCCTGAACCCTAAGAAAGAGGGTCCTTAAGCATGCTGGCCTCATGACTAGTGGACAGTCATAAGACCTATAACCCCATAGGAGGACTTCTTTCTCTCGCTGATTAGAGCCTACTAAATCTACTGTGTAGTTACTGCCTCTTCTGCCTTTCCCAAAACTCCTGCCAAGAATTTCTATATCTCATAAAAGCCTCCATTCATTAAAAGATATATAAGCCCTTGTTTTTTATATGTCTCATTTCTATCTCTTATTGTTGGGTCAAAGTTTCCCCACATCCTGTATTTCACGCATACAGTAGAATGCTGTTTCTGGAGGGGTGCACACTTGTACAACCACTGTGGAAATCAATCTGGAGGTTTCTCAGAAAACTGGAAATAGATCTACCTCAAGAGCCACCTATACCAGGCCCGGGCATATATCCTAATGATGCTCCACAGTACCACAAGGACACTTGTTCAAGTATGTTCATAACAGCTTTATTTGTAATAGCCAAAAACTGGAAACAAACTAGATGCCCCTCCATTGAAGAATAGATAAAGAACGTGTGGCACATTTACACAATGGAATACTACTCAGCTATTAAAAACAAGGAAATCATGAAACTGACTGGCAATTGGATGGAACTAGGAAATATCATACTATATTTATTCTATTCTATTATGTTATGTTATGTTATAAGTGGTTATTAGCCACATAGTACAGGATAAATATACTGTAATCTAACATGGGCCCATGGGGGCTCACAGAGACTGAACTTCCAACCAAAGAGCTCGAATGGACAGACCTAGACCTCCTATACATATGTAGCAAATGTGCTGCTTGGTTATCACGTGATTCCCCTAACAATAGGAGTAGGGACTGTCTCTGAATCTGCTACCTACCACTGGGTCACTTTCCTCTAGCTGGGCTGCTTTGTCACTCCCCGGCGGGAAATGATATGCTTAGCCCTGCAGGGACTTGATATACCAGGATGGACTGGTACTAATGGGTGCCTCCAATCCTCTGGGAGGAAGGAGAGGGGAGAATGAGAGGAGGGGGTCAGGGTGGGACTGGGAGAGGAAGAGAGAGGGGTCTGGGATCTAGATGTAAAGTGATTAAATAAATAAATAATGAAAAAACCTAACAAGGAACAAGGTATTTATGCACTGATACATAAACAAAAGTGAAAAGGACCACCTCCTGTTTTATTTTCATTTCTGTGACTGTCCAGTGTGCAACATTAGAGAGATAGAAACTAGATGGATGGGTGTTGATTTACAGAACAGGGATGGTACATTTTAGAAAAACAAACAGATTCCTAGTAAATAGTATCCTGTGTTAAGAGGCACACAGACATAGGAACATGGACATTTAAAGTAATTACATTATTTTTTTCACATTGGCTTTCATGGTTGGACTCTGTCAATAACTTCATACACAGTATTGTAAATAAGCAGGGCATGATCTGTGCTCAAAAGTTGCATGGTTTTGATCAATGCGTGTGTTATGAAGCCACCACTGCAAAGCTATAAAGAGCAAGACCCCTGCTCCAAACATTCACTGTGCTTCACCTATTTAGACTTTCCCTTTCCAGCATCCCTCTAGGTTTGTCTCCTTAGAATGTCAAATGAAAGGAACCAAAGTGTACCACCATTTCTCCTGGCTTCTTTCAAACCCCAGCATGTGTTGAGGTCCCATTTTGTGTTCTAAGTCTATCTTTAAAAAAGAAGTTTGGCTGTTACTGAAAAAAAAAAAAAAACCATTAATTTTATATATAAGGGTTTGAAAGGAGGAATGGGAAGGTTGAGATATTGTAATTATAATCTCAAAAAATTTAAAGTGCAATAATAAAAACAAAGTTTGAGGACTACAAAGTTGAGAGTAAGATGGGGCAGAGGGCGTCTTATGTTCTGCCCGCGCCTGAATTTGCTTATCTCTAGCACGAGTGAGAATTTTTCTGTGAGTGACAGACCTGCAATGAGATGCCATCCCGTGCTTGTTATCAGCTCCTCAGCTCTCTTCTTCACTGCTGAATATCATTTCACTGTACAGCAGTCTTCTCCTGTTTGCCAATAGCCTTACCTCTTGCAGACTTGCTAAAGTAAATATGCCTGCTGCTGTAGCAAGAATATTTGTGTAACACAATTTCCAACTGAGTGCAAAGTCATCTAAAACTCCAGTTCTTGGCTTCCTATGCATAGAAAATATCTACCTTATTGTTCATTAGCTTGATTTCCTTCCCCCCACCCCCACCAATGGTCATAGTACCTTTTGGGGAAATATTTAGCTAAATGTATTTATTTATTTTTCAATTAACACATGACTATTGAAGTCAGAGCTCTGAACAAACCACGGCTTTATTTCTTAGGAACCTGCGGTGGAGAATTTATCAAGGCATGTTTCAAGGAATCGTTAGTGCTTTGCGAGCTAGAAGTGAGTGTTATGAGTGCACAAGACGGATGGGAATCTGACACTAGCACAGGTCTTTATTCTCTTACAATATTTGTTATTTCTTAATTGTCAAAAGAGCAATGGCAGTCTGTTTCTTTGTTTAAACAATATGTTTGGGTGTTTTCCCTCACAAATTCAGCAGGCTTTTCTAAAGAATAATCTTTGCAGTCCATTATTGTCTTTACTTCATAATATCCTTAAAATTTTTAATCCACAGCTTAAGAATTTTTGTACCTTTAATATGTAGCTTTCAAAATCTGTTTTTTTTCTGTTTGTTTTGGTAAAACTTTCTGCCTTTTGTAAGGATTTCATAGTCACTCATGTATTATACTCACATTCATAAACATATATATATGTATTCACATATGCATATGCATGTGCATGTGTGTGTATGTATGTGTGTGCATGTGTGTGTCAGGAACACTAGAATAACTTTTGTGTAGCAAAAATAGAGAAATCAACAGTATCCTGGTTCATCAGTGAAAAAGCTTTGCCACAGCACCTGGGACACTGGGGATTTAACTATGCATATTTTCAACTGTGTTCTGGGTGTTCTCTGGTTTGTGATTTGAGCAAAAGAGGTGATCAGAGTGACAGGGACAACAATTTGGAATATTAATATCCACAGTGTACCCAAAGAAGAAGATATTTCTCCTGGTGTGCTTCCTACCTGCTGTCTAAAGTAATCTAATTAAATTAAAACTTTGGAATACAGCTGATTTACTTGTCCTATCTCTCCTAACCCTTATCTTTATCAATAGTAACTGAACAGACACCACAGAGAAATAGCAGCTGGAGTGTGTGTGTGTGTGTGTGTGTGTGTGTGTGTGTGTGTTCATGTTCTTGTCTAAATTGTGTATGGATGTGTGTGCACACCAGTGCAGAATGTGCATGTATTTGTGTATGTACATGTGCACATGCTTGCATGCATTGGTGTGGGTGCACATGCATGGGTGTGTTTGTGCATGGGTGTGGCAAGTATTTATGTGTATGTGTTGATGTTTTAAAAGCATTAGAATAAGTACCACTGTTGGGCTTCTGGCTGCCTCCTTCTGCTGCCCTCAGAACTACTCTTCTTGACAGAAGTTTGAGTGTGATTTGGAGTTTATTTTAAATATTAACCAACAAAGAAGGGAAGTGAGACTTGAAGATCACAACAAATGTCACTCAAGAAACATTGATTGGCCTGGCCTGGTGAACTTCATGTAGTGTGAAATATGTAAAGGTCACTAACTACATGATCTTGTGCTATGAGCCAAGTCTAGAAAAATCAGGTGATGTGTTCAATAATAATAATATGTGTGTTTTGGTAATCATCATGTTTCTATCTCCACCAGATCATTTCTAAATATTAATTCTTAAATCAAAATTGTTTCTGTATTACCTACTAGCTTTTTGCACACTTGAAACTAGTGGCTTACAAGGCTTAAATAATTTGCCAATCAATTATGGAATCATGGCTCCTGATACATTCTCCAGCTATGTTTTCAGAGCTTTCCTACCTTCCAATAGAAGTCTTTAATTAGAAATAATCAAAGATTAATTAATTTTGACAGACTGATGTTGAACTACTCAGAAAAAGTATTTTAAATAAATATTTAAATCATTTAAATTACATTTTGTGTATATATAATGACAGTTCAATTCATTTTTTATTGGTACATACTGTTTTGTTAAAGAAGTTTCCAAGGTACATTAAAAAACACTGCATGTTTTAATAAATGTGAAGGCAAGACCTATAGCAGCAGGTTCATTAATATAAAACAGTTTGTGATATTAATAAAATGAATGGTATGTTTTATATTTCAAGTTCATATACCTATGATATATGATATGCATATACATATTGGTATAAATAATATTTACATGTTTAAAAACATGTCCTACTCACAAGTCATGAGACTAAAATGAATATTTTTAAGTGGATGAAAGTACTTAACATAGTGAAAATTTATATTACACAATCCTATTTACTTGCCCTTATAACTAATTCATATGTACTGATATTTATTAAAAGATTTGTATTTCAAATTTAACAAAAATAAAAGGTGATAATTTATACTTTATCATATAATGATTTTGTTCTTCAGTTATTATTTTATTTGTGAAAAATTGTATTGAGTAAAAAAAAGTGAAAAGAATTTGACTGCTTTGAAACTGATGAGTTTTTGTCCTGGCCTTTAAGGATTGGTTCTTAATAAAATCCACCAAATGTACATATTTTTAAATATTCTGTTAGTTGTTGTAAAATTACTTTTTTCTCATTTACACAGCCCTTATAGGAAAACTAAGTTATGGATAGCTAAATTGGGCATTTGTAGAAATAGAGGCACAATATCACAAACATCTTTCCTACATACACAGGACAACACAGTTAGGGAACAGCCGTTATAAATGATGCAGGATATAGATATAGCTTCTCACTCTTTGACTTTCTTCACAAATATGCACAATGCAAAAACTATTTCCTTAAAACACACAAAAAATATTTTTCTCATGGAAAATTCTAAGATGTATCCAAATATGTCTGCAGGCTCATGCCATGATCTCTGAATTGCTAGCTTTGTAGCTGAGCTCTTGCTTACACTGTGGGGAACTAGTGTTGGGCACTAGCAATAACACTGTCATTATTATTGTGTAAGTTCATTTCCTGGACATACAAAGAAAGGACTTGAATACAGCTTCTTCATCATGCCTCTCACAGGCATTACATGGCATTCTCAAGGGCTGAGCTATGGAGGCCCTGAAGCTTAGCTCTTACAGGAGAAATCTATAATTTGGTGGTATAGCCAAGGCCTCAGCTGAGGGTAGCTTGCCATGGGTGGTGAGATACAGTTAGGCTATGTAAGAATGACAACATGAAAATGAGAGAATAACATCCAAAGTATCATCGGAAAGATAAAAACTTTTCAGAGATTATGAATTTAGTAGCATTTATTTTTGTCAAATGTTATTGACCTTTGACTTAAAACTGTAAGAATTTCCACTAACTACAATCATTGAGGTCACCTTTGCTGTCAAATGTTCTTCTCCGAAATTTAAACGGCAATTGCAAAATCTACAGGAAAAAAATGGCATTGGTGTGAAGAAACACTCACCACTTTCAAATCTCTTATCTTTCAGGAAAGAACGGTGACCATCAGAAGACAGACGGTAGGAGGATTTGGATTAAGCATTAAGGTAGTCACTTTTCCAGTCTGTCTTTGCAGAGGCTGACCTGTAAAGGTTAATTTCTCTGTGTACTTGGGTGTTGGTGATTCAGGACTTGACAAGCATGGCCCCACAATGTTTATAGTGGGCTATAACCTGGGACGTTGATCTTACCGAACCCTGACTATCGATTATCTTCTGGTTTAGACATGACAGGAAAGGACTGGTGCCAATACCCAGTAGTTTGCTTTATGTGGCTTCCAATAAATATAAACTATGCTGTTGGCAAGAAGCTTTTCTTTCTACTCCAGCAGCACAGAGGATTGGTGGGTGGAGGAGGATCAAGTCTTGTATGGAGAGACCTAAAACTATGTGAAGAAAGGGCTCTATTATTTTATCTTTTTGCTTGGTTTTTCACTTTGTTAAAGAGAATGCTAAATTTCTTTATCCACTTCAAGTTTTGATCATGATATTTAAGAGCTTTTTAATCTGTACAGTGTTGGATGGAAAATATGCATAATGCATGTAGTTTGTCATCATTAAAATGATTGGTAAAATCGAGAAAATTGCCATGTACGTGAATACTTAACTCAACAACTTTAATTCTTATATCAACTTGACCATGTGAATACCTAAATGGAGGTTGTTAATCATAGCTCTTCAGTTTGTATTTACCTACTTATGTTATTTTTGGTGTATATATAAACACGTATTACCCTGCTCCTGTTATATATGTCAGGAAAGGGCTGTTTTGATTTTTTGACTATCACCTCTAGACAACTTTGTCAAAATGAGTTAATACAATGACAGTATGTACTGATAAGAATATCAACATTCAAAATAAATATACTTCATTTCTATTTATCATCAACTCAAACAAGGGACACATGCAGAATACATTATAGGCTGTATAAATTAGGTCATGGAAGCATTTTTTCCCTTGTTTGCTTCAGTTATAATCAATCTTGGCACACACTGGTGGCATAGGGAGACCTGCTAAGGGGAACTTAATGTCTTAACTAAGAACAACAGAAAGTCGCTGTGGTGCCCACTGCGCACTGTGCGTACAAATTATCCATTTGATCTCCCTGCAATAGTCCCAGGGGCATGATATGTGTAGATGACTCTTGGGTCTCCGTGCTGTGGGCTCCACTGTGAAGTGTGTGGATGAATCCTCAGACCTTGCTTGCTGTGGTGTCCACTCTGCATTGTATGTGCTGGTATCCCTTCAGTTCACCATTTGTAGTCCATGTTTAAAACTCAACAGGCAGCGATGCCAACAACACTCTACTATCAGCATTTTTTTTTCCAGCACTTATTTATCAACGTACCTTAGACAGGATTGACACTTTAGACATACATGTTAGGTAGTGGATCCTGAGCTAAGACCATGCCCACTTAAGGCACTGCAACTTTCTGCGTTTGGTGGAGGCTGGGATTGATGGTCATAGGGATGGTTGGTAGGAAGTACTAGGTTTTTTAAAAATGAGCTGATCAGTCGCTTTGAAATTCAATTTAAGTAAGATTATAATTTTATTGTCTTATTTTTACTTTCTCAGTAGTAAAGAACAAATAAATAAAAGTTTAAAAAATAAAGTTGACTACTAATGCTTTTTTAAAAAGTGACTTTTTTCTGTCTCACATTTAATTCTATAAAGTGTTGAAATGAATGTTCATTAGTGAACATGTTCTCAATGCTGAATTTCAGCTGATGGGTAGCTTAGGGAGCAGCAGCAGTGCCTTTCGATGGCACCTTCAACCTCCTGTGTAGAATGTGTGCACTTTTTCTCCACACGTTACTTCACACATTCATATATGGACTTGGTTTTTAACTACCACATTCAAACTTCTTACACTGTAATGATGAAGTAGGATTTTCTGGCAGTTTTTAAAAAGAAATTTTTTTTTATCCAATGTTTGATTCCTTATTTACTTTCTTACTTTCATATTTGAGCCAGTAACCAATTGTTGCTGTAGGATTCTTGGATTTGTGTTTTATGCTGACAATTGGGTAACCTCTGCTTTCTTACATGGGAGCCTGATATTAGTTACGAAATAAGATAGTTCTGTTCCCATCATGCTTAGAATTTGTTTATCTATTTGTTCTGGTAAAGAGTCTCTCTGGTTATTTAGCATTCAGAAGGTAAGCCTCAAAGAGTGCCTGTTTGGCAGAGTGGAGTAAATTAGTCAGAGAATTGAAATGTATAAATATCTGTTGCCTGGAATCCCAAGTAACAACTGTCAAGATGTCTTGAATTCCTATAATAGACTTTGAAGAGCATACCACTACTGATGCTATCAATCTTATTTGAGAAATATCATTTTTATAGTTGATTGTTACTAATTAGCAAATCACAAAACTTCTATATAGTCAAACTTCATGGAAATGTTACCTACTTAAAATAAATCATACAAATGTATTTAAATTCTGCCTGGTGTTTACTAGATGTACTATTTGTAGCTTGCAGTTTGATTTTTGTTTTTTTGTTTGTTTGTTTTTGTTTTGTTTTGTTTTATTTTTTGGCTAAAAGCTGACATTTGAAGCGTTTTAAAAATATGATATGACTGTCTCTTTCTAGGGAGGTGCAGAACATAACATTCCAGTTGTAATTTCCAAAATCTCCAAGGAGCAAAGAGGTAATGTACATATCTAACTCTGTTGTCCTCTGAGTGTCCTTGTTTGGAGGTGAATCAGTGATTGGTCTGTGAATGACTTCCCTGGATCCCCAGCCTCAGCCAGGGAGGGGCTGCATTAGATTCTCCAGAGCTTCTGCATCCCCCCACAGGAGAGAAAGGGAAAAGTGATGGATCTAGTATTCAAAATGACCACAAAGGAATGGAGGTCTGCACGGCTTCTATACTGTTCAATAAAGAAACAAAAATCAAGTCACATTTTATGGACCTATCCAGATACAATCATTTTTCTCAATTTTAATCACTTCCTGGAGGCTTCATCTAAAAACATGATAAAAATTCAAATCAAATTTTCACTGACAATTACGAGGAAAACAACATAGTGTTTCCCTTAAAGTGTAGAATTGACAGACTAAAGTCTGGAGCTCAAATATTTGCACAAAGATATTATAAACATACAAAGAAAACTGATAACCACTAAGAAGAGTAACCAATTTTAATAAAGTTGCATATATGAATACATATATAGAGAGTTATTTATATGTATATTAGTCTTAGAGAATTGTGTACAACATGTTTTGATCATATATTCCTTCCTCTAACTTTCCCAGAGCCAACCATTTTCCTCAGAGTGATTAATCTGAGAAGTCGATCATGTTCCAATAGAAAGTCACACATTGATGTATATTTGGTCAGCTTATTTTGGCCTTATTGAAAAAGAAAAACAGACACAAAGTTGGGGGGGTGATTGTGTTTTAAGGAGTATAAGGTCAGAAGTGCTAGAATCAAAAGTAAATGTCTGCCTATATCAGTAATAGAAAGGATCTAAATCATACTATTGATTTGACTTTATATTCTTTGTGGATCCTATAAAATGCTAATCATATAAAACATTTATAATTAAATGAAAGCTTTATTTATTTGACAAATGCCAAGATGTGTTCAATTGTTCTCATTCACAGCGGAGTTGTCAGGACTACTTTTCATCGGGGATGCAATTCTACAGGTATACATTTTATTATCATCTACTTGGATGTAGACGAAATCCATTTTACAATATAGTATATGAAACTATTTCCTTTCATTGCAGATAAATGGAATTAATGTGAGGAAATGCAGACATGAAGAAGTGGTGAGCTTGCTTATTTCTACTGCTATAATTTCTCAAGCACAGGTTTGATGAATTGTTGAAACCATACTCTTGTTAATAATGAGGGTACAAAATTTTGTAGCATCCTACTGATATGTCAAAGGCCTTCCAATCAATTTTGGCTTTGAGAAATACAGTTAAAAGTCCTGACACAGTGAAACATATTTCAAAGTGAAATATATATCTAATGTTCTCAATGCTTGAAAGCTTATGAAAAATGATTTATGTAAATTTTTAGTAGCATTGGGATCAAATGACAATGTGTGCGAGCGTGCATGTGTGTGTGTGTGTGTGTGTGTGTGTGTGTGTGTGTGTGTGTGTATCTTGTATACAGGAGGGTGTAAAAAGGAGAGACTGGGAGCCTGGCATGTTGGCACAAACCTTTATTCCCAGACTTTGGGAGGCAGAGTCAGGTGGATTTCTGTGAGTTCAAGCCCAGCCTGATCTGCAAAGAGGGTTCAGGATAGCCAGGGCTGTTAAAAAACTCTATATAAAAAACAGCAATAACAAAAAACAGAGAGGAGAGAGAGAGAGAGAGAGAGAGAGAGAGAGAGAGAGAGAGAGAGAGAGAGAAGAAGAAGAAGAAGAAGAAGAAGAAGAAGAAGAAGAAGAAGAAGAAAGAAAGAAAGAAAGAAAGAAAGAAAGAAAGAAAGAAGAAGAATTACCAAAAAATTCATTGTGGTATTTTTCTTGAATGTTTTTAGATGTATGCACGCAATAGATACAGACATTCTATCTTAGACACCTGGGACATAGAAGCTGAGTTTTACCAACCATTATAAATAATTAAACCCTAGAAGTCTTCTAATACATAATTAAATGGAAAGATTAAAGAGCCTTTATTGCAGATAATTAATTGGTGTTTTTAGACAGAATGACTGTGTGAGACATTTTAGAAGATATTGGTCATAGTTGACTAACTATCATGGATATCTGAGTGGATTGTGCACTAATTCCTACTGAAGGAGATAGAGAAAACTAACTTAAAATATGCTCGAGGATGAAAAATCAGTTACTTCGATACATTCATACATTTATAATCTCAGATGTGAAGCTGTGAGTGTCTGTGTAA
Source organism: Acomys percivali (assembly GCA_907169655.1). Taxonomy (NCBI): domain Eukaryota; kingdom Metazoa; phylum Chordata; class Mammalia; order Rodentia; family Muridae; genus Acomys; species Acomys percivali. The sequence goes on along the minus strand of OU015743.1, from coordinate 77,605,030 downwards.
AACTCCCACCTCACAAACAGTACTGTTTCAGAGAGCTGGCCAACATGTTTACCAATGACTTTGTAGACAGAAAGGCAGATTCAGGTTATCCTCTTGCCACTATGTTCTGAAAATCCTCTACAAGCCTTGGATTTCCTATGAATCCATGAAAAAGAAGGTAATACTTAAGAGGGCAATTTGTAGCAGATGAGAGACTAGCACAATGCCTGTTCTGTGGAACCACATAAGCTAGGGAACTTTACCTTCAGTCTTACAACTCCAGAAATACAGAAATCCAGAAAGAATAAAACAAGGTGTGCTCTCTTTTCAAATCACATGCTGTTAGTTGGAATCATGCTTGCAGTTTGTTCTTTAAAGGCAGACAACTTGCTTAAACTAACTATGCTGGAGCTTTAATTAAACAGGTAAGTTTAGCATGGAAGATTAATACTAATAGCCAGACTAAGGATGGTATTTATTCTGATCCTAAGGAATGTTGTTTAAACATTATATTACTAATTATACATAGTTATTCACAATAAAGACATCCTTGGTGAAGTGTAATTCTTGGCTTTGAACTAAAAGTACCATTTTTAATTTGTTTTTTATTGTTTGTTGTAAAAGTTACTTTTATTGGCCAGGTGTAATTGCGATTTTGGAGACTTACTGCAGAATAAGCTCACTCTTTCTAGCTCTTTCTGAACTCTGGCTGGCTGGCTAAATTCTGGTTCAACACATCTGCTCTGCTTCAAACTCCTCTCCAAGATGACTAATTCAAACTTGCTTCTCTCAGCTTCTGACATAATTGCTCTGCTTGGCCTTAAACTAACTAACTCTAACAATCTGTTCTAATCTTCTAGCTCCTTGTCATTCTGTAGCTTATCTGTCTTCACCTGTGTCTAATTAGTTAGATAAGGTCTTCAAAAACCTCAGAGACATACAGAATATGACATTTAAAGATGTTTTTTATTATTTCAAAGATACATTTACAATGAGACAGGTTAGCTCCTGGCAATACCCAGCCTACCTCAAAGAAGATGATGAGCATCAAAGAACCTCCTTATGGAGATGTCTTCAAATGTGGAAAACATGTCACTGGGCTAAATGTCCTCATTTTTATCACAGACAGAATTCTGCCTAAAAATGGGCAAGCTTGGATGTAGGCAGTGTAGATAGCCAAACTCTGCAAAAACTATTGAATTAACTCAACTGAACTGCATTCAACTTACTGCATTTCACTGACTCTGCAATGACTTCCAACTGACTGACTGAACTCAACTCTCCACACTTACTGCCTCTCCCACAACTCTCTTTAACAGTCCCTTCCCTGTGCTGTTCTTCTGAGAGTGGGGTATATCCTATTATGTCAACTTTTTCTCAGATCCATCACTCTGCCTGTCCCTGAGTTAGATGTCACTGTTTGGATTAAAAGTGTGTACCAAGGGTGTGTCTATATTCCAGTAAAAAGGAGTTTGTGTATTCTTGCCGGATCACACAGACCTAGAAAGTCTCTGGGTGTGATGAGAGCAACCATGTTTCTGGGTAAATTTTTCCCTATAGTTTGTTGTTATTTTTTAAGATATCATCTCTCTAGATAGTCCTGGATGTCCTAAAGCTCACTTTGTAGACCAGGCTGGCCTTGAACTCACAGATATCCACCCACCTCTGCCTCCTGAGTGATATGAATAAAGGTGTACACCACCACATCCAACTGTACTAAGGTTTTTACTTAATTCTAATCTTTGACTTTACAAAAGCAATTAGATATTTTTCTTCTATTTTAATGCCTTCATGATTGTATGCTACATAAGGGGAATGGAGGTGTAGGTGTTAAATACATATTGATGAGCAAATGTATATGGGCCAATATTCACAAAAGCTTGAAAGATGTGAGTAATTATGAATTAGAATGCACATATAAACACTCTTTCTGGAGTTCCAGTTTCCAAAATAAATTGGAGAGTCATGACAACATGCTGGTTTGAAGAAGCCTTTCTTCAGTTCATTCCTGGAACCATTAGAAATCATTGGCTCCGCCCCGCTAGCAGATCAGTTTCATTCTGTTGGAGGCTTTGGTGGCAGATCTGCTCTGTGTTTGATTTGCAGGTCAGAGTCTGTTTGAAAGGATCATATACTGTCAATTGGGATCACTCAGTAGGCATCCTTTAGCTGAATAATACCTGTCTCTCTGTTTCTTATGATCTTATGATACTTAAGTAAGTCATACATTGTCTTGGCATTGTTTTTGTACTTGAAACCTGGAGTAGGAGTGGACATTGCTGAAGGAGAATTGCAGTTTTTCACTAAAAACATAGAACCAGTTTGTGGTGTCACCCTGGGTGCAGTGGCATAGAATGAACACTGGGTCCTAATTCCAAGAAGCAGCTGTGTACAGATCCTGGCTAGACTCCTTCCTGATGGTACAGTCTCAGCTGAGTAAATTTGCCATGTCTGTGGCCCTGTCATTCATCAGCAAGAACAATGATGATCATTGCCATGAGGCCCAAATGTTAAAACACGTGATTCTCCTACCTAACATAAGCACACAGAAAGCAATGCTCCACATTTTGACCACATACATCCCCCCGACACTCACACACATGCACATGCACTCACACACATGCACACACGCTTGTGCACACATATGTGCAGGCACGCGCATGCACATATCCACACACTTACACGTTATGTATGCATAGATATACTCTTTCAACAGATTCCAGTCAGAAATCAGTGAGAGCATTCCTGAGAAGGGCATGGCCTTTTGAGGAATGAGAGTCACTTTTTCATCTTGGCAGAACTTCCCTTTTGTGCCTGATGCTCCACTTCCTTCATGTCTCCAGGGATTCACCTGATTGCGGCAGCAAGGGAGTAAAGAAAAGACAGAAAAGCTAGATAGGGTGGACAGGGCTCTCTGGAGCAGAAGCTGAAGAACCCAGGAAGCTCAGTACATTTATTATATACAACTAAAAAAGGAGGTGGGGTTATGGAAAGGAACTGAACAAAGAAGTGGAGTTCATTGTTACACAGCCGAGCGAGGAGGGAGGTTTAGCCCATCTTTGTAGGAGCAGTCTTCATCCTGCAAAAATATGGGGAAAGCAAGCTGTCAAGACTCACATTCTGAGCAGAGAAAGTCTTTTCAATCCATTTGAGCCAAATTTGTGGAGGCCTTGGCATTTTCATCAGTTTGAAGAATTGGGGTCTTTGATATGTATGTGCCCATGTCAACAGTACCCATTCACTCGCTCCATATACTAGTGCGAACATGATCTATCACCTTGAAATTTTGCCCCATAATACTACAAGTCCCTGATGTTAGCTATTGCCTCACTATCGTTGTTAAAATCATGCGGCCTGGGTAGGAATGGTGGCACACACACTTAAACCAAGAACTTAGCAGACAGAGGCAGAGGATCTCTGAGTTAAAGGCCATCCTGGTTTATGTAGCAATTTCCATACATGTTTTTAAAACTGTGGATAAAAACAAAGAAAGGAAACTAAAATTGACCCTGTGTATTTGCCAATGAACCATAACTGCATTAAGCTGATTGTTGTCTTATATCTAGCTTTTTACATGTATCTTTCCTTAATAAGATCACATAGCAGAACTTCATTGTGAGGCACCGTGGATAATCCTGTCACTGAGTTCTTTGTGTTTCTATTCTGAGAACAGCTCTATGTAGCTCAATCCTGATGGAAATGTCAGCAGTTTCTGTTTTGTTTCATAGAATTTAATAACTAAGAAAACAAGCAAAAATGGGAGAAAATTATTAAGAAGAGGCAATATAAAAATAGTGTTGATTTAGAGTATTCTTTATAATGTAAGAGTAGGGGACTATTTACAATTAGTAGTTGTGAACAAGAATGCCCCAAAATACTTAATAATTATGAAATATACACTAGGAATCAATATCAGAAAAGAGGTAGTCAATTAGAAGGGGTCTAATTTTATTTTTAAAATTTACTTTGATTTGTATGTATATGGGTGTTTTGCCTTTGTATATTTCTGTGTAATCTTGTGTGCCTGGTGCTGGTGGAAGCCAAACAAGATTGATATATATGCCCTGGACTTGAAATTCCACAGTTATGAGTTGCTGCTATATTGGTACTGGGAATCAAACCTGGTCGTCTGGAAGAGCAGCCTGTACTCTGAGCACTCTTAACCACTGAACTATCTCGCTTTCCCCAAGAATCCTGCTTTTGACAGAGAAGATAGTAGCATAGTTGAGGCTTCTATACAATAGGACTTTAAAAATTAGTAAATCATCACTATGCAGATCAAAATGAATGGATGAGTAACTTTTCCCAGAAGTTTAATTCTAAAAAAAATTTCTGCCTTAAAGTTTGTGATTTCCAGAAAAATGTGTACCTTCTTTCTTTTCCCATGACTCTTACAATGAGAAATTATCCTATAATTTGAAAGAAAAATACTTTTATCTTTATTCTAAATGTGTGATATTTGATGGAGTCTAAAATATGATTCTTATTTTCATGAGTCAAATGAGAAGCTAAAAATTTTATACTTTTTTTTTTTTCGAGACAGGGTCTCTCTGTGTTGCCTTGGCTGTCCTGGACTCACTTGTAGACCAGGCTGGCCTTGAACTCACATCGATCCACCTGCCTCTGCCTCCCAAGTGCTGGGATTAAAGGCGTGCGCCACCACGCCAGGCAAAAAGTTTTATGCTTTCAAATGACACATTTTATAGGTAAAATAAATATTTTAAAAACTAATAAATATGTCAATTACTAACATTTTAGCTGTCTTAATTTATGCTTTCCTGAATTTAAATTTTCACATGGAGATAAAACAATGTTTCTTTGCAACTGAGGTTAATCAGAAAACAGTATTTCAGCATTTACACCAAACACTTGAGAATGCAATGTTTGTGTGTGTGTCAGCAGGTGCAGGGAGTGTGCAGCAGCATACCTAAGGTGTGATCTGAACACACAGGCTATTTTACATAATAACAAATGAGGGGTGTATATTCCAGCCCCACATCATGCATTAAGTGCTAACATGATTCAAAGTTTAGAAATTCATTTTAAAACATAATTGATCAATAACTTCTTTGAATTTGAACAATAGCGGTCACTTTCCTTTTGAATTAAATTCTGCTAATCTGTGAAATTACTTAATTTTAATACTTTCAAATAGTTTTGAAATGTTAATAGCCAAGATTCAAATGTCAGAATTGATGCCCATCCAGTCTAATCTTGAAAAAGAAAGAAAAGAAAGAAAGAAAGAAAATATACAAGATTTTTGCAGTATTTGTTACTTAGATTTAATTAGTACCTATAGGAGTTTTCTTCTTTTAATTTGTTTGTCACCACTTAGGTTTGTTGATAATTATCAGGTAACATTATTTCCTGAATCTTCTCTTTACTGCTATTTTTCATCAAATTCTCATTTGTAGTCAATTTTTGAGCAAATATAAACAATAAACCACAAAGCCACAAAACTTCAACTTCCTTAATGTTGGGGCAAATCTAAGCCTGAAAATCTATTGTGTGGGTAAGCATTGCCAATTTATTATACTACAATAAGTTATTCTTTGAATTTATGTATACATATATACATATATCACATTTTCCAGTGTATAAGACAAATTTTTAACCCCTCTCCCCAAAAATGCATGCCAAATTCGGGTTTGTCTTATATGCCGTGTATTTACCTGCAGCTTGTTTCCTTTGCTTTATATGTTCAGTGCATATAGTGTGGGTGCCCTGGCCATTTCCCTATCTGTGGGGGGAGGATGAAGCAGGTCCTACCCTTTCTCCTTCATTCTACCTTCTCCCATCCCCTAGCACTCAGAAAGGGGGAGCCATTCTCCCATATCATCTAACTCCAACTTATCAAGTGGAACCACATAGGAAATGAGGAAGTCAGGGTATCTCTATTCACAGATGATATGATAGAATACATAATTGACCCCCAAATACCACCAGAGAACTCCTACAGCTGGTAAACACCTTCGGCAAAGTGACCCTGGCTGGTGAGGGTCTGGAGAAAGGAGAACATTCCTTCATTGCTGGTGGTAGTGTAAACATGTACAACCACTTTGGAAATCAATCTGATGCTGTCTCAGAAAACTAGGAATAGTGCTACCTCAAGACCCAGCTATACCACTCCTGGGCATATGCATGAAAGATATTCCAGCATACATTCAATGTATTCTCATCACATTTGCCTCCATCTGAACTTGTCCAAGATTTAATCCTCCTCTGCCCACCATATTTTCTTCTTCTGTTGTTGAATATGGTGCTTTCCAAGGGAATGTGCTAGATCTACCAAAGAACACATTCTCAAAGAAAACTGATTCTATTTTCCCAACATGCTTTGCTGATAACTCCATGGGATTTTATGCCCACCTCCCCTCTTCATGCTTGAGCTTGTATAATTCTTGTCTTAGCTGTTGCACTCACTGTGTGACTTTATATGTACAGTTGCCCTGTTGTGTTCAACAAACACTCTTTACTTGTAGTTATATACATTTCTAGGTCTTACAATATTTTTATCCCCTTTTCCACAGTTATCATTATGCTTTTGGATGAGAAGGTATGATATCGATTTAATGAAGAACATTCCACTGTCTCTACTTGCCTCAACTGCGACCAATTGTGGGTCTACTTGTTAATCAATAGCAAACAGAGATAAGAAAAAAAAAAAACACAACAGCTTTGTCTGGTCAGAATAGGAAGACACTAGGGGTAAGAGTCCTCCAAATGGACTCTTGCTGGTTTTATTGTTGGGCCTCTGGATCCACTTTCACCTACTTAATCCAGTTTATATAATCACATCCATGTCTTCCTGTCCTTTCTCTTCTTGATGTCTTCTTGGAACAACAAGGTGCCATCTCAGAGTTCTTGCTTTTTATTTCCCATCCACTAATATCTCTCTATCCTTTTAACTCACTATCACATTACAACATGGTGCAACTCCATCTCCAGGGAATCCAATGCCTGTAGACTCTGAAGAAACCTTTATTCAAATGCACACACCTAGGTTTATACACACGTAACTGAAAATATAAAAGTAAATATCATTAAAAATGAAAAGTAAATCATATGAGGGTCATATGGTTACCTTTCACTCTCAAGTGAAACTCATAAAAAGAAAAAAATCCTTGAGACTAGAAGAACTTTATCATGGACTGTAGTTAACACAAAGCTATCCAGAACTCCCATCTAACCCTGAGTTCTACTGAAAGTGTTGCTATAAGCAATCTGGAATTATGGGATCTGAAATCATTTTAAGGTACCTCAGGGTAATGTGAGTTAGTATAGGAATATAAAGGAAAGCAAAGCCTCCAGCGTCTATTAGAAATCCATGTATCTGTGGACACCCACATAAAGATTGGAATGCTAATAGCTTTACTGCACAGTGGTTTCTATGAAATTGCCCAAATTCTTTTCTTCTCTTCTTTTCTTTTTTTTTTAATGATATCTGGAATTCAAAAGCAGCTTCTAGTGAAATGTCTTAGAGATATGTTCATGGGCTTCTTAGCCATCTCAGCCATGAGCACACCTTCTGAATTTCTTTTGGAAATTAATTACCAAATTCAGGGCCTTGTAAATGCACAATTTTAAGAAACCAATGCAAATTTGGAAAAAATGAGCTGTTTTATTATTATATCTTTTTTCCTAAAGGAGATTAATTAACAAGACATTCATTTTTAGGTTAAAACTAAGAGAGAGAGACAGAGACAGAGAGACAGAGACAGAGAGACAGATAGAAAGATGGTGTTGAGCAAGAGTTGCTGGTAATTTTATATGAAAACAGTGATCAGATGAATGGGGACTGTTGTGGAGCCTGTAAAAGCTGTAGAAAAAGCCACCATCCAGCAATTCTTCTCAAAGTGATCTCAGAGGGCTTGAGATGTCAGGCTAGTTAAAAGCCAGAGGTGAGGAGGGATGCTGAATGGCAGGGTTTGGAATAGAGTTCAGTCCCTGAGGCACAGTGACGGGCTTCAGTGAGTTGTGTATTCTGCATCGAAAACACATATTCTGTCCTGCCTCTGCCCTTGATGTCCTCTCAGAAAAGCAGTGAAGATGGCCTTTCCCTTTTTTCTTCCATTAGGAGAGGACATTAGAAGAATTTTCTTGAGCAAAACTAATATCAGGGAAATAGCCCACAAACTGTCCACTGGGGTTTCTAAAGCATATTGATTTCCCACTAAGAACAGGACTCTGGAGCTCAGCTGTACATAACCTCTACATGCCACACTTAGATGTCAACCTTTGCTCCATTGTCTCATTCTAAAATATTCTAAAGAGCATTCATATTTGAAGAAAATCACCCATATCAAAGGCGGAGTTTGAAGCATATGGAGAAAAATAGGAGAAACAGTTGAATGACAAAATAATTTTATAAGTAAAACAGTACCAGAGTTATACGTAAAAGGAATATAAGGAGAAACTGGAAGAGCATATAAACATTAAATTTGACAACATACTGAACATAAGAGAGGATATAGCAATATAAAACAAGTCAGGGATTCCCAATGGCTAAAGGACCACATTAAGCAGGCAGCTTGAAAGAAGCTGAATGTGAGCAACATTAAGCAATGCTCATACCAGATAAACCTAAAGAAGATAGAACATGAAGTAAAAGAATGAGCCGTTATCGAGAACTAGTGCAAAAAATAGTATATGGGCTTAGAATACATCCTTTCAAAGATAAGCAGCACCAGATACAAGAAAACTAAAGACAAGCTTGACTGTACCTCACAGTTTCTTGGGAGACACATTATGATGTGGCTTTACTTCACCTTACTATTCGCTGGGAGGACTAAACATATTCTGTAAGTTTTAGATGTTCCTGCATCTCTTGCGTTAATTGTTCTTACTTTCCATATTTTTAAAGAGTTTGTGATGCTGTCTACAATTCAGACTTATGATCTGTAAATCTATTTCCCTAGTCTATGGCTTGTATCTCAGTTTTCCTCATAGCATCCTCTAAAACTTAATGACTTTGATTGTTATCCCAAATTTTGATTATTTATTTATTTAGCCATGAATGTTTACTACTATGTTTTATACTAAGGTTTTCAATAGTTTTAATTTATTTCTTTATTTTGGTCAATACTGAGTCAATGTTTGTATATGGCATGAGGTACAGTAGGATGGGTAGCCAGGATCCTAGGGCCAATAGTTGGATTGAAATGTTGATTATTTCCTTATTAAATTCCCTTGAGAATTTTGTTGAAAGAATAATGCCCTCTTATGAGCTTCTTCCTCTAGTCTTTATTTTCTTTTATTTATCAGTTTGTGCATGCTTATGCAAATAGCATATTTAATACTGTAAATTTGAACTACTTTAGGCCTTCCTAGGATAAAGAGTGGACAAACCTGTTTATGTGCACATGCAGTTCATACAACTATGATATATCTCCACATCTTCTCATTATTTTATGCAGCACTCTGGCCTCTTCCCTTTGCTTATGTATACCTTTGCCATCAGATGACAGCATTCCCTGCTGTTTCTCTTAGTTGGTCTAATCAAAGGCTCATATATTAACCTGTTTACCAGTGGAAATATCAATCAAGATTATATATTTTAACCAAGTTGAAAGTTTTTGTCCAGTCCTTTTGTTCTTTAGACATGCAGATTTGTTAATTCTCTAAAGTTCCCTAGGATGAGATTGCTAATAAAATAGTAACATAAATAGAATCTCTTGTTATACTTTGCATGTAATAGTATCTTTCAAACTCATGCATGAATGTTTTTAAATTACATTTTTAAGATTTTCACACATCAGTTCACTCTTCATCAACTCAATGCAATTTAAAGTGGATGTACTAATCATTACCATATTAAATACAATAATTTCATTGTTCTAAAAAAATGTGTATCATTTCCACCACATCCTCCTCAGTAGTTCTCTGTGAATCATTTACCAATGTACTGTTTATAGTTTTGCCTGACCATAATGCACCCTTATGGAAATTGTCAAAGGATAAGGAATTTCAGAATGTCTTCTTCCACTCAGCAATGCACACTTATGGTTGATCTTTCATTAGAAATGTTCTTTCCTGAATTGGAAGTTTATATAAAATGATTTCTGAATAATTTTCTGTGATGGGGTGAATTTTGTCTTTTATAACTATATACTTATTTAACTTGTTCAGTCATTCTCATTGTCCTTATTAGGAGTGTTTGGTGATTGTTTATCAACCTAGGATAGATATTTCCATACAGGTTTTTATGTAGATATGTCATTCGAAATAAATAGAATCTATAATAGTTATGAAATAATGCTTTGACAATTTTAGCTTCATTTTTAAAAATACCATATTGTTTTAAAACTATCTGTACAATTTTGAGTCCCTCCCAGTAATGAATTAAGGTGTTGCAATCATATTTTGGTATCTGGAGATATCAGGTTTAATGTTTTTCCAAAAAAATGTTGATTTTCATAGTTAGAGTTATATTTATATCCTGATCCCTCATTGCTATTTTGATCTATGAGTCCTTAATTATAGATGATTTCCAGCACCTTTTCATATATTTATTTTTTTCAATTTATATTTTATTTATTTGGTAATTTTTAATACTTTTTTTGTACATTGGATTTTGTTGAAAACAAGGTTCTTTTCTTACAATATATTCAGATGAAAGTTTCACCCCCTCATCTCCTCCCAGATCCTCCCCACCTCCCCACCCTTTTAACTTAATGTCTCTTCTCTTTTTCTCTTAAGAAAACAAAAAA
>OU015743.1:77579303-77594332 GCA_907169655.1 Acomys percivali | reverse complement strand
AAAAAATTTTAAAAATACCTTTGAATGTATCTGTGTTGGTGATCTATCCCATGAGACTCTCTTGGAAAAACATTTTTTCTTTTGTGAGAAATTGTTAACTGGAGATAGCTTCTGGCTTAGGGATGAGGGCTTGTGTCTTCTTCCTAATATCAGTGATAGGACCCCACCTGGGTGAACCAGTTTAGGCCTTGTCATACTGCCCCAGTCTCTGAGTTCATATGTATGTTAGCCTTGTGTCTGGAAGACATTGTTCCCTTGGTATCCACTCCCTATGGCTCTTACAATCATTCTGTCTCCTCTTCCACAGAGTTCCACGGGCCCTGAGGGAATGGATTTGATAGAGACATCTTATTTAGGACTGAATGTTCCAAGGTTTCTCTCTCTGAACATTGCCCAGTTTTGATTTCTATGTTATTTACCAACTACATTAAGATGAAAACCTCTATGATTATGGCAAAGTAAGACATTTGTTTATGAGTATTGCAGAATGCCAGCAGGAGTCATTTTATTGCTAAGTTCCTTTAGGAGGACAACAGCATTTGGTTTTCCACTAGGTCTATGGCTTCCCTCCTCTCAGATTCTTGGTTCCTTGAGCAGTGTGAGGCAAGAGTTTCATCTCATGGAGTGGGCCTTAAAGCCAATTGGATACCGTGTAGTTACTCTAACAATGTCTGTGCCAGTATTCTACCAGTTTTAACATGCAGGCGGTTCATCATTGTAGAATTACAGATTTGTAGCAGGGCTGGTGGTTACTTTTCTATTCTGATAGAGTGCTTGAGTACCTTCCAGTAGGAAAAGACTAGTCAGTAGGGGTGAAGGATTTATTGAGGCACCGGCTTGATATCTCTGTGTTTAGTGAGATATGTAAGCATTGTCTTAAGCAATAGGACATTACCATAATAACTTTAGAAATAACCTGAGTTGTTTGAGGGGGATTCCATGGGACCATTTGACCAAGAAATCAATGAGATATCTCATTCCTGGTACTGCAGTTTTAACTGGGTGGCAAGAGTTGTCTACTTGGGGCTTTGTCTGCCCTGTTATTTGGTGACTACTTTTAGATTTCTTTCATATATATATTCTACTTTAGTAGACCTCTTTAGAACATCTCAAACGACACTTAATATTAGCTATCGTTCCCCATATGTCCTCCTTTACCACCTTCTTCCCTTCTCATCCCTGTTTAAATTTCTGGTTTTAATACTCCACTAATTCTTTCTAACTGTATATTCTATTGCCCCGTCCTTGCAAGACTTTCCCCTTAAGAGCTAACTTTCATATCCATATATAAAATAATGGGTACCATATTTGCCTTTTGCGGTCTAGGTTACCTCACTTGAGATCATTAAATTTAAGTATATCACATCTTCTTGGTCCATTGATCTGCTGGTGGGATATCTAGGCTGTTTCCAGTTTCCTTCTATCATGAATAAAACAACAATACACAAGGTAGATCAAGTTCATCTGAAGTAGATTACATAGTTCCTTGGGCATATGCCTGAGAGTAATATAGTTGGGGAGAAGGATTTATTCTGCTTACAATCCCACATTACAGTACATCTTTGATGGATGTCATGGTAGGAACTCGAGGACAGTAAGCTGGAAGCAGGAAGTGAGACAGAACTGTAGAGGAATGCTCCTAATGAGCTCATTTCTCATTCCTTACTTACCTGATTTTCTTATATTACCCACCAGCTCACGGGTGGCGCTGTGCACAGTGTACTGCCTCACCATATCAATCATCAAAGGAGACAATGCATTAGGGGCCTGTCTAAGGGTCATTCTAGTAAAGACATTTTTTTTTCTCAGCTGAGGTTCTCTCCTCCAAAATGACTCTAGCTTGTGTCCTTTAAACTAGCTAGGGTGCTATATAAACATTAAGAGTAACTTTGATAGTATAAAATGTGTTTTTCTTTTTATTTTGATGGATACTTCATCAAACTGATTGGCTCATTTGTGAGCAACAACACAAGAAACAAGACAAGAAACAACACTAATTCCTCTCATGTAGGAACAAGGCTGATTGGTCAGTGGAGCTGTCTGTACTCTGTCATCATAGCTTTGCTGTTTCCCATATAGAATCCTCTGCATATTTTGTTGGGTAAAGACTGGCACATTTAAGCTCATCTGTATCCTTTTGAAATGTATTTCTTTCTACATTCAAATTTCAATTGTTTCAATTTCAATTAGTAAATGAGGCAGCAATTAATTTTTGTGTATGAAATGTCAAATATGCCAAGATTTTTGTTTATTTTCCTTCTGTAGATTCTTTGCTGATTTCTACAAGTTCTATCTTTATGCATTTATTTTGTAGTCAGTGCAGTGCCAAAGTTTTCATTCAATTTGAAAAGATGTTAGAAACAACTTATGCCTTTCCATTCATGGTGATATTCACAGTGAAGTTTTTAATTTTTGTCAGTAAAACTAAAATTAAGGAAGTTTTTTGTAGATGCCCTTACTAATATTGGATGACCCTGTGTGACTAGTTCATACAGAGCTTTCCACTTTGGTGTATACTACAGATTTTTTAGCTGTCCTTTCATCACTGATACTTTTATGACTTGTTTTCTTTGAGTTTTGACATAGTGGGTTATTGAACTTTCCTTATAAGAACATACATATCATACAACATTACTCTTATTAATTGTTGACTGTGATTTGCAAGTGTTTTGAGCAAAAACATGGTAGCTACATTCGTTGGGAATATTTTTCTTAATCTTTTTATAATACTTAAATTAGTTGAGGTGCATAGTAGGTGTGCCATTGAATAAGTGAAAACTTATATCTTCTTCTTTTTTTTCCACAAAAAGTTATATTTACACAAGCCCTACATAAATTCTGGACAATTCACTAGAGAAATGTCTGGCATTAGAATTTTCTTTATTTTAGTTTTTCTATTTACTGGCTCAGTTATTTTGGTGAAAAGGCAATTTTGTACCCTTTATTTCTCCTGATCTGAGTTTTGTAAATGGATTTCATTATCTACATTCTTAAGACATTGGACACAACGTTGTTTATGGTGCACCTTCATTATTGTTTCAATGCCTTGCACGGTCAATTGGAATAATCTATCCCATGTCTTGGTTAGTCTTCAGGAATATTACCAGTTTATTGGTCTTTCAAGACAGGATTTACTTTTATTTGTTTCTCTTTTTGATTTTAGAATATTATTTAAAGCCCATTTAAATTTTCCATTATTTTATTAAAATTTCTCTAGCAAAAGAAAAGTTAAATTAAAAAATATTCCTCTCTTTTTTCTAATAAATTACTTAAAGTCAACGAACTTTAAATCATTAACTTGCCAGGGAATAGAAATTTCTTATCCATTGTGTGCTCAACATTAGTCATAGCTTTCCAAAAATCAGCACGACCCTAAAAGTTACATTCATCACTTGGGTGATTTTTAGTGTCTTGTGTGTAATTTTACACACACACACACACACACACACACACACACACACACACACACACACGGAATCCAGAATCATTTACAATGCATGCATAGGCTCTGTCCTTAGGCTACTTTCCCCAGCCCTGAATGAGTGAGCTCCTTGAGCTCCAGAACTCCCCAGGGTAAATCTTCTAAGATACTATTTGCCGTTATTCTTTGACAAAAGAAAGAACATTTACAGAAGTAATTTCAGTCTGGTAGCCATTCCTACAGAAGTTTAAATTAAGCTTTGACTTTTGAAATAGTGATATATTGGAATGAAAATTAAACACTAAACCAAAAGATAGATGATGCACCTTTATCTGACTTCCCCTTCCCACGGATAACACTTAGACAAAACATTAGCTACCGAATCCAGGATAGTGAGTGATGTTAATATAGCATTTCAGAGAATACCTAGATCATCATGGGTACCACACTTTAAGCTTTTAATGGAAATAGCCACTCACCCTCCAACTAAGTGCCCCACTCCCCCCTTGGGCAACAACTAATGTGCTTTCTGTTTCTCAAGTTTTCTCACTCTAAGAATGGCATAACCTCACTCAGATGGGGAAATAGAATAGACAGTAGACATGGATGTAGAGAGGGATCTGGGCTGGAGAGAGTGTGGGGAGAGGAACAAGAGGGGGAGGAGATGACATGTGGGCAGAATTGGGAGGGGAGGTGAGAAGGCTTGGAGAGAAAAGGGAAACTGAAGGTGTGGGCACCTCTGAGACCAGCTGGAGTCTGGCCAGCCACAGAGCAGGCTAAGGGAGGATATGGAGATGTCTCTAGTTGAGCCTCCTAGCACCAGGAGACATGGAGCCTGAGGAGGGCACCTTCTAGCCAGGCAGGGCTTATATTGGTGGGAGCAGAACACCAATCCACCTACAAAAACGTCCACTCAAAAATCTCCCTGCCTACAAGCTGTGCAGAGATAAAGATAGTAGACATTGAAAGACTGTCCAACCAATGCCTGGCCCAGCCTGGGACCCACCCTATGAGAGAGAGCCAACCCATGACACCATTAAGGACACTCTGCTTTGTTCAGACAGGAGCCTAGCATAACCATCCTCTGAGAGGCCCCATTCAGAAACTGATTCAATCAGATGCTGAAACTCACAGCTCAGGAAGTCCTGTGGAAGAGTAGGGGCTGCGGGAGGATGGAAGGACCCAAGGGGGACACGGATGCCATAAAAGCACCAGAGAGTCAAGGAACTTAGACCAACCTAGATTCTTGGTGGCTTCTGGAGACTGGAGCACCAACCAAGAAGCATGCATGGACTGGACCTGGGCTCTTACACATGTTAAGCTAATGGGCAGTTTGATCTTCCTGTCAAACACCTAGGGAGCTGAGCTGGTGCTATTTATGATATGGACTGTTACCTGCTTTTGATCACTTCCCCCTCATGGGGCACCTTGCCTGGCCTCAGTGGATGACGATGAGCTTAGTCCTGATGTGACTTGATGTGCTGGGGTGGGGTGGGGTAGCTCCCCTGTTCTGAGGACAAAGGGTAGGGGATAGAAGTTAGAGGGTGGGGGGGCCCCGGAGGAGGGGAGGGAGAGGGCGACGATTGGCATGTAAAGTGAATATAGAAATTAAAAATACATTTTTAAAAAGTAATAAATAAACAAATAATAAAATAAACACCCGGGCATTTCCAGAGATTAAAATTTAAAAATTACATATATTAAAAAGGTTGTAAATTTTGTTATATAACAAGAGAATGAAATTTGATTATGCAAAGCTATGCACAAAAATGTCCTTAGTAGCTTTATCCATAATAGCTTAACATTGAAAACTACAACAAGAGCTGGGCATGATGGCACACACCTTTGATCCCAACACATGGGAGGCAGAGGCAGGCAAACCACTGTGAGTCCAAGGCCAACCTGGTCTACAAAGCAAGTCCAGGACAGCTAAGGCTAACACAGAGAGACCCTGTTTCAAAAACAAAACAAAACAAAATAAAAACAAAAAAGAAAATTACAAGAAAAATTTATTTAATGATTAAGTAAACATTAACACTATGAGATACAGCTAAGAAACTAAAGCTAGTGACATATTGACAAAGCCCAGATGATTATATGATAGACAAACTTTTATTCAGGGATTCTAGTAGGTTTCCTTAAACTAGTATAGTATGGGCACACAAGTTAGTGTATAGTAGTGGAAAGATTTTCTGTTCTTTCAGTGACTTTTGAAAAGAGACAAATTATAGTAACCTTTTTTCTTTAACTCATGGAAAACTAATGTGTTAAAAAGTGACTATTACATTCAAGCTTGTCTTTTGTTGCTGTGATAAAACACTGAACAAAAGAAACTTTGAGAGGAAAAGATTTATTTCATCTTACATGTCACATCCCACAGGGACATGAGGCCTGCGCCTAAGCAGGATCCCAGGGACAAAAACTGAAGGAAAGGCCCTTAAAGAACCCTGCTTGCTAGCTTGCCCGGAGGACACTGTTTATCTTCCTTTATCACACCTCCTAGGACCACCTGCACAAAGGTGGCACAACCCACATTAACCAACAGTAAAACAACACACAGGCATATGTGCACAGGCCACAGAGGTGATTCGTCACTGAGGTTCCCTATTCCAGGTGACTCTAGCTGGCTTAAGTTGACCAAAGCAAATAGTGCACCACTCATAATTTTATCAGCAGTATTTTTGGAGACTTCTTGAAATTAAAATATAAATCCCAGGTATCTCGACATCAATAGCATGTTTGAGCAAACATGTTTCCATTTACGCACTTCATAATTATTCAGTAATTTTTAAGTAAGTAGTTAATCTTTTGTGAGCAGTTATATATAATAAAATTAAGTTATATGAAAACAAATTAACCCAGATTGCATAAAAATATTTCAAATAATAGACAGATTCTACAAAATTGTGAGATACAAAGCCAGTCAAATCTAGTTTTTATAACAATACAAATGCTGGAAAGATACTAGGAAATGAATCAATTTGTAGTGCTGTCAGTAATGAAAAATTTATAAAACATTTTATGAAGGAATGGAAAAATATTTACATATAGAAAAATCCCAAACATCGCTGAGATGGGAACATATCTCATATTCATAGATTGAGAGGCATAACTTTGGTAAGATGTTCAAGGCTGTCTACAGATATGATACAATATAAGCCAAACTCCAGGAGTGCCTTATTAAACATGGGGAAATCCTATAGCTATGCCCATGGTATCTAAAGAAACTTTATGTAACCAAAACATTCTGAAACAATAAAATTAGATATGTCACACTTTTGATAATTTTATAATTTATTACAAATCTAGTAAAAGCGATGTCAATAAGTATTGACATTCTTGATGTGAATGCTTAGACTGATTGAAAAGAACAGAACACTAATACCTTACTTTTTTATGACAGTTCATCTCTAAAATGCTATTTCAACAACTAAGTTTGGGAAAACTGAATATTCATATAAGAAAGCATTACACTGGAATTTTAAAATGTGCTAAAGCAAATTACTTATACTAATCATTTCTGTAACCAATTATCTAAGAAGAATAACCTGAAGAGAGGGGAGATTCATTTTGGTTTACAGACTAAGTGTGATGTAAATATAGTACTCTTGTATGAACTTCTCAGAATATAAAATATTAAATAAAAAAAAATCGGACACAGTCCATCACAGTTGGGAAGGCATGGGGACAGAAACCTGAGACAGCTGGTTATACAGTGTCCATAGTCTGGAAATAGAGTGGACAGGAAGGAACCCCAAAGCCCTTCCCCTGCTATTCTCTGTCTCAACTGAGGCTCCAACTGCCAAGGGCATCACAGTCTTCCAAAATAGAGATCAGATGGGAACTGAGGTTCCAAACACATGAGAAGATTGGAGACATCTTATATTCAAGCTGTAACAGGGACCTAACATTGTTGTGATAGAAGATTGGAGAGTTAAGACAGGTATATTGCAAATTAGCATATGGGGAGACATAGGGGACAAAATAAGCTTGTTCCAGCCAGCTTGGAGAAAAATATGGGGAGCTCTTCCTCACCTGGGCTCAGCTAATGAACAGAGCATATGAAACAAAAGCCCAAAATACTGAACAGTGAGAAAGACAGGTTCTATGTAAATGCTCTAAAATTGTTCATACCCATGGAGGCCCAGTGGGTTTCAGGGTTCCCTCCCTCAGCTTACCAGGCCATTCTAACCTTCAGAGTGCATTCTGTTTATTAATAAACTGTCTACATTTCTGCTTATAACTATACATACCAAATATAGATCAACAATGGACCCCATAATACTCTGCTGAGTGGCCCCAGGTGTCAGATCCTTATTTGTTAGTAAGTCCTATATAATAATAAAGCCCTAGAAGGAGATGTAGGAAAAAGTCATAATTAGCTATGACACCAGTAGTCCAACAACAATATGAGCAGTAGGTAAGCTGTGCTGAACTCAAATTTAAAATGGCTGTTGTTAGGTAAGACAACCAAAAGAGTCAAGGAGGAAGAGGACGATGATACGGTGAAATGAATTAAACATTTTAAAATTATATATGTATATATATAGTAGGCAACTAATATGGAAAGTATATAAGTAATGTCATATAATTTAACAAAACCCCTCCTAGTTCAATAAAAATAAAACAAGTATTCAAAAGGGGTGTTGCTCCAAGGAAATTTGGATATGGTAAGCAATACAAAAAGTGATAATTATCATGGAAAATGGAATCCAAACCACAAAATACTTAGCTTGGCAAGTAGGAAATCAGTGTCAAACAGCCAAGGGTGTGGAGAAATTTAATTCCTATGCACTATCATGGAAAGGAAAGACAGAACACTTCTGTTGAACAACTGTAGAATCGTCTCATTATCCACTAATTGATGTGTGCCCAAAGAACTGGCTGCAAGGTCAGTATTGCTTGCTTACCGACTTCAACTAACATTGTTCTCTTTCTCATTACAAAAGCAGACACTTCTTCAGTAAACACGTATCTCTTCCCCAAGCATCTTGCTGGTAGCAAATGCATAATTTTTACAAGTCTGTCAAGTTGATATGGTTATTACCACCATTTCAAAGATGAGAAGATGCAATCAGTTGCCTAGGGCTATGCAGCTGTTAAATTATGAAAAACACAATTGAAAGTAGTGGAATTGAATGCAGAGTGCACACTTAAGAAGGACTTGCTATTTGGAGCAACAGAATTGGGACTGGGTTTTAAAATATAATCTCTGTTGTGATAAGAGTATGTTTTCTGGTTGTTCTGTGGTGAAGGACCCTTGTGATTGTTCAGCTTTCTGCTTGGAATGAACTCCTTCAGTACAAACGGCAAGAAGTGTTGTCAACTGCTTGAAATCTGCTGGACTCACATAAAAAACATCCTTTTTCTTTGCAGAATGTGCACTGGGTTTTCTCAGTGTTTGTTTTCTGCCTATTTTCCACCTGAATGGAAATTTCTGGTTTCATTTGTTTTTTTTCCATTTTCACTTTATTCAGTATTCCTAGCACTCATGGACTGCAAAGAATTTGGTTATAGGACATGACTGGTTTTTGTTTTGTCTGTCTGTCTGTCTGTCTGTCTGCCTGTCTGTCTGTCTGTTTGTTTGTTTTGTGATAACTCTGTATAGGCACCTCACTGTCTGCTGAGTGGCTGTCTGATTTAGTGTTCCTGGGCTCACTAGAGCATTATCCTCAGATGTCCTAATCAGGTGTGGTCACTACTGCTGTTTCCGGCTTTGGATTTTTTAAAAATATATTTTATTAATTTATTCATATTACATCTCAATTGTTATCCTATCCCTTGTATCCTCTCATTCCTCCCTCCCTCCCATTTTCCCCTTACTCCCTTCCCCTATGACTGTGACTGAGGGGGACCTTTTTTAAAGATAGCTGATAATATTTTTCTCATTTGGAATCCCCAAACTGACACTTTATAATTAGACTCAACAACTACAGTTGTTTTGTTTTTGTTTTTGTTTTTTGTATTTCAAGTTTTCCTCTGCTCTTAATGATTGTTGCTCTATTTTTTATTTTAGCAGCCCAGCATATGTTGATTAGGACAAAAAAATTGGATGAGGAAAGACTAAACATGAAAGGCATCGTTACTGTGATATTTACATAACAGGAAAATAACTCCCAAATGAGGACAGAGAAACCCTAGCTAAGAATATACTAAATATGTTGAATCATAATACTAAGTTTCTGTTTTTTAAAAAAATACTTTGCATCTCAAAACTTTTAATGCAGCATACCTCAGAAAGTAACTGTATAGCCAATCTCATCCACACGGACAAACCATTTTGATTTGTTGAAAATCACATCTCTGGATAGACTTTAGAGGGCAGGTTTCAAGTTCTGTTGTCACTCTGGGTGGTCCTTTGAGACGTTCAGAGACAGAGGCTGTGGACCAGTGTTCCTTTATGGGTTAGCCCACAGATACTGCTTATCCCTCTAGGTGCTCCCTCAAGATTTTCTAATTTTTTCTGAATTTCTTTCTGATTAAAAAAAAACAAAAAAACCTTTGTTTTAAAAAGTTCTATTATCTTTGCTTACTGTGAAGTGTTTTCCAGCAGGTAGAAATGTAATCTGGGAGCTGGTGTACGATTAGAGGTGAATAGTTTCCTTTGGAGCAGGTGACTCCAAATTCAATTTGCTGATTGGATATACTTCAAATACACACAACAGAGAAACTGGAGGTGTATGCACAGGCTGATCTCCAAAGAACCCTTGTTCAATTTCCAAAACCGACACGGTGATCCCTTACGGATACCCTCCTCTGTTGTCTGAGTACAATAGGAATGCAAGCATGTATGCAGACAAGATATTCATACCTATAAAATAAAAATGAAAGAATGTAAATAAGAAACACTGGATGATCCAAGATTGTGGATGATGAGCAGGCAGGTCTGTTAGACTCTCCAAGGAACAAACTAGAGAAAGCTGGATGATGAATACTAGAAGTGGGTGATGGTTTAAAGTATCTGCTTTAATAGAGAAGCAAAGGAGGAAACTATGTAGGTCAAAGGAGGAGAAATACAATCCTCTAAGGGGGATTGCTGCAGTGTGGAGCGTTCCCACTCTCAGTGAAAGCCAGTAATGAGAGCCATATTTATTTATTTATTTACTTATTTATTTATTTATCCTTGTATTTTATTGACCAGCTGAAAATACTTGAATTAGAGTCTAGTTTCTAGTGTCTAAATTTTAAATTTTTATTTATTTATTCACTTTACATCCTGAATGCAGCCCCCTCTCTCCATGTGTCAGCCCATGACACCTGGGGTCTTATTTAACTCATCTGGTTGTACTTTTTCCATCCGTTCATTCTAGTGATTATGAATTGGCAGGTAATACAGATAAAAATTAGAGAAATACCTGACTTACATGGGATCATAGATCTAATGGGCCTAACAGACATTTATTAAACATGGAATCTATGTCCCAATATCATATGGTACTGTCTCTGAAACAAATTATATGATAGGACACAAAACAAGTCTTTAAAAATATAGAAAATATAGAAATACTACCATATTCTATTCTATCTGGAACATGCAATTAAGTGGAAACTGACAGCAAGAGAAATGGAAAACCATATACAGTCCTGTAGAAGATGAATAGCATGCTTGTATAATGATGTATTAATTGAGGTTCTCTAGATAAACAAAACTGGTGAAGTAAATATATATATATATATATATATATATATATGTGTGTGTGTGTGTGTATGTGTGTGTGTGTGTGTGTGTGTGTGAGAGAGAGAGAGAGAGAGAGAGAGAGAGAGAGAGAGAGAGAGGGAGAGAGAGAGAGAGAGAGAGAGAGAGAGAGAAAGAGATATTAAAGTGGCTTACAACCTGTAGTGCAGCTATTCCAACAATGGCTACCTCACAAGAGAAAGTCCAGGAATCTAGTAAATTTTCAGTTCATGAAATCAGATATCTCATATATTCTTTAGTATCTATTGGAATCCCAAAGAAGTAGGCTCTAATACCAGTGAAGGAAGGAACTTGCCAACAGGAAAGAGGACAAAGAGCCAAAAAGCAAGTATTTCTTTCTTCAATGTCCAATATATAGGTTGTCACCAAAAAGTGTGGTCCAGACTTAAGGGTATCTTGCCACATCAAAAGATCTGTATTTAGGATGGTTTCTCAAATGATCCAATCAAGAAAAATTACCCATGGGTATGCCTAGCCCCTTGAGTTTTTGTTACTTCTAGATGCAGTCAAGTTGACAACAAGAATAGCCAGTAAAGATTAACAAGCCACTGGAGAAATGGAAAGGAATATGATCATTGTAAATTAAGTAAGAATGTTGGCACACCATATAAAAACATGGGTACAGTAATTTCAACACTAAAATGAAAGTTGATATCTGCAACTAACAATATTAAAAACAAATCAAAGAGATATCATGTCATAGTTTGGATCATATTTCTGTAATAAAAACCAAAGCCAAAAGCAACTTGAGTGGGAAAGGGTTTATTTGGATCGCGTGTCATGGGTCACAATAGATTGAGGGAGACCAAGAAAGAATTCCAACAGGGCATAAATCAAGAGGCAGGAACAGAAACAGGGACCATGGAGGAGTACTGGTTTGCTCCTCTTTGCTTTCTCTGTCTGCTTTTCCATACCACCCTTGACTCCTGCTTCAGTGTGATGTCATCACCAGTGTGCTGTGGGGTTTCTACCAAAGACTACTTGCAAGTGAATTTAAGCCAATAGGAAGTCTTCATTTGCCAGTGAATGATTATACTGGGTGTTCGGGATTCCAGTGTAGCACTTAACCTCTCTAACGGTGAGCTTTTAAGCACAAAATCCATGTTCTGGGTTGATATACTTCATTTAACAAGAACATTTAGCCAGAAGCAGAACCACAGAAGCAAAAAAGCAGGGTTAGCACAGATAGAGACTTTCCTAGAAATATGGTCTTTCATGGGCTTTCTTAGTTTTGGCAGATGGTGATGTCTATGGGCTGCATTTTACAGCCTGAATGGCACTTCCATCATGAAGTTGGTTATACTAAGGCTTGGGCTCTGTTACAAATGTGCTGAGCCCTTCCAAGCAATCATTAACCAAAAACGCCCCCACAGATTTGCTACAGGCAATATAATATAGTTTCTCAATTACATACAGTTCTTCTCTGTAGATAATCTTGCTTGTGTCAGTTTGACAAAGGAAACAAGCCAACAAACAAAACTAGTTGTCATACATCATGTAGCTAGTGATGGAGCTTAAGGCCAGGAAAGAACAAACAAGAAAAAGCCAAATCTGAAATAATTAGATAAAAAGCAATAACTGATATATGCAGAAAATTAATGAAGTAATAATAAATAAAAAGTTACAAAACTAATCAGCTAAACCAATTTAATTCTTTATAAACATAAACAATATGGACAAGTCCTTAGCAAGGGGAAGAGAAAAGAGATCCAAATTATCAAAAAATTAAAGATGAAACACAGGTGTCAATGAAATCAAGAAAAGATCTAGCCAATGGACAGGACATTCTCCACCGTTGAGTGGAGAGTGGGGTCTGATTTTCACACGAACTCTGGTGCCCCATATTTGACCACGTCTCCTGGATGGGGAGACCTGGTGGCACTCAGAGGAAGGATAGCAGGCTACCAAGAAGAGACTTGATACCCTATGAGCATATACAGGGGGAGGATGTCACCCTCTGTCACAGTCATAGGGGAGGGGAGTAGGGGGAAAATGGGAGGAAGGGAGGAATGGGAGGATACAAGGGATGGGATAACCATTGAGATATAATATGAATAAATTAATAAAATATTTTTAAAGTAAAAAATAAATAAATATGACACATCGTAATGACATATTATAGTAAATTAGAAAGCCTACTATGTAAATACATATCTAGATGTATATGATTGTCTAGGTTAAGTCAGCATGATGTAAATAATTTAAACATATATGTAATAAGCAGTGAGATTCACACTTGACAGTATTGTAGAAAGCTTCTGATCCCAATTGGTCCAGCATTTCAGACTGTCATACACAGGACTCCTATTAAGCCTGGAATTTTGCAACATTTGGAAAAATGAACCACTAATGCTATTACTGGCCTACTTAACCATTTTCCCCAATTTTGGGTGTGACTTCAAAGGTATTATTCACCCTAAATCAGCCTGAAGAAATATTAGGAAAATGATGTCCCATTTCCTCTTGGTCTACAGATGCTTATTTTCATTGGGAGTTGGTTATAAGTATTATTGGTCTTTTCCAGAGATGAAACTAGTTTTGATTCAAGGACATCTCTTTTTTCATTTATCTTTCTTTTGTAGGTAAGGATATAGGAGCTGAAAAGAAAGAAAGGGGGATATAGAAATACAGAGGGAGGATAGAACAAAAGGTAGATGATTGAATCTACTCCTCATCTCAGGGCCTTGTCATTCGCAAATAAGAGTATTTTTAAAATCAGTAGTATTGAATTTTGTATATGAATGCAAATCATGGTCACGTAAAAAAACAAATCTAATTTTATCACAAGATTATACGTATATAATATACGTATACGTATAATAGATAAATATGATTCTATAGATATATAAGTTAAAAATAGTTAAATAAGGTCTTCAAAAGCCTCAGAGACTTACAGAATATGGCATTTAAAGATGTCTTTGTTATTCTAAAGGTTCTTTGAAAACAAGACAAGTTAACTCCTGGCAACACCCAACCTGCCTCAAAGAAGATTATAAGCATCAAAGAACCTCCTTAGGGCATTGGCTTCAAATTTGGCAAAGCAGCCACTGCGCAAAATGTTCTCATTTCTGCCACAGACAGAATTCTGCCTTTAAATAGGCAAGTTTAGATGCAGGCAGAGTTGAAGGCCAAGACAGGGTAAGCAAGTCTTCAATAATTCCAGTCTCCCAAATATGTCTGTCAGATATATTGGACCAGAAGGCTGAAAATGGTTGTCCAGTGTTATAGAGTGTGTTGGCTGACTGTTCAGGCAGTAAAGTATCTCGGTCATATTTTCATTTTGGAAGCTGCTAACCTGTACTTCTGTTTCACTCAGGTATTTAAGTTTTATTCCTTCTCAACTCTGATGGGGTTGAAGACCAGATAGTTTAGTCTTTCAATTAAGCTTAGTAGGTTAGGGGGTTAAGATATTTTTAGATCAAGATAGGTGTCGTAAGTTAATAGAGACAAGATATGATAGATATTGATCTTCATTCAGAAATGTAGACCCAATAAGATAGGAAAGATGTTTACTTCAAGTTTTCCAAATACAAATAGCTAAATCACTATAAATGTAACATTTATATAATTCCTGATTGTCTCATGGTTCTTCCTGCTGTATGTAGTTTATTTTAGTCATGTGTAATAATATAAATGTATATGTTAAAATAGAAACATAATAAATAAAAAAATCTCTCCCAAATATAAATGAATTCCAGGTCTAGATCTGATCACCTTTGAAGTCTAACCATCTTCTCGGAGAACTGATATAAAGTTTTAGCATATTCCATAAAATATAAAAGGGACACAACAAAACCATTTTTATAAAGCTAGTGTTGTCCTTTTATAAAGCCAGGTGACGACACCAGTGTAAAAGAAAATTATGAGTCAATGTGTCTGGTGAGCTAGGTTGCCAAAACTGAAAAATGCTTG
>OU015743.1:77543035-77579293 GCA_907169655.1 Acomys percivali | reverse complement strand
GAAGAAGAAGAAGAAGAAGAAGAAGAAGAAGAAGAAGAAGAAGAAGAAGAAGAAGAAGAAGAAGAAGAAGAAGAAGAAGATCATGATGAAGTTGGCTGCATTCCAGAGTTTTGAGCCTGTCAGATAAATCCAACCAATTTGGCACATATATGCACATATGGTTGCAAATCACAGGATAATCTCAGTAGACACAGCAAAGGCATTTTGATCAAATCCTACACCCATTCATGATAAAAAGCCTTGGAGAAACTAAGGAACATATCATGGCAACAAATGCTATATGCAAAAAACTTGTTGCCAGCATATACTGAGTGTGGGAAATATTAAAGCATTTTTACTATAATACAATTTGAAGCATGTGCTACCTAATAGTGAGAAGGCAAGAAATATAGATACAAATTAGAAAGAAAGAAGTACCCTTGTTTGTGGAGGATATGATTATACATATACAAAACTGTATAAGGTAGCAGAAAACTCTTAGATCTCATAAACACCTTTGCAAAGTTTTCACACACACACAGAATTAATGTAGCAAAATTAGCATGCTGTTGGAGAAGTCCAGGGCTTCTTTTCCATTTCCTACAGAAAACATGTTAAAGAGAAGGCACAGTTTGTTGCTCTTAATGATTTTCATTTAAATATAATGTTTGTTGTGATTTCTTTCAGTAGTGGAACTAAAACTGTCAGTTACATCAATGAACAGAGCACACTGCCTTGAGAGTATCCAGCCTTGCATGCAGTGGGTTTTGCAAGTATTTATTCAGTGCCTGGTTCAGGGAGCTGAGGCAAGAATACCTCTGAAAAGTTACATGGATTTCCCAACATCATTGTCCTGAGGAAGAGGTCAGTTTGTCCTTCTCTGCCTTCCTCTTCCCACATATCAACTTGTCTTTATACAGTAGATGTTTGTGTTGCTATGGAAATCAGAGTCATAATTAATGAGGAATGGAAAATGGGACCTTTTCACTCTTATTATTACTAACAACTAGAATGCGCTCCATGCAAACCTTCAAAAAGAAGAAATCAGATGGATGGAGAATAAAAAGATTCCATAACCTAGGCCTTGTATTTTTTTTTTTTATGTTACTTAGGACAGACACAGCCTTCCTTGTCCCTAGACAGCTGCTGTCCTCTTTCCTGAGGCCACCTTTTAGACTCAGTACACTCCAGTAAAGCGGTTTCCTTTGAAATTGTTATTACCCAGCACACACACACTCCTAATGAACAATTATTTTTCCAACATACCTGTATCTCACTATTTCATTGTTTATTTTAAGTAAATTGTTTCTCCATTCCCCTTTCTTCATCCAAACCCTCTCAAATACCCCTCTCAGCAATACTACCAGTTCATAGCCTCTTTTTACATTAGTTGGTATTAAATGCACACACACACACACACACACACACACACACACACACACAGACACGCGCGTGCTCTTCACTAGGAAGGACAACCTCTCCCACTCCCAGCTTTACTCAGTTGCCTGTAGTTTGTGTGGAATTGAAGACTCATAGTCTTTTCCTCCAATGCAGTTTTGTTGCACTCATTGGTGCCATTCTTAGTCAGCTTATGTTGGGCTGTCATGTTGGTGTGACTTTTGCGTATAGCTTCTTATATAAAGAAACTTAAGTTTCCGGTTACTGTGGTGATTGATGAGGCTCAGGATAGATTCCAGGTAGCTCTGGAATGATGCAGAGAGACAAGATAGAGACTTAATATTGACAACAAAATTTTTGTGACATTTTTGTACAGAGATCTCAGTATTTTTTATTTTTATTTGTGTGTCCCCTCCTGCTTACCCCTGTCCTTTCTTTTACTTTTCTGTGGCATACATTTCTTTAACCTCTGGCTAATCCTCTCCTCTCCATCAAAAGCATA
Organism: Acomys percivali; assembly: GCA_907169655.1. NCBI lineage: Eukaryota > Metazoa > Chordata > Mammalia > Rodentia > Muridae > Acomys > Acomys percivali. Next base: position 77,577,414 of record OU015743.1, on the reverse strand, counting down.
CTCTTTCCCTTCTTATGGCCCTATTTTTCCACTTCTATCTTGATAAAAATACACAATATACACAGAGATACACATACATACACACACACACACAAATATACACAAACATAGATGGAACTCCTAATATTTCCTCACCAAAAATCTAGAGTCTCACGAATGGGAGGAAATATTTGGTGTTTATCGTCTAACTCTGGTTTACTTCAAATTCAATCCACTTTGCTGAGAATGTCATAATGTCATTTTTCTTTTTTAAATTTCATTTCTTTTTGTGCCTAACTACAACTTCATCAGATGTATGTGCCTATCTATGCTTCATGCAGTGCAATTGATGTGTTTGCTGCCTATTTAGATATTTTTTGGTAGTAAGATAAAGATGCATTTGGTTTCGAGGGATTTGGAATGATACTGATCTCTAAGCCTAAAACCCACAGCATGACCATGTTAAAGTTCCTGGAAAATATAGGCAGTAAACTTTGAACCCCTACCCAGTCTAGCCGATGGACAGGACATTCTCCACCGTTAAGTGGAGAAGGGGATCTGACTTTCACACAAACTCTGGTGCCCCATATCGGACCATGTCCCTTGGATGGGGAGGCCTGGTGGCACTCAGAGGAAGGATAATAAGTCAACAAGAAGAGACTCGATACCCTAGGAGCATATACAGGGGGAGGAGGTCCCCCTCAGTCACAGTCATAGGGGAAGGGAGTAGAGGGGGAAGCGGGAGGGAGGAAAGAAAGGGAGGATACAAGGGATGGGCTAACAATTGAGATGTAATATGAATAAATTAATAAAAAAATTAAAAGAAAAAGTTCCTGAAGGAAACCCACCCTTGGACAACTATGAACCAGAAGAAATGGAGGCTGCTTCAGGATGCCCCTGATAAAGCAGTGGGTTTACAACAGAAGACTAAACAAGCGGGAGGGAAAATGAAGGGACGAGATAAGTGACAGTGCCAGGACAGATCTGCTCAGTAATTTCTACTGAACATGCCACAAGATGACTTCCAAATATCTATTAATTACTTTGGAATCTGATAAGATCTATGCATCTTTCACAATTTAATAGGTCTTTTTTTGAGATAAGATTTCTCTGTGTAGCCTTGGCTGTCCCGGAACTCACTCTGTAGATCAGGCTAGCATCAAACTCATAAAGATCTTCTTGCCGCTGCCTCCCCAGTGCTGGTACTAAAGATATGTTCCACCAAACCTGGATTTAAAAATTATTTTAACATTTTTACAATGAATGTATATCTCACATTTCATGTGCAAAGTATTTCTGAAGATTATATATAGTTACTGAGTGAAAGAATCAATACAGTTTCATTTGCTTAGCTGTACAAATTAACTAGCTTTTCCGTCTTATTAAAAACCAATGTATTTGACACATACTTGTTCTGAAGTACTTGGAATTTGTGCACTTTCACAGATACTACTCTTTTCCAGAACTGACAATGAAGGGTCCCTATGAAGACTGGAGCTGTAGGTTATGTGTTCACAATTTCACTTCACAATGTCCATATCATGCACTGTATCATGGTATCACAATCTTTACACTATGCTTAGAACAACAGAAAATTAGAATTCTAAATAACACGTATATGACTCACACAGGAGACCAGAATAGCAATATAATAAGATGAAAACAGAATAAGCCATCTGAAATGTTTACTTCCTAGTTCTCTGTTGAACAAACACTTTTGTGATAACACGCATAAACAAATATTGAGAATCCATATTCGGCAGCTGCAGATGTAATGTGGGTGTGACAGTATTGGGTGTTGTTTTACATATTTTGACAGTTCAATATGCTTGAGATAATCTTATACATAACTCACAAAAATAATGAAAATGTTGATTTCTATCTTTTCTAAGAACTTACTTAAATCTACTACAGAAATCACAAATGATGCATTTTAGGCTATAGTTTCATTGTAATGTTTTGTAGGTAAATACATGTATAGCTACCATGTGACTGAATCAAGTGTTATCATCTGTGTGAGGCCTTCAATTTTTACATATTTTAATAACATACATCAGTTATTTGCCTACTGTGTAGCTATCTCATTGTGTAAGATATGTGTTTCAAAGCTGGACATGGGGGCATAAGCTTGAATTCCTCCAGTATGGAAGACTGAGTTAGGAGAATCTTGAGTTTCTGGATCAGCATATACTACATAACACACACCAATTCTCTGAAAAGGAAAAAGAAAGACATTGATCAAAAATAATCTACACTCTTTTCACAAAAAGTTAGGTTTCTCTCCTGTTTCCAGTAGTTATATAGTCATGTAGCGCTTGGCTGCAATGTACTTTTCTTGTTCAACGGTTGCATCTGTGAATATATTTCCCATAACTGAAGAAAGACTGGGATACGATTAATAAAATGATCTGCTTTAAATGTTTTAGGGTCATATTAAACATCTGATTACATTTCATATGACAATGCAAGCTCTTGTTTTCTGTTGTGTGACATATGGGGATTCTGTGGAAGTTGACAGAAAACCTTCCTGGATGCTCTTTGGAAGTTCAGGATCACACAAGCTACTGCTTATTGGCATCACACTCCGTCCACCAAACTATGGCTGCTTCCCAAGATTGTTAGCTATAAGTGACTGCCGGAGGCCCTGACTTTCAGCCTGAAAGACTTTGTTTTGAGTGCTAAACAAATGAAATTTACTTCTCAAAAGCCTTGATTATGTATTTCTTTCTTATTAAATATATGAAAAGGAAGTTCAAAGGAGTTTCAGAGCTGTTAAAAACAGAAGGGCTGTTGCATCCTTTCAACATTGCTTTTTCTGTTACTTCACACAGCATTTCAATGTGAAGCACACTGCAAGAATTTGAATTTTAAATGTTTATCATCATTGATCCCTGGAGAAAATATACAGAGGTTTATACAATGGCATCAGTGTTAACCATACAGAAAGAAATACCCCTTTGGCCTTATTTTGTATGTCTAAAAAGATTTGTGTTAAAGGATTATCACTCCCTTCTTAGAACTAAAGATTTCTCATTGACTTTTATTTTTGAAATCACATTTTATATAGCATTTCTCCCTTCCCTTTCCTCCCTCCAAACCCTAATCCTTCAAATTAATGAAGAAAATACACTATGCTATTTTACTACATCAGCAGATGTGCTAATTATCTATAAACATTTGTCATAACTAAGATTCAGGAAATATTCCAGAAAAGTGAGAAGAAATATTAGAAAAGCAGGAGGATCATGGGGTTTTCTCTGAGATTGTGTCTCTTAGTAACATCCGAAGTTATATACATAAATTCTTTCACTGAGTTTTTAAAACAAATTTTATTTAGAGTTTATTAATTAGCATACAAAAAATTTGAACATATGAACTTGGTGTGTGTGTGTGCGTGTGTGTGTGTGTGTGTGTGTGTGTGTGAGCGTGTGCACAGGCACACACGCACACTTCAACATGGCAACAGTTTGATGATGTTTTTATAGTAGCAGGACAAAGAAAGCAACAAATCAAGGTAGTTTTCAAATACATCAGAAGATATAATAGGTAGATGAGTTATAGCAAAACATAGAAATTTCAGCTACAGGCCTCAGATGCTATCTGAGGACACTCAGCCTTTTGGTGGGCAGAAACTATTAGCATATCAGTGCATTCCCAATAGAGGCTGAGTGCTATGTATATGACACACAGAGGTGGGCAAAGAAAGTCTATTAAAGAGAATAGAGAAAGTTCAAAGTGAATTGTAAGTAAACTGTGGTTGCATAAATAAAATAAAACACTGCATTGAATGTAAAAATTCAATGAAACAAATCAAATCAAAAAAATTTGTCACTGAGAAAATGTCCAGTTATCATCAGAAAATGTCACTCTATTGATTTATTAAGTACATTTACAGAAAGTATTTCAAATGTATGAAGAATGTTGTACCTCTGTCATTGTATTCACTGATATTATGCTGTTGCCTCACGCCACAGTGAGTTAAAGATGAAAGCAATGTGGGGTGGGAACCTGTTGCTATACAATACCCTGGACACAGACTGCCACATTCTATTTGAAATTGGTTTTGGTAATCTTATTGATGCTAAAAATATTTGATGAACCCTCTGTAATGATAAGATAGTTCACTGGGCTTTATGACATATCTGGGACCAAGAAGAAGCTGGCCTCCTCTAGGCAGCACTTATTGTTGAGCGGCAAAGAAGAATCACACACAGAAAGGTTGAATTTTATCAATTTGTGAGTAGACAGCACAAGCTCAGGATAAGATGGAGGGGAAACTAATGAACATGATTTGTGACAAGCAAACAAATTAAGGAAAGACAGGGGTATGGGAAGATTTGTTTGAAATAAGTTATGGCAGTAATATGATTGCTGAGAATATATTAGAAGGAGAATGATGCTGTCCTTGCAGACATTAGGGCAGCATGCTAGTTGGGGTTCTTCTAAGTAGTGTTCAGTCTAATGAAAGTTCTAGTTTAATCTTTAATGGAAGTGTGACTTTGTGTGTCAGTTTCTCTGTGTATGTATTTCACTTCATGATAAAACATGTTAAAATGAATTTCTGACATTTAGGATTTGTTTGGTAATCCAACGCATTTAATTACAGCACGATTTCATTCTCCATTTGCTGTAATTGTAAATACTATGTGTATAGATCACTGTTTATATAATATTACTTGCATGTAGGTTTTCAGGGATGAACACTTGGTATTAGATAAGCAACTGGTGTGCTGTTCCTCAAGAAATAGTATTTCTTCTCCTCTGAGCATTTCTTAGCTGCCTGTAGGACCCCGATGGGTTATAATACAGAGTGAACAGCTTATATTTAGGAATATGTATACTCCTAAATGCATAAGTAGATAAACAAATTAGAAATATAGATAGATGATAATAATATATACTAGATAGATAGATGTGTGTATGTGTGTTTTCATGTGACAAAAATTAATGAAAGATGAGGGAAGGAATGTGAATCACAGCATAGAGGGGTGTATGAGATGGTTTGGAGGGATGAAAGGCAAGATAAAAATGATATAACAGCAAACATAAAAAACCATGTGTATATATGTTTAGTAATGTCCTCTCATTTTTCATATACTCATATAAATATTTTTAATTAATTTTATTTTCACTTACTCTGATAAAATAAATATGAGACCTCAATTATATTGCACTGCAATCACATATTCTTTAAGCAGTAGCACTTCATAGGACAGAACTTCTTAGAATTCAATTTTATCTCCGAGTAACCTACTATTTTCCCTAAATAGTATATTTTTCAATTGTAAAACTGAATTTACACAATAGATTGTAAAATTACAAATTGAGCACGTAACAATAGAAAATAAAATTAAAGACTGATTGAATTATTGAAGAAATGATATTGGAATTTAATCAAATGCTTTAAGGTTATTTATATAGTTATGTGAGTTAGTTAGCAACATATCCCAGCTGAGTCAAAAAAAAAAAAGGCATAATTTTTGTAACCAGAAGGACCTTTGGTTTGTGGACAACTTGAGCTATGAAACAAATCTTTTACTTCTTTCTTCCCCACCTCTGCTCTTACCAACCCTGCATACAATATAATCTGAATGTAATTTCCGCTCCCATCTGCTCTTACCAACCTTCTCCATATTCGCTCCACCCAGATCTACTCCCTTTCTGTCTCTCCTCAGAAAAGAGGAGGCTTGTAGGAGACAGGAACAAAACATAAGAAGAGAATATAAAACTACAAGACTAAAACTACTGTACTAACATGGAACAAAACAAAGCTACAGGAAGAGTCTGAATAGAAGGCACAAGAACAGAGAGGACAGAGATCAACTCCGTTCCACATGCAAGAGTCCCTTCAAAGTACTAATCATAAAGCTATAATATATATGCAGAGAACCAGGCGCCGACCCCTGTCGGCAATGTGCTTGCTGCTTGTGTCTCTGTGTATTCATAAGAACATTAATCTGTTGATTTATGCCTTTTCTGCATCTAATGAGATGATCCTGTGGATTATTTTTCAGATTGTTTATATAGTAGATAATATTAATTGGTTTTGATATATCAAACAATTTCTGAATTCCTGGGATTAAGCCTACTTGATCATGGTGAAGGATGCTTGTGATGTGTTCTTGTATTTTCAGTTTGTGAGTATTTTTGTGTTTATGTTCATAAGAGAAAATGTTCTGTAATTCTCTTTCTTTGATGGGCCTCTTTGGTTTGGATATTAGGACAACTGTGGCCTTATAAAATAAATTGGGCAATGTTCCTTTGGCTTCTATTTTGTGGAGTATTGGGTTAACTATTCTTTGAAATTCTGATAGACTTTCTGCTTCTATTTCAAAGGGGTTATGGTTCTGTTTAAACTGTTTTTTTTTTTATTTTTTTATCTTGACTTAACTTTGGTAGGTTGTGTCTATTGCAAAAATTATTTATTTCTCTTAAGTTCTCCAATTTGATGAAATATACTTTTGTTTGTTTGTTTGTTTGTTGATTGTAGCCTCCTCTGTCCTCTCCTCCCAGTCCTACCCTCCATCCCTCCATTTCCCCCTCCTGCCTCCCCTATTCCTCAGAAAATGGGAGCGGGAGTCACTCTATCCATGCCCTTTAGCTCATCAAGTTGCATCAGGACTGAGCATGCCCTCTTCCTCTTTGACCTGGCAAGGCAGTCACACCAGAGGGAAGTGATTAAAAAGCAGGCAACAAAATCCATGCCAGACAAAGCATCAGCTCTCCTTACTAGAGGACCCACATGAAGCCTGAGCTGCCCATCTGCTACATCTATGTAGGGGCCTAGGCACAGTTCATGCATGGTCCTTCGTTGGTGCGCCACTCTCCATAAGTCCAATAAGTTTTTAAAAATATATTTTATTAATTTATTCATATTACATCTCAATTCTTATCCCATCCCTTGTATTCTCCCATTCCTCCCTCCCTCCCATTTTCCCCTTACTCCCCTCCCCTATGACTGTGACTGATGGGGACTTCCTTCCCCTGTTTATGCTCATAGGGTATCAAGTCTCTTCTTGGTAGCCTGCTGTCCTTCATCTGAGTGCTGTCAGGCCTCCCCATACAGGGGACATGGTCAAATATGGGACACCAGAGTTCGTGTGAAAGTCAGACCCCACTCTCTACTCAACTGTGAAGAACTTATATCTGGACACTAGGGCAAGGGGCATGTCCCATGAATGTCTTCACTTATCAGGAAAGTGGGACAGAGGGGAGGACATCCTATCAGGACTCTAAGTGAGAGAAGCATGAAAGAATGGGGAAATAGAAGGATTGAGAGGATCCTAGAAACCTACAAGAAGAACATTATAATGGACAGATCTGGGCCCAGGGGTCCTGCTCAAACTATGGCAGCAGCCAAGGACAATACAAGCAGTAAACTTCGAACTCCTACCCAGATCTACCCAAAGTCCTATAAGTTTTTAAAGAAAGTCCTTATGATTTCCGGATTTCCTCAGTGTTATGTTCACACTTCATTTCTGATTTTGCTCATTTGGTTATTCTCTGTGCCTTTTAGATAACTTGGTTAAGGTTTTGCATATCTTATTGATTTTTCTCAAGGAAGCAACTCTTTGTTTCATTGATTATTTGTATTGTTAAGTTGTTGTTCTTCTATTTTATTGACTTCAGCTATGAGTTTTATTGTTTCTGTCCATCTTCTCTTGGGTGTTGTTTATTCTTTCTGTTCTAAAACTTTTGGGTGTGCTGTCAGATTGCTACTATAAAATCTCTAGTTATTTTATGTAGGCATTTAGTGCTATGACCTTGCCTATTAGCAGCACTTTCATTATGTCCCATAAGTTTGGGTATGGTATGTACTCATTTCATCCCATTATAGAAAGTCTTTAATTTTTTTTCTTTATTTCTGTTTTGACCCATTTTTTAAATTCAGTATACAGGTATTCTGTTTTGTAAGCTTTTGTACAAAATTTTGTACAAAGATTTTGTAAGCTTTCGGGTTATTTCTGTTGATTTTGATAGTCAGGTTTATACTTGGTGTTTTGTAGGATATAGGGAATTATTTTAATATTCTTGTATCTTTGAGACGTGTATATGACCATTGTGGAAAAAGTTCCATGAGTTTCAGAGAAGAATATATATTCTTTTCTGGTTTGGTGAAATGCTCTGTAAATATCTGTTAGGACCATCTGTTAGCTTCTGCATTTCTCAGTTTTGTTTTTCTGGATGACCTATTAGTGACAGTGGCATATTGATGACTCACACTATCAGTGTATGAGGGTCAATACATTATTTCAGCTGTAGTAGTGTTTCTGTTATAAATTTTGATGCCTCTGTGTTAAGATGTTAAGAACTGAAATGTGATGTTGGTGAATTTTTCATTGAAGAGTATGTGGTGTATTTTTCTATCTCTTGTGATTAGTTTTCTTTTGAGGTCTAGTTTGTTGGAGATTAAAATGGCTAAACAAGCTTTTTTCTTAGGTCCAGTTCCGTAGGATAGGATATCTTTTTCCAACCCTTTACCCTGAGGTATGTCTATCTCTGATATTGAGGTATAATTTTTATATTCAGCAAAAGTATGGGTCCTATTTTAGAATCCATTAGTCTGTCTTTTTACTGGAAAATTAAGATTATTGATATTGAGAAGAGAAGGTATCAATGTCCAATGGTTGTTGATTCCTGTTATTTTTATATTGGTGATGGTGGTGATGTTGGTATGATGATGATAATGTTGGTACGATGATGATGATGATTATGATAATGGTGGTGGTGGTGTGTGTGTGTGTGTGCGTGTGTGTGTGTGTGTTTCTCTCCCTTTGTTTTTGGTGGTCTGAGATTATTTATTGCTTGTGTTTTCATGTATGTGGTTAACTTCCTTAGGTTGGAGGAGTTTTGTTGCTGTTGTTTATTTGTTTTTCTAGCTCCCTCTATAAGATTGCATTTGCATATAATAATTTCTTACATTTATTTTATCGCGAACTATCTTAAAGATGAAATTAATAAACCCCTTAAAGAAACCCAGCAAAATACAAACAGTGCCAGGAAATGAATATATTTTCAAGACCTGAAGAGAGAAGTAGGATCAATGAAAAACAAACAAAAACAAAACAAAACAACAATAGCAGCAAAACGGACATTGAGGGAATGCTAGAAATGAAAAATGTCGGAATTCAAGCAGGAAGCACAATGGCAAACTCCACCAACTGCCTTCCTCAGGGAAGGCTGTCTTAAGTATTCTGCTACAGAGCTGACTGGAGGGTGCATCTGGGGAAGCAGAGGAGTGAGAGAGGTTTACAGGCAGCCTACTGGGTTTTCCAGCAGGCATAGACTATGAGTTATCAGGGGCGCCTGCTGGTTGGAGGCTGAGATAATGAGGCAAAGGGGAGATATTAAAAGGAGATATTCTGTGGGATCCATAGCCAATGTGCGGGTGGGGGTGGGAGGCAGCTTGTGTTTTGTTACAGAGCACTGAACTTAGAGGGAAGGAAGGAGTGTAGCAGGGGCTTCCTTAGGCTTACCTCATTCTCTGACCTGCTGGGCAGACATGTTTCCAGTGAAGGTCTGCTGGCACTGGATGTTGGGATAATGGGATGAGTTGGGGAAGGGAAAGTTGGAGGAGAAGATCTTGAAGCTCCCTTGAGAGTGAGGCCAGAATGGAAAGGGAGATTGCTGCAGGTTTTCTGCTACAGAGCTAGGGGTGAGACTGGGAAAATTGGTTTTGGAGGAGCAGAAAAAGTGATGCTGATCTTCCATGAGCCTATTTGTTGTCCTGGCAGGAGCAGCCCTTGGGTTAGCAGGAAGTGCCAACTGAGATTAGGAGGCACAGAAAAAGGAATGCATAGTGGAAATGAGGATAGAAGGGGGAGCTATGTGGGATCTTCGGGATCTGGGAACAGAGGGGCAGGCAAGGCTTTCAGAAGTGTTCTTCTGCAGAGCTGGGAGTGAGACTTAGGGGTTTAGAATCTACAGAACAGAAGAAGTGAAGGCCTGCGGATAGTCTACCTGGCTCCTTATCAGAAATAGTCTGTGGATTGTATCAATCCTTGGATTAAATGGAGAAAAATCACTTCCACCATTTTCAGCCAAATTTAAAGCAAAGCTTACTAAATATTGAATATTGACCAAAAGATGGACTTTGTTCAGGAACATTCCCTGGAATTTCACAGATGACAAGTCTCCAAACCACATGTTGCAGGGGTTTATAAGGACAAACCTAGAGGCCACTGTATTTTCTCAGAAGGCTTTGTTATTTTCCATGAACTACAACTTCCAGCATTTTAGGAAGTTACCTGGTCCCTGGGCAAGTGAGGCTTACAGGTTAGTTTTGGTCATGACTCCACCCTGCCCTGGAGTTGCAAATCCTTATTGTTATGATAGGCTTGTGTTTGTTTTTGGACCCAATAGCCATCATTATAATATTCAATTGGTTTATAGGAAACCATTTAGTCCCCGGTGCCAGGGAGTTTCCTTTTGACTTAGCATTTCAGTCTATTGGGGGTACTGGAGTCAAGGCATGAAATATTTTCTTCTGTAACTGCTACTAGGTGGCATTAGGCCCAGGTTGCCTAGGCTCAGGAAGGCTGAAAGGCTAGTCAAAGGCTGGGTAATTGGGCATTACTCAGAAGCATCTGTTTAGCTGATTCAGCCGAGGAGACAGGGAGCAATCACATTTCAGCAAGTCCAGAGCTCAGCTGTTTGCAGTCTGCAGGTGATCCCTGGATGGAGTCTGTCAGCCAAGTGAAGATCTGGTGAGGCAAATATACACTAGGGATGGAAATTAAAATGTCATAGAATTGGAGAAGGGCAGGAATCCAAAGACCAAGGGAAAATCTGATTCTCTGAAACAGGTAATGAAAGTTGGGCTGTGCTTATCTAGAGTCCTTTTGACCTGTGGCAGGTGGATCCAGGGTTTATGACTTCTTTGATTCCTGGAAGCTTACATGATTTTTTTACTTTACAAAAGGAGATATACATAAGGAGTATTAATATGGTATTGAAACCCACATTGCAGGAAAAGCAGTTAACAGGTGTCTGTAAAACAGCAGGGATCGATTCATGACTTTGATTCTTAGCAAAAACTATAGTTTCAGGTTAAAAAGCATGAATACTTTTTATGTCCAGGGAGAGAGATTAAATAGATCATGTTTTAGCCTGATAAAAGGCATCTTTAAGTCCATATTTAGAAGACAAACAAAGAAAACTCAAAATCTTGAGCTTGTGACTGAAAGTAAGCAGTCAATGTTCTACCAACTTTGAGCGTTTGAAATATTAGAGTAATAATTAGCATATAAGGGTAGAGAAATCTGAAACACTTTAAAATTTTTTCATATACCTTATATCACTTTTATTGACATTTGACCTTGTATGTCCTCTATCCTTTATAAGTTGTATTTACCTATTTTAAGTTATAGCTTGCATTTACATATTTTAAAATAACTTCTTAGATACTAAAACATTTTTAAATGTTTGTATTATCAGAACGTTAATAAACTTTATATCTTTTTTATTCAGTCATTTACTATGAGACACAGGGGGTTGATTACTGGGAACAGTAATCCTTTAATGTGAAGCCTGTGAGCAGTAAGAGACCTAGTAGCTCTAACTAATGAACTAACGTGGTATTTGATTGTCTTGGGGTAATGAGCTAGTTGCCGTTTGTTCCTAAGCTACCAAAGGTACAGTTAGCTTAATTATCAACACTATCAGAGACCTGATAAGGATGAATTTCATCTGAGTATGCAGGAAATATAGACCAAGCAGGTTCTGAATCTGTTTTTATATACAGCCCAAAGTCAGAACACCCAAAGACCAGACAGACACACAATACAAGATATAATGTAGGGACACAACAGAGATGATAGTAGCAATTGAACTGTTGGCACACAAAGGTCTCACGAGTCTGACCAGGAGAATTTAATGAATAGGAAGCTGCTTAAGACTCCTCCTTGCACAATCCCTGACTGGCTTATTCAAACTCTAGGTTTGGCCCCCCAGAGTCCTGGGGAGTCTTTGCCTTTGTTATGTAGCCTAGGTATGAAAACCCTGCTGATGGTGCCAAGGTGCCAGGGTGCCATGGTGCCATGGTGCCAAGGTGCCAGCATTCCAGGAAGTTACTTGGTCCCTGGGCAGGTAGGGCTTATAGGTTAATTTTGGGCATTACAATTGCAAAGCTTTTTCAAAGCAAAACTATAACAACGATAATAACAAAAACTAGGAAACATGTAGTCTGTTTTGAAAACTGGTAGATACCTCTGCTTTGCCTGCAGCATTTCTGGATGTGAGCATTCACACTTCTAAACTGCCAATGAAGGATAGTAGTAATTTCTCAATCCCATATACCATGAGGACTCCTTTGTAAACTGTGAGAGTAGATACATACTAAACTATACATAATGGCTCTCTAGCCTCATTGTAAAAGTCATTAAGTTGTAGTTTCATCTCTGTCGCCCAATAATGTAGTTCATAAGTCAAGGTCTTATTTGCCCTAATTAAAAAATTATTTAGTGTCCACATGTATTCATTATTTTATAGGAAACAGACATTAAAGTGTGATATAAAAATTGTTAGCTAAAGACATGTTTAAAATCTTTCTAAACCTGGATCCAAAATGTTAAGAACATAATTTGTGATGTTTAGTGTTAAGGTACAATTCAAGGTTGCAGTACTATATTGTATTCATCACTAAGAAGGATACCTACTCATTTTATATCTAAATCTTATTTGTCCTGACATCTTGCAAGCCCATAAACAAGGTTCTTTCAATGTCTGTCTTCCGGCTCTGCTGCCACTGAAGGTGCAAGGTGCATTAGTGTATGCCTGTTTGCATGCATGTGTGCGTGCATTGTTTGTGTGTGTGTGTGTTGTATGTGCATATGTACCTGAGTATGTGCATGCATGTGTTTATGTGTGTATAACACTTGATTTTACTCAACTGAGCAGTAGTAGATCTACAAATACTTCTTGTGAGTCATATTAATTATGATGTCCTTTAAAGACACAGAAGAAAAAGCGAGAACAATGAAGGTAGGGTGACAAAGATCCACTTTTGACAAATGATTAGGAAGTAAGTGATTATTATTGGAGAGGTGAACGGTGATGTTGAGGTAGGCTCAGTATTCAATTCATAGAGTTGTTTTTGATGTTATTTCTCTCCTCTGTTCTGATTGATTGCTATAATATACTACCCAGATCTTTTTTCCCTCAGGTACATAAAACAAGGTAATTTGAGATAATAGTTGTGCATTCATGTCATGTGTCTAGAATTCATAATTTTTACTTTGAATCATGAATTGACTTAAAATGAAAAGAAGCTGGATTTTCTAGGGCTGAGCTCTAATTTGATATGGAAATTTTATTTTCCAACCTGGTAATGTCAGACTAGTGAAAATATAATTGAAAGCAAATGAGGAAACAAATATAGAGTAACACATCCTATTTTGATGATGATATTCAAAGAAAATATTAAGATCTGTATACTAGTTTGGAAGTGTATGTCTAAAAACTGGTAATGCAGATCACTGTTACAATGTTACCTTTAAACTATGAGAACTTTTATTTAAACAAGAACACAGAAAATAACAACACAAACAAATCAATACAAAAACTAATTGAAAAATAAACAATAAAACAACAATTAAATGATCACTGATGATCAACCAGGGGTGATCAAGTGACCTAATCTAAGAGTTCATAGGGTGTCAAAAGGGATGACAAACATCAAGGAACAACAACAATAAAACCTACTTAATTAAATTGTAAAAAATAATTTCCAATTACAAATGAAAATGAACATCTGGAGACACTTAGAAACATAAATAAAGACCATGGATGAACCTGCCCGTGATACATTAAAGTTGAGATGCTGAATAAAGAAAACAAATATCAATAAATATAAGAGAAAAATGTCACACTACTTATGTGTCACACACAAATATATGAGGATGAAAATAACCTTTTTTTTTTTAACACAAAGTCCACTGAGGCAGAAAAGGATACATTTTAAGCACTAAAGTATATAGTGGCCAGACAAGATTACTATATCCATGAGTTTTATCTAATTTATTAAAATTCAGGACATTTATGAACAAATATGAGTGATAGTAACTTAGGACCATCAAGATAGCCTTACAAAATACAATTCAAATAGCCAGAAACACAAATGGAAAAAAAACGGCAGTTTAGATTACATGGTATGGCAATAATACATTTATAGAAGGAATAGATAAAAAAAATCTATCAGAGTACATGAGAAAGTCATATCTCACTCTCCACTCAAGTGTGAAGACTGTCCTGTCCATTGGCTAGATCTGGGTAGGGGTTTAAATTTTACCGCCTGTATTGTCCATGGCTTAGTTTGAGCGGGACCCCTTGGCCCAAATCTGCCTATCATAATGTTCTACTTGTCGGTTTCCTGGACCCACTGCATCCTTCTACATTGCTATTCTCACACGGTTCTCTCATCTAGAGTCCCAATAGGATATCCTCCCCTCTGTCCCAGTTTCCTGGTAATGTCCCCTGGAGGGGGAGACCTAGTGGTACTCAGAGGAAGGACAGCAGGTCACCGAGAAGAGACTTGATACCCTATGAGCATATACAGGGGGAGGTAATCCCTCTCAGGAACAGTCATAGGGGAGGGGAATAAGGGGAAAATGGGAGGAAGGGAAGAATGGGAGGATACAAGGGATGTGATAACCATAGAGATGTAACAAGAATAAATTAATAAAATAAATAAAAAAATCTATCATCATGTCCATTAGAGTAAATAAAGAAGAAGACCCTAAATAGATATAGGGGTGGAGAAAATATTCCAAAAGACTCAAATAAAAAATGTCAGTATTAGAAAATTAGTAGACATTAATCAATGATAATCTTAAATGTAAATGTCCTTAATGCTCTAATTAAAACACACACACACACACACACACACACACACACACACACAGAAAGAGAGAGAGAGGGAGAGAGAGAGAGAGAGAGAGAGACAGAGAGACAGACATACAGACAGACAGACAGAGAGGGAGAGAGAGGGGGATTAAAGGGGGGAGAGTGAGAGAAAGCGAGTGCTGTGGGAAACATGAAATAAAGGGGGCCAAGATGCCATTGATGAAGGTACAGCTTCATTTACAGTAGAGTCCACAATATGGAAGATGTTAGGGACATAAAGTGAATATCAAGTACACTGGCAATTGTGAAGTTGAGCCAGCCTAAATATTAGAGACAAGTTGCATAGATTGTGGATGGCAGAGCAAAAGAGTTGGAGCTGACAACACCCTTTTAAACTTTTAAGATGTTTGAATTTTTAAAAGACTGACACCTTTTAAAGTTATAATATATTTTTAATTTAAATTTATTTAAACAATTATTCACTTCACATCCCAACTGTAGTCCTCCCCCCATTTCCTCAAGGTACCACCCTCCCTCAGTCCTTGCACCTATTCCCCTTCCCTAGTCATCAGAGAGAGGGAACCCTTCCCCCCTATCAACTGACTCCAGCCTACCAAGTGTTATCAGAACTGCCTCTATCATCATCCTCTGTGGCACGATATGGCACCTTGCCAGGGTGAGGTGATCAATGTGTCAGCAATAGAGTTTATGGCAGGGACAGGCTCTGTTCTCCTTAATAGGGGCACATATGGATCCTGAGCTGTCTTTTGATTACATCTGACTGGGGGCACCTAAGTCCCCTCCATGCATGGCCGTTGTTTGTCGCATCAGTCTCTACCAAGATTTGTTAGCTCTCTTGGTCTTCTTCTGGAGTGCCTTCCCCTCTGGGTCATTCTTTCCCACCACTCTTCCATAGGACTTCCTGCATTCTGCCCTACGTTTGGCTGAGACTGAGCTTTTGCATTGATCTCATCCTGGGTAGAGTCTTTCAGAAGACAAATATGGTAGGCTCCTGTAATGTTCCCTCACTTCAACTGCTTTCAGTCTCTATTCTATTTGTCATTCTGAGTGAGAATTAAGCTATACTATACTTCACATTGTGGCATCAACATGACATCTTGGCAATAAGCAAAAAGGAAAGGTTATGGTCAAAAAATAATATGATTGTTAATTTGGTAACAGGTCAATTGTGCTAGTTAGGTTTTGCTAATTTAACACAGACTAGATTTACCTGGAAAGAAGGAGCCAATTAAGTAATAGCTTCCATCAGATTTGTCTGTTGGCTTGTGTATAGGGCATTTTCATAGTAAATGATTGCTATGGGGAAGCTCAAACTAATGTGTGCAATGCTCTTCCTGAACAGTAGTACTTTTTGTGTAAGAAAGAAGGCTAAGCAAGGCATGGAGAGCAATCCAGTGGCCATTACTTCTCCATTGTCTCTGTCTGTGTCTGCCTCCAGGTTGCCATCTTATGTTCTTGCCCTGGTGCCCCTTGACGATGGACTAAATTTATAAGTTCTTCACCTTTCTAACATGACACTTTCATTTAGTTCCTCATGTTTGATGACCTCCAACCATAAAATTATTCTTTTACTACTTCCTACCTGTAGTTTTGCTACTGTTATGAATCATACTGTAAATATCTGATACATGTGATATCTTTTATGTGCTTCTGTGAAAGGGCCATTCAACCTCCAAAGTGGTTGTAGCCCACAAGCTGAGCACCACTGTTGTGAGCTGTATAAACTCTTTCCTCTCTAAGTTTCTTTTAGTTGGCAGTTTATTACAGCAAAAAAGGAGAGTAACATCTATGAAATTATGAAAGAAAAATATTACTACTCATAAAATTTGTACCATACACCAAGTAAAAAATCTGTTAAGTTCATTGACATCTTCAGTCAGTTAAATATGGACTAGACATTCATATCAGAACACCATATAACTTTCTGTAGAAATAGATCACATTTTTAATATAGTGCAGGCTTAACACATATAATAAAATGAAACATTGCCTCTTATTAGGCAATTTTGAAATAAGAACTAGAAATCAACAGTCATAGGAGCCATAGCAAATATAAGTGAGTATATACCATTTGAGTATTTCTGCTTCTGGGTTAACTCACTCATTATGATCATCTCTAGCTCAATCCATTTGTCCACAAATTTCGGGAATTCCTTGTTTTTAATAGCTGGGTAATATTCCATAGTGTATATGTACCACAGTTTCTTTATCCATTCTTCTACTGAGGGACATTTAGGCTGTTTCCATGATCTGGCTATTATGAATAAGGCTGCTATGAACATGGTTGAGCAAATTTTCTTGTTGTGTGCTGGTGCATCTTCTGGGTATATTCCAAGGAGTGGAATTATGTCCTCTGGCGGGGGAGACCTAGTGGCACTCAGAGGAAGGATAGCAGGTCACCGAGAAGAGACTTGATACCCTATGAGCATATACAGAGGGAGGTAATCCCTCTGAGGAACAGTCATAGGGGAGAGGAATAAGGGGAAAATGGGAGGGAGGGGAGAATGGGAGGATACAAGGGATGGGATAACCATAGAGATGTAACAAGAATAAATTAATAAAAATAAAAAATTAAAAAAGGAGCCATAGCAACTACACAAATACTAGAAAATATGTTACCCAAAGAAGAGTAGTCAAAAACTTTTATAATTCCTAAAATTTTAGTTTGACCACAACCCCTGAATGGGGAGACCTGGTGGCATTCAGAGGAAGGATAGTAGTTTTAACAATTCTTAGGGGAAAAAAAAAGCACAAATAATCAGAACTTTTCAGACAGAAGAAGTGTGCTAAGAGCACAGGTTATGGCTGTGTGTGCTTACATTAAAGTTAGAGTTCTCAAATAAATAACCCAATGAAGACCGTCAATGTAGTAGAAAAATAAGGACAAATAGAAGAAATAGCAGCAATCACTGAAGAAATTAATGAAATGGAGTATATAAGAAGAATAAAAAGAATCACTTAAACAGAGCTGGTTCTTTGAAGGTAAATACAATTGCAAACTGTTCTACAAATTCAGAAAGAGAAAGTAATAGAATGAAATGAATTTTGTGGCAAACATCAATGCAGGAAGTACGAAATGAATATGCACCTTTGGCCAAGTTCAACTTTTTGAAAGTGTCTTAGTTCCTTTTCTTTTTAAAAATATTTTATTAATTTATTCATATGACATCTCAATTGTTATTCCATCCCTTGTATCCTCCCATTCCTCCCTCCCTCCCATTTTCCCCTTACTCCCCTCCCCTATGACTGTGACTGAGGGGGACCTCCTTCCCCTGTATATGCTCATAGGGTATCGAGTCTCTTCTTGGTAGACTGCTATCCTTTTCACATTGCTGCAAGAACATGCCTGACGAAAGTGACTTAAGGAAACTAATTTAGGCCTTCAGTCCTAGGGATTATAGGTGAGGCTGTTCACATTGGATATACCCACTGTCAGTAAGCAAAGAACAAATGATTAATTATTCCCACTCCTTATTATTCAGTGCTGAACAATAGACTGTGTAATGGAACTGTCCACTTTTAAGGTTGGTCTTCTCTAATTAACCCAATCTAGATTATTCCTCACTGACATGCCTGAAAATTAGTTTCATTGACGATTCTATATATTATCAAGTTCATCATGATTTTGAAAAATCCATTTCCATACCTTTTCAACTTGATACTCAACATACAGTAGACTTTTAGGGACTCAGTCACTGATCACATTGATTGGTCTCTGGGAATATGGTACAAGATTCTGTGACACCTCAGAGTGCTGTGCTTTTTATGCCTGAAAAACAGTATCACATGGATGATGCTGGCAGATGCTAGTTTAGCTCAGGATGGAGCCTGGTTTCTTGGACGAAAGTTGAATTATCTTCTGTCTGTCTACTCCAAGATAACACTTCTTTAGTTGTGTTTGAGAGACTGGGAAGGAATACTGGTGTTATTAAATTAAGCTTTCTTTTGTCAAATTTATTTCTATTTTTACAAGATTAAGTCTTTGACTGTAGGGGTCTTGCAATCAGGACATCTTTCTTTTTCATTGGTGAAAAGTTATCCATTTTTTAATGGTGTTAATCTCTTTAAAGATCACATCTCTTTTCACAAAACAGCCTTTTCTTCAACTTTAAGTCACCACCTTTCTTTACCAAATAGCACTCTACTTTCCTCTCTCCCCCACCTCTTTGGATAAGAATTGTTTTCTTTTTCTTTTTTAAGTTTTATTAATTTATTCAGATTACAACTCAGTTGTTATCCCATCACTTGTATCCTCCTGTTACTCCCTCCCTTCTGCTTTCACCCTATTCCCCTCCCCTAGGTCTAAGACCGAGGGGGACCTCCTCACCCACTATATCGTTATAGGCTATCAAGTCTCATCTTGGTAGCCTGCTTAGTCTTTCTTTTACATACCAGGAGATTGGGATAGATGTGAGGACATCCTACTGGGATTCTAGGTAAAAGAAACATAGGAGGTGGGGAAATAGAAGGACCCAGAGGGTCCTAGAAACCTACAAGAAGAACACTGTGTACATTTTATGAGTTAATTTGTATTGATATTAGTACTAAGTTCTTTTAGGATATATCTACTTGAGAATTTTGATGGCATCAGGATGGACTTTCTGCTTCATCATTGGCTTTTGATTTAAGATATTTTAACAATCTTGCTCAGATGTCTTGGAATGTGTCTTTAGGTATTTATCTAAACAGAGCCAGTTTGGGATTTTGTTGTTGTTGTTCTTGTTCATTTTTCAATATCAGTATTTCTGTTTTTCTATTAAGTCTTGAAGTAAAACAATGTTCATCAGTCAACCACATCCTCTATTGTTTTAGTGTTTATCCTAAAATTTTTGAACTTCTATGTGAATGATTTTCAGAATCAATTTGACAATTTCTCTAGAAAGGTTTTCTGGCCCTCCATTACAATATACTTCAATCTCTAGATCAGATAATGATATGTCATATCTTAACAATATTGAGTAACACTTGCGTAGATATGTTAAAAAACTACCGATAATGTTCCATGTATCTAAGTTCATAGCATTGTCATAACTTCTGTCTGATTCATACCTGAGTGCTTCATAATGTTGTTGGGTTTATATATGGTTTAATTTTTAAAAATATAACTTCTGATTGCCAGCACACAGAAATGCAATTGAATCTGCATTGATTCCATATCATTAACATTTTGGACTTTTTAAAATTAATTTTATTTTTAAAATGTATTTACTTTACATTCTGAGTGTTGCCCTTGCCTTGTCTCCATTGGGTCCTACCTGCCCTTCCCCTTCCCTCTGACCATTAACCTTACTCCTCAGAAACAGGGAACCAGCCCTCCTCCACTACCAACTCACCCCAACTTATCAAGTCTCATCAGGACTGCCTGTGTCCTCTTCCTCTGTGGCCTGTCATGGGCATATAATGGGCACATATCATCTGTGACTGTTACAACTTTTAATTCTAATACTTTGCCTATTGTCTATGCAAACCATCATGAGTCTTCAACTGAAGACAATTTTATGTCTTCTTTTTGAATTCACATTCCTATACTTTTTATACCAGCACTCTAATTTAACACCTCCATTAAATTTAACTAGAGTAATTATGCACATTCATTTATTTTTTCTATGCCTGAGGGATTCTGGCTTTCAGTCTTTCTTCACTTGGGAAGATGCTATTCATACATTTTCATATGTTACATGTACCAATTCCAGGAAGTTTGCTTCTGCTGTTATTCAGTGTTTTTCACAAATGCGTATTTAATTTTGTCAACTGTTTTATATTCTGGATCAACTTAATTTTTCATATGGTTAGTTGCATAAATTCATTTTTATTAACATATTTCTATTGAATCTTTGGGAAATTCACATCATTCACCCTAATCCCACTCATTTTTCAGTCATTTCATATCTGCCCACCACACTGGTAATCTCCACGGCCATAAGTAAATAAATAAATAAATAGTAAAAAGAAAGATTAGAAAAGCAAAGCAAAACAAAACCCTATAGAAATTTTCACCAACCCCTAGGCAAAGACCTGCTCCTCTTTCAACCACATACCATTCTGCTTCTTCATCTTTCATGCTTCTCCAACACATATTCTTTTGTTGTAGTACCATTAGAAGTTATGATATATCACAAAATATACATCATTTCCCAAACAGCTGTATTTGCTAATGTTTATTGCCATGAGTCATTAGCTTAGTTCACTGCATTTGGCTTCTGCTGCACCAGCAGCACTGAACCCTCATAGAAACTCTCTACTATCCTGTTCTTGCTTGGAGATATGGAGATTCTGTGGCTATGGGTTCACAGGACCAGTCCCTTCAAACACTTCATCACCTCATAAATGGGGAAGATGTAAGGGTGGGCCAAATCAAAGCCTTGGATCTATGCCTGTGTGGTAGCTGAATTGGTCAGCCTGCCAGCTCCTCTGTGCCTACACCACCAGAACTAGCTGTCCAAGTGAGTGGTGAGGCTATCTCTCCCATGTTCAAGCCTCTGAGCCCAACTCTTCCCAATCAACCTAGTGAGGGGAATGGACCAGCTCTCTGTTGTAGCATCTGGTGTGGGGTGGGGACCAGTTCTCCTGCACTTTTGCCAATAGGGACAGCTCTTCCAGTCACATCCTCACCACCAGGGCTAGCTCCCTAATGCTGCCCTGGTGATGGCCAGCTCTAATTGGCTTACCATTGGCACCACAGTATATTGGCCCGAGAAGGGTAGAGCCACCTCAGTGTGGCCCTTGAACACTCATATGGCTTCAGGATACAGTACAGACCATGGACATCCACATGTAGGCCATGGACATCAACCCAGACCCCAGCTGTAAGACTAAGAACCCAGACATATCCCTCAGCAGCAGCACAGGTCTGGACTTCACCATGGCGTCAGGTGGCAGCACAGGCTTCTCACATCAGACTTTGTTCCCTGCATTTGTATCTTCAGTTCCGCCTCTCTTTATAGCACACAAACCACATTCTTCACTTTTTCTCCCATCTTTCTACCACATACTTGCTCTCTTCCACTGAGCCCACCCAGCAGAGGCCAGACCTGGCCCAGTGTCTCAGCAAATTCATTATTTAATGTTAAATAATATATTTCTAGATTAAGTCACATCTTATCAAGATGTATTATCTTCATATATTTTTGGATTCCATTTATTAAAATAGATGTTCGCATATGTTCAAATTGCCTCCCTGTCACTAAAGCTTCAGATCTCTTGATCCTCCAGCACTATTTTTCTTTTCTTTAACCCAGGAAATGGTCTATTTATGTCTTCATACTTTTCTGTTCTTTGAATTCCATTTTAATGTTTTTATAATTTGACATTTCTTTTCTAAGAGCTTATAATATTTCAATTGATTTGCTACTTCTTGCTGGTTATTTTTAAAAATTAATTTACTTATTTGCTACCTTTACATCCTAACCATAGTCCTATTCTTTCTCACTCCCAGCCCCACCCTTCCTCCCACCCTCTCGCTTATCCCCCTCCCCTAGTCCTCAGAGAATGGAACCCCACTACCAGTCTACTCCAGTTCATCAAGTTGCATCAGGACCGATTGCCTTCTCTTTTCCTGTGGCCTGGCAAGGCAGTCCCACCAGAGGGAAGTGTTCAAAAACTTGCAACAGAGTCCATGTTCGAGAAAGCCCCCACTCTCCTTACTAGATGACCCACATTACATGAGCTGCACATTGGCTACATCTTCTTAGGGGGTGTATGTCCAGTCCATGCATGGTCCTTGGGTGATGCTTCAATCTCAGCCAGCCTCACTAGGCTCTGGTTAGTTGGCTCTGTTGGACTTCTTGTGGAGCTCCTGTCTCATCCAGGTTTTTTCCTTCCCCCTACTTTTTCACAACACTTCCTATGTATCCCCCAATGTTTGGCTGTGAGTCTCAGCATCTGTTTTGAAGAGCTTTTGGGTAGAGTCCTTCAGAAGACAATGCTGCTAGGATCTTGTCTGCAAGCACAGTAGGGTATGATTAATAGTATCAGAGACTGGCTCTCTTCCATGAAGTGGGTCTTGGGTTGGGCCAGATATTGGCTGGACATTCCCTCAATCTCTGCTTTATCGGTTTTATCTTTATCCTTGTTCATCTTGTTGGCAGGGTGACTTGGGTTGAAATTTTTGTGAGTGAGTTGGTGTTTCTCTTCCTCTACTAGGAGACTTGTCTAGTTAGAGGTGTACTCATCAGTCTCAATGGCCCCTGATACTATGAGTCTCTGCTAGAGTCTACCTAATATCCTCCAGTCAGGGTAGGCTCCTTGCTGGTCATTATTAAGGTTATCTTATGGTCCATGTCATAGAAATCTAAGAGGTAGTTTACCTTGTTGTCACTTTTTCCAAAACTTTTTTTTTTGCATAAATGATTTTATTTCATATTTGTCATCATTTTCTTTAAGCTAGCTAATTGTTAATACATATCCTATGTTAGTTTTCTATGTTCTTTTTAACAAGGAATTCACTGTTCAATATGGACAGTGAATATGGAATTCACTGTCTGGCTATGGATCCTTTTAGACTATGTGGTTGATTAATCTTTTGTCACTGGAAATCTCACTGCTCTCTGCTGCTGGTATAGCTTGAAGAGATGAGAGAGCTTTCCAGATTGGCCTCCTGATGTCACTAATTAGGAAAGAATTGCTTCAGTTAGAGATTTCCCTTGCTATGGGAGAGCAAGTTGATGTGGATTGTGGGCCTTGCTTACCTTCCTAGACTCTTTCTTCAGAATGGGAAGTCTGGAGAGTCAGGATGAGAAACCTGACCCTTGTTGTTACAGTCTCTTTGGTTGGAAAAGAAGATTTTCAGAACAATCGTGAATTTCCAGGATGAATGTTTCTGAGCAATGTGTGGTTTTGGGTTTCTTTAACAACTTCTTAAAGATTCTTAATGTTATCTGTGGTTTACATCAAAGTTTAAAATCATACGCACATTTGTGTAATTTGCTACAACTATGTTTAGATTCTTAGAATTCCTTTAGAATTTTTGTTCGTTTGTTTTGTTTTTGAGACATGGTTTCTCTGTCCCATGCTTGCTTTGTAGACCAGGCTGGCCTCTAACTCATAGGGATCTGCCTGCCTTTGCCTCCCTGAGTGCAGGGATCGAAGGCATGTACCATCACACTCAGATTTTAGTTTCTTTCTTACATAGATTCCATTGATTACTTTTTACTGCTTTGATTTTTAAGAAAACCAGAACTGTTTTGGTTCTAGTAGGTAAAACTAGACCTAACTATTCTATTATTTCTCATGTTGAGAGTTAGTGTGGACACTAAATTTCTTTATTTTCTCAGCTCCTCAGGGAAAGGAAACATTTAATCATGTTTTGAAGAAAGGTTTGAATAAGTTGAAGCAGCTTTCTTTCTAAGTATTTCTTTGGTCCATATCTGCATGGTCATTTTTATTTTACTAGAAAAAAAATTAATCAATTTTACATGCCAAAATACTCAATAAGCATTCATGAAATTAATAGATATAGTGGTTTCAACATTGCTTAACACCCATCGTTCTGTAGACCTTGTAATCTCATCTCTAATGCTGCCTGAGTTTACCATAGCTCAGGAAGTGTTCTGTGGATGTGACTAAGAGGTTTTCAGCACATCCTCTCAGACTACAGCAAAAACACACAAGCATGAGGAGCATTAATTCTACGGCAGCACTGTTGAAGAAGTCATCTGTTTTACCTTTCACTAACTGTTTCTGAGCACAAAAGAAAACCAAGAAGAGGGAAGCAATCAACAATTCCCAGGATTTATAATTGTAAGAAATTGTATGACTAATGATGGCTACATTATTCGAATCTTTTCTGTTTGCAGGTTCAAGTTCTTCGGAATGCTGGAGAGGAAGTGACCCTGACAGTTTCCTTTTTAAAAAGAGCTCCTGCTTTCCTCAAACTCCCACTGAATGAAGACTGTGCATGTAAGCATTTGTAGAGTGGAAACAATAACCAGAGTATTGAATTTGCTCTTTCCCCCATTTCTTTCCAACCAGTAGTTGGCATTTTCTTCTTAAAATACAGTGTGATATATTAATACATACATACTGCATGAGGTCACCAAATCATGGAATTCTCTTCTCTTGAAAAAAAATTTCTTCTATGGTGAAAATATTCCTTTCTAGTGATTATGAAATCAGCCACCTAACAAATTTCCACTAGTCGGTTCTCCACCTGCACTTAGATTGTACCCACCTGCACGTTACTCTACCCAGCCTTTCACCATGCTCCATATGCTCCTTATCCATTCTTATTGCTTGTGAGATACATTTATTTTCAGATCATTTTCCCATTGTTTTGAATTTTTGTTTCTATTGAGTGTGTGTGTGTGTGTGTGTGTGTGTGTGTGTGTGTGTGTGTCTAATGCATGGTGGAACTTTGTCTTAGGGCAAGATATCATTTGTTTTTAAGACTGAGTAAAAATTCCATCATATTTGAACTTTTATCAGCTAATGGACATTTTGTTGGTTCCAATGTTTTGTGATTGTCAATCAGGCTGTATTTCCTATAAGTATTATTTTGAGATCATGCTTTCTATTGTTTGGGATGTGTAGCCAGAAGTGGGTTTTCTGGTCATGAGTTGTCTGTGTTATGTTTTGAAAACAAGCTATAGTACTTTCAATGGAAACACCACCATTTCACATTTTCACCAACATTGTCAATGTTTCAATTTTTTTTAATAATCTGTAATTATTTTTGCTGTTATTTTTATCATAGGTATTGTAATGATTATATACTGATCTTACAGTTTTATATTTGAACTTCTCTAATCATTAGTGATGGACAGCATCATTGAACATTTTGGTTGTATTTTTTGTATTCAAACTTGCATGGATGTCATTTGAGTGCTGAGATATTTTCTGGCCTGATCTTGTGCAAATTTTGTGCATGCTGTGATAATTTCTGTGATTCCTATATGCCTCTATCCTGCTGTGTATGAAAAGTATAACTTTTTTGAAGTTATCTCCTACCTCTGCCTTTTACAATCTTTCTGTCTTTTCTTCTGCACACATCCCCAAACCTTGAAGGGAATGACTTATTATAGACATCATATTTATGAGTTACAATCTGATGTCTAATTTTCTTTGTATACTGATCAGCTATAGGTTTCTATGTTAGTTGTTATCTACTAGAAGAAAAAGTTTCCATAATGAGGATTGAGCAATGTGTTCATTTAATGAATATAAATATAATTAATTAGGAAGTTGTTTTACTGTTATCTCCACTTACCAGAATATTACTAGGTTTTACTCAAACGCTCATGCTATACCTAGCATCAGGTTCTTGAACTCACTAGCATTCTCAGGAACTGGTTTCATTTCATTGAGTAGGATTTAATAAGAGCAGAGGGTGATTATCCACTCATTAACATTCATGCCAATATTGCACAAGCAGACATATTTCCAGGAAGGTCTTATTGAAGGGTGTATAGCTTTATCATAGGATTCATAGCTGCATGAATTTTTTTCCTTTTTTTTATAGTGTATATAGTATCTTGAAGAAGTATAAGGACTAATCAGTAGGGATGAAAAATCAAGTAGAGTATCAGCTACATTCTCCATGTTCTATATCACAGAGAAAGTGGTTTCTTCAGTAATAGTCTTACCATACAGTTCTGGAGGGTAAACAGTAGTATTGGAAATAGCCTAAAATGTTTGAGAGAGGGTCTATGAGACCTCATTGGCTAACAGTGCACAAAAGATGTAACCCATTCCTTATACCAGGAGTTTTATTTGATAACATATGACAGCTAACTTGAGCATTGTTTTCTCATTATAGAGTGACTCTATTATAACATGTGTGTGTGTGTGTGTGTGTGTGTGTGTGTGTGTGTGTGTGTGTGTTTAAGCTAGGTTTCTAGTTGGCTTTCTTAAAAGGTCCTTAGTGTTATCCATCCCGTATTCCCTTCTCTACCATTTCTTCCTGTCCTTCAACCAATTTAATTCTTCCTTTTCTGTTTTTCTTCTTTTCTTCTTTACAAGGCTAAGTGTTATTTAAACTTTCTTGAGAGATCTCCTCTACTTACAATGAGATAGCTAACTTCTCTAGGTATTCCAACCAAAACCCTTGTGTCCAAATATTTAGAGAAAACATGCAGTAGTTGTGTTTCTAGATTTTAGTTACCACACCAAGAGTGGTTGTTTCCAGTTCCATCCATTTACCTGGATATTTCATAGTTTCATTTTAAATAGCTGTTATTCATTTTATAAATACATCACATTTCATGTATATGGACATATAGGCTATTTTTCTTTCTTGGATATTTTTAAATGAAAATCAACGAACATGGAGAATCTGGTATCTTTGTACCAAGATATGGAATCTGTAGGGTATATGTTCTAATGGGTATATAATATATTTCCTGGCCTATAATTATATTTTCTTGTTGAATTGTTGTTTGATTTGGGTATCAGAGTAATACTAATTTTGTAAGAAGAATTTGGAAATGTTTTCCTGTTTAACAAAATAATTTATGGACTGTTGGTGTTAGTTGCTCTTTGAATATCTGATAAAATTCTGAGCTGAATCTATGTGACCCAAAGCTATTTTATGATACTGATTAAATCTCATAGTATTATGTATCTATTTAAAATATTTTCTTCACCTTGATTTAACATCAGTAGATTGTATATATGCATAAAATAATCTATATCTTTTAGGTTTTCCAGTTTGGTGTAATACAGATTTTGTACAACCTTATCTCTGAAAATCTCAGATTCTCTTGTGCTATTTCCCTTTTGAACTCAATTTTCCTTTTGAAATCTAATTAATTTAGATTTTTTCATATTTTCCTTTGGATAATTTATTTTTAAAGTTTTCCATCTTCTTATATTTTTCATAGAAGGTATTCTTTATTTTATTGTTTTCTTGTATCTCCTCTTATATCAATTTCATTCATTTCAGCATTGATTTTGAAAATTTTTAACATTTATTCTTTTGGGGTAATGTTTCTTCTTTTTTAAAAAGTTATGCATATAAGATATTTCAAGTGATATAAACACTTAGTTCTGCAATTTTACTCTTGTGACCTATAGTTTTTGGTAGTTTGTGTTTTAATTATAACTAAATTCTCATAATTTTTTATTTTTCTTTTGACATATCCTTTGACATAGTTTCTATTCAATAGTGGGTTGTTTGGATTCCATGAGTGTGTGTACTTTTTGCCATTCCTATTAAGCACACAGAAAAGATAGTTAATTCGATTTTTATCTGAAATTCATTGACTAATTTTATGACATAATCTGTTAACTAAGAAAAAATTGGTTTTCACATGAAAAGACTACTATTGTTATTGAGAGGCTTTTTTCAGTGTTTTAATCCATACATAGCTATGGGACTGTTCAAGGTCAGTTTAAGTGTGTTTTTTTCAATACAATTATTCTTTTGTTTTATCCATTATTAAACTTAAGTACTAAATTTTATGTTATTTTTATATTAATTTATTTTATTTTAATTTCCATTAAAAGTAAGTTATATAAACAAGAGAAAGTACAATTGAACCTACTATATGTGATCTGTTTAGATGGTATAAATTATTTAAGAGGCCTGTGTTTGAATAGCATATGTGATGATGTGATTTAGATTCCAAGCAATACAAACTTACATAAATCCAAAACTTTTACTGTCCAATGAATATAAAATTGAGTTTGTAGCTTTATTATCACATAAAACTGTATTACTTCACAAGTACTTTGTTTTTATTGTTTCATTATAAAATTTAAAGCTTTATAACAATTAGAACAGGTTTATAAGTATACCTTTTGGTTCTTTTAAAGTAAAACTTTAACTTCATAATTAAGAATACCTGATATATAACCACTCCAAGACATTCTTAAAATGGTATTTATTTACCCATTATTTGTCAACACAGAAAATGTTATATTTTAAATAAATTTGTATTAATGGCTACTGATCATTCATTTTAAACTGAAGAATCTCATCATTTTGCAAAATTCAGTTCTAGTAGAGATTTTCTCAGTGTTTACCTAAGAAGATCTGCATTTCTACATGTCTTTTTAAAAATATATTTCATTAATTTATTCATATTACATCTCAATGGTTATCCCATCCCTTGTATCCTCCCATTCCTCCCTCCCTCCCATTTTCCCCTTACTCCCCTCCCCTATGGCTATGACTGAGGGGAACCTCCTCCCTCTGCATATGCTTATAGGATATCAAGTCTCTTCTTGGTAACCTGCTATCCTTCCTCTGAGTGCCACCAGGCCTCCTCATCCAGGGTATGTGGTCAAATATGGCCCACCAGAGTTTGTGTGAAAGTCTTCACTTACTAGGAAAGTGGGAGAGAGGGGAGGACAACCTATTGGGACTCTAGGTGACAGAAGCACGGGAGAATGGGGAAATAGAAGGATCCAGAGGGTCCTAGAAACCTACAAGAAGAACATTATGATGGGCAGATCTGGGCCCAGGGGTCCTGCTCAAACTATGGCACCGGCCAAGGACAATACGTGCAGTAAACTTCAGACCTCTACACAGATCTAGCCAATGGACAGGTCGTTCTTCACAGTTGAGTAGAGAGTGGGGTCTGACTTTCTACATGCCTTTTTATATCCTTTTCTAGATATGCTTTTCTTGGTTGCCTTGTTAGCCTTTCTTTCAGCACTTACTCTTTATGTTATGTTATGTTATGCTATGTTATGTTATATTATGTTATATCATATTTGCTCTGATTTAATTTTTTTTGTTTTTGTTTTTTGAGACAGGGTTTCTCTGTAGCCTTGGCTCTCCTGGACTCTCTTTGTAGACCAGGTTGACATCAAACTCTGAAAGATCCACCTGCCTCTGACTCTGGAGTGCTGGGATTAAAGGCATGCGCCACCATGCCTGGTTTCAGATTTCAATTTTGAAATGTTATTATTATAACATGTAGGTTCCAAGCACATCTATGTCTTCTTCTGGAACTGCCATAATATATTACATTGTGGATGTATATAAGATAAGGGATTTTACACTTCCTTCTATTTTTATTTTTTGCTGTTTTCTTCTTCATTAGTTTCACATGAATGTGATAGAGTTCCTGTCTTTGATCTGTCTTCTCACTAAAATCTGATTTTGAATATATATATTCAATATATATAATACCCATTTTCAAACTAATTGCACACTAGGCAAGATTTACATCAATCAGCTTCAGTGAAGAGATCTCCGTTGCATTCTAGGAATGTGTTTTCTCTCGATTAAAGCATCTATTATTCTAACTATGGAGATTTCTCAATTTCTCTGAAAAGTTAGACAGTTTGTATGCCACTACAACAAGAGTCTGAGCTCTTAGTTTTTGCTTGGCCTCTCGAACTTTCCAAGAGCTGATCTTACCACACCCTGTCAGATGAGGTGGAAATATGCCACTTGAACTGTGGTGTTGGATACATGGTTTTTCTTTCTTTTCATTTCAGAGTGAAATAAAAGTTAGGCCATTATTTCACTACAATCTGTCAGCTTGAGGAGTGAGATCTTGCCCATGAATTGTCATATCTTTATCTATACTCCAGTGTAACTCTCCTTGTCTTTAAGTTTGGTCGAGGTACCTGGACTTGACTGATTCCTACAATGTTCATAAAAGCATTTGGATTTCCTATTGTTACCAACTTGGTCTCTTTGGCAACAAAATCTTCCTTTCTGTATTGTTGATCTATATAAAAGATGGTATATTTATAAAGTCTTTCCCCTCAATACTCCAGGAAATGATGCAGATTGTGTCTGTTCTCCATAATCTTTCCCATACTTATGCTGGTTAGTTTTATGTCAACTTAACACAAGCTATAGTCATCTGATATTAGGGAGCCCAAATTGAGCAAATGCTTATAGAAGATTCAAGTTGTAAGCACACATGCCTGAGGGGTATTTTTCTTAATTAGCAGTCAGTGGAAGGATAGCATTTTGCATGGTATCATCCCTGAGCTGGCGGTCCTGAGATTCTATAAGAAAGCAGAATGAGCAAGCCATAGTGAGTAGTCCAGTAAGCAGTGCTTCTCCAGGATGTTTACATTAGCTCCTCCCTTCAAGTTCCTTACCTATTTGACTTCCTGTCCTGATTGCCCTTAATGATGAACAGCAGTGCGGAAGGATCATGTGGAAAATGTTTTCAATGTAATAGTAGAAGAAGTAATTATAATTATCATATTCAATTAACTTGCTCTAGTTTTCCTTTTGCTTTTGTTTTTATTTATTTCAACAGTATTTTGATTTAATTCAGTAATGATTTGTTACCCATATTTTATTTAATGTATGCGTTTTTATTTATTAGATTAAAATATTTAATTGACCTACACATAAAAATATGAAAAGTTTCATGAATTTCCATGTCATTTATGTACATTTTCCAAAATTTATTGTAAATATTTTAAGTATCATTTTCCAAGTATCTATTGTGAACACAGAAACTAGACTCATTTTTATATGCTGAAATTCATCATTATAGAAGACAATTTTTTTCATTCTTTAATAGAAATTATTGTAGAATGGAATTGTAATATTCTTTTGCATTACTTGATTTCTTGAATGAATATAATTTTTTAAAAACATTGACTAGGTTCTTTTCATGATATTCCACACTTCAGTGAAGTATTGATTTATTTACAATAACTTACTCCTCCTATAATTTCAGTACTTGCTTTAGTATCTATTAGCCTTCTGTAATGGCCTCACCTTTATTTCTGATACTTCTAATTTGTACTTTCTCCTTTTTTCTAAGTAGTTCTTACATCTATTATATAACATTTTTGGTTATTTAAATGCTGCTTCCACTACATTTTATGACACAAGTAGGCAGTTGAATTTACAGTTAAATTCTTTTTGTGTGTTCATTTTGAAATCCATGTTCAGAATTTGATCTTTTGCATTTATACAAAACAAGTATCATTTGATAATATCACATTTAGATCTGTAAATATATTCAGTATAAATTATGTTCTAAAAATAAAATGTACTTCAACTTCAAATGAAGTAGCAAAATATAGTATAGATATTTAAAAACAATTACTATTTATTCTTCTTTTGTGGGTCTGTGTATTTGTAATCTTGTATGCAAGTGTACCATGAGCTCGAAATACTCAGAAAGGCATAAACGCTTATCATATTCCCGGAACTGGCTATGAGTTGCCATGTGGGTGCTGAGAACTGAACCCAAGTCCTCTGCAAAAATAGCATGTGCTTTTCAACCATTGAGGCATCTCCTGACCCCTAACTACAAATCTCTGCATTTGGGTAATGAAAAAAAATTAGTCCAGGTGAGTGACTTCTTAGCTGAAAAAAAAAAAAAAAAGGAGAAGAAGAAGAGAATGAGTTTGAATATGTCATGTTTAGAACTAAAGTCTTTCTAAGAAATCGTATGGTTAAACTCAGCTGTGAGCATTAAAAAAGTAATTGGTGGTCAAGTACATTAGAAACTCCAACAAGATAATGTCTGGTTGCTGTGAACACTTGTAAGTCAAGGCATGTATGCTCAATCCATGCCTGTAACTGTTTCTATGCTGTGACATCCTTGAGCATTGTGACTCTAATTGTAAATAATCAGGTTTTTAAATGATATATGTTGCTACATTTCTCATAAGGCTTGAATACATATTTTTGACTTGTGATTTCACAAATTAAATAGGATTGATGGATATTTTTGGAAATAGAAATACACACTGAGGACACATGTAAAACTTCAGTTTCTACTGATGGCATTGGTCCATACTTTGGATGGAAACAAAGAATTGAGCTTTGCAGACTAACAAAACATTTCACTATTAAACACCTGGCTAGAGGGGTTAGAGAAATGGCTGAGAACTTAAGAACATCATGTGAAACTCCAGTTCTCACTCTTTTGGCTTCTCTGGGCATGAGGCATGGAAAAATAATAAAATACTTATAAAGAAAATCTGATGTTTTTGAAATTCAAAATAGGCTCTTTTACTGGACCAAGACTTAGGAACAATGACATTACTTGCCAAGATATGGCTTTAGTATAACTTAAATTTCTTTGTATTTTAATTTCTAGGTTTATATCATCATTGAAAATATTTGAACAGAGTCATTCTATAACAGTGGACATTTTTAAAAATTTTTTATTAATTTATTCTTGTTACATCTCAATAGTTATCCCATCCTTTGTATCCTCCCATTCTTCACTCCCTCCCATTTTCCCCTTATTCCCCTCCCCTATGACTGTGCCTGAGGGGTATTTCCTCCCCCTGTGTATGCTAAGATGAAAATGGATTCAACAGTGGACATTTTAACCTGTGAGATATTACGCTTTTGTCTCCTACAGGTGCTCCGAGTGACCAAAGCAGTGGTACCTCCTCTCCTCTTTGTGACAGTGGCTTGCACCTCAACTACCATCCAAACAACACAGTAAGACAACTGACCAGAGTCGACACTAATAAGGATAGCCTGAGAGCAGAATATATCTGTATTTGTGTTTGCTAGCATTGATGTTAGGTCTAATTTATCTGATGAACCAAGACTCCTTGGTTACTTCACCACCCTTTAAGTGATAAAACAAGCCGGAAAGAAAAACAAACAGCCAGTTACTTTATGTGACATTCTTTCCTTTAGGAAGGCATTATTAAATCCTCTGGAAGTGCTGGAGACTTTGAAGTAGAAGAGATTACTCAGGAGTCATAATATCATACATCATTTCAGAGCATTTCATGCCATACAGAATTTCATGAAATACATGACTTGATTTTTATCACTTTTATTTTGATACAAGTTAGCTAAATCTAGCCATCATTTGTTAATTTTTGCAATATTTATGTATATTATGGAATTACTGCAAAGGGAGCAAATTTAATTTATACATTATGATATAGAACAAAGAATGTTAACTATATGTATATTCAATAAAACAAATTTAACATTAATTTTAATTATTTGCACTTTAATTTTCTATTTAGTATTTGAGAAAATTGGTTATCCTTATTAAATATTTTTGAAATATATTATTTTAACATTTAAAATATACGTTCTAAAGAAAAGAAAACTATTCTCTCTGATTACATGTAGATTCCAGTATCAATTAGCACAGTTGACCTGCACCACAATTTAATTTTTCTTATCTCCAATAAAGCACAATTCGTTCTCTATTAGAAATTATTGAATAATTGCCAGCCCAAACAACTTCTGTTATTTCTGATTACATTGACATTATTCCAGAGCTGGATGACATAGGTTCTCAGGGTACCGACCATATTTGTTTGTTTGTTTTTTAGGAACACTCTTAAGAGCAATGGCTATTGCTGGAAATGTAAAGTTCTTATCAAATCAACATATCTGAATATAATTTATTAAATATTACTTTTAATTTTATTTACCAGAAAAAAACTTTTTTCACTAATGGTGAAAACTCAAAACACCAATCTCTTGATGATACCAAGATCTGAGTGACTTAAAACTCTAGTTTTCAAATGGGAAAAAAAAAAAAACCTCACACACAGCAGCAATGATCTAATCAACTCCTTGTTTTATATGAATGCCTTACATTGCCCAATCAAGAGCTCTCTCTCTCTCTCTCTCTCTCTCTCTCTCTCTCTCTCTCTCTCTCTCTCTCTCTCTCTCTCTCTCT